>CAUYUJ010019189.1:19457-69457 GCA_963575745.1 Prorocentrum cordatum | reverse complement strand
AGGAGGAGGAGGAGGAGGAGGAGGAGGAGGAGGAGGAGGAGGAGGAGGAGGAGGAGGAGGAGGAGGAGGAGGAGGATAAGGAGGATAAGGAGGATAAGGAGGAGGAGGAGGAGGAGGTACAATGCCCAACAGCAGTTCCTGTTCATTTTGAAAACATGACTCGCTGTATGTGCCGCCGCGGACGCTGTTCTTTGAAGACAGAAAAGCCACCTGCGCAACAGCGGCCGCTGTCGGCTTTGGACAACATTCGTCGTTCGGCACTGTACCCATGTTTTCGGTACCCATTTCGGGCGTCCAAACGGGAGGGGACGCGTGTGCCTCGGGACTGAGTTCTTTTGTTGCTCCCCACCCGGCAGGTGTTTTGGTTGGTACAGTCAACGCGGATAGTAAGGATGATCGACTTGTTGACGCTTCGCGTATCCCCACCATCCTATCCAGAAGCGATGCCCAGGAGAGGTGAGGTGATCAGGGAAGTGTAGGAGCAAAAGGGCGGACAGCTTTTATCTTACAAAGAGGATGAGGATGAGAAGGGGGAGGAGGGCGAGCAGAAGGCGAGAGGCCTCTTGGATGCCTCTCGGAGTCTCTTGGTATGTCTCGTGAGGGCTTCCTGGGAGGCTTCCTGGGGTGTCCTGGGGGCCGCTTAGGGGCCTCTTGTGGGCCTCCTGGGGGCCTCTTGTGGCTCTCTTGGGGATCTATTGTCAGCCCCGGAGGCCCTCTTGAGGCCATCTTGGTGGAGGTCTCTCAAAGAAGGTGGGAGCTTCAATTAGCGCTCCCCCTCTGGAGCCCCAAGAGTCCCTTTTAGAGATCTCTTGGGGCGCTCTTGGGGCGCTCTTGGTCGCTCTTGGGGCCGTCTTGGGGCCCTATTGATGGCCCTCTTGGGCCATCTTGTGTCCATCTTGACGCCTCTGAAAGCCATCAGAAGCGAAAAGGCGAGAAAGCAAACAACACTGATTTGCCTCAGGTGTTGGTCGGAGTTTGGCCTCTTGGGTGCTCTCTTGGGGGTGCTGGTGGTGGTGTGCAGTGGCACGTCCCATGCAAAAAACGGCCTGCTAGCAGGTGCCCTGCGGATGTGTCTCATCCCCCGATGACCCCAGGGACCCACAGAAGTCTTCGGGCCCCTCAGGGATATCACAATCTCATATGTACGTACGTAGCACCCCGCAATTGCGGATAAGAATGAGGGGGCGGGCGCGGGCGACGCGGGCGTCGAGCCGGCGGACCTCGTGGCCCTCACCTTCCCTGTCGATGGCGCCCTCCTCCTCCTCCTCCTCCTCCTCCTCCTGCTCCTCCTCCTGCTCCTCCTCCTCCTCTTCCGCGTCCGCGTCCTCGTCCTCATCGTCGTCGTCGTCGGCCTCGTCCTCCTCCACCTCCTCCTCCTCTTCCTCCTTTTCCTGGTCCTTTCCTCCTCCTCCCTCCTCTGCTCCTCCTCCTGCTCCTCTCCTCCTCCCGCGTCCGCGTCCTCGTCCTCATCGTCGTCGTCGTCGGCCTCGTCCTCCTCCACCTCCTCCTCTCTCCTCCTCCTCCTCCTCCTCCCTCCCCCCCGTCCTCCTCCTCCTCCTCTTCCTCCCCCATCCCGATCCTCCCCCCTCCTCCTTTCCGTCGTTGTCGTTGTAGTCGTCGTCGTCGTCGTCGTCGTCGTCGTCGTCGTCGTCGTCGTCGTCGTCGTTGTCGTCCTCTTCCTCCCCCATCCCGAGGCCCCTTAATTGTGGGCGCCTTGAGGCAGGTTCCCCTGAAGCCAGGCTTTGGGCACGGATGCCGAATTTCAGCAGGCAGCTGGATTGTCAATGAACGTGTTCAGACACAGCCCCGCCGCAGGCGCCGATGTGCTGTTGTAGAGTCAAAGTGGGTCGGATCGGGGGAATGGCACGAGGGCGCTTTCCCAAACCAATGCGAGCAAGCCCGCCGCAGGCGCCGATTTGCGTGCTCTGACAAGTTCAGCGCGGGGGGTATCGCTGGTGGGCCACCCGGAACGAATACCAAGACAGCCCGCCGCAGGCGCCGAAGTTTTGGCTTGTTCAGTGAACGTAGTTTGGGTCGCGGGTGGGTCGCGGGCTCTCCACTTCCACCTGGAAGGAATTCGCAAGCAGCCCGCCGCAGGCGCCGAACATTTTGATTTGTGCACTGAACGCGGTTTGGGTCGCAGGTTCCCCACCTGGAACGAATGCACAAGGAACCCGCCGCAGGCGCCGAAGTTTTGGCTTGTTCAGTGAACGTAGTTTGGGTCGTGGGTGGGTCGCGGGCTCTCCATCTCCACCTGGAAGGAAGTCAAAAACAGCCCGCCGCAGGCGCCGAAAGTTTTGATTTGTACACCGAACGCGGTTTGGGTCGCGGGTGGGTCGCAGGTTCTCCACATGGAACGAATGCAACGGAAACCCGCCGCAGGCGCCGAAAATTTTGGGTGGGTCGCGGTTTGGGTCGTGGGTGGCTCGCGGGTGGGTCGTGGTGGGTCGCGGGTGGGTCGCGGGTGGGTCGCGGGTGGGTCGCGGGGTGGGTCGCGGGTGGGTCTTGGGGTGGGTCGCGGGTGGGTCGCGGGTGGGTCGCCGATGCAGAAGAAACCCGCTGCAGGCGCCGAAGTTTTGGCTTGTTCAGTGAACGTAGTTTGGGTGGCGGGTGGGTCGCGGGCTCTCCACCTCCACCAGGAAAAAATTCAAACACAGCCCGCCGCAGGCGCCGAAAGTTTTGATTTGTACACCGAGCGCGGTTCGGGTCGCGGGTGGGTCGCAGGTTCTCCACCTGGAACGAACGCAAAAGAGGCCCGCCGCAGGCGCCGAAAATTTTGGGTGGGTCGCGGGGTGGGTCGCGGGTGGGTCGCGGGTGGGTCGCGGTTGGTCGCGGGTGGGTCGCGGGTGGTTCGCGGGTGGGTCGCGGGGTGGGTCGCGGGGTGGGTCGCGGGGTGGGTCGCAGGGTGGGTCGCGGGTGGGTCGCGGGTGGGTCGCGGGGTGGGTCGCGGGTGGGTCGCGGGGCGGGTCGCGGGTGGGACGACGAGAACCACAAAGAACAACCAGAACTCGCATCGCGGAATTCCTTTCAGCCGCGCACCCAGGGACAGTGAATGGCCGTTCGGTTCAGCCCCCCCACCCTGATGTATGTGTGTCTGCCTGCCTGTCTGTCTGTCTGTCTGTATGTATGTGTATGTATCGATATGTATATAATCATATATATATAAATATTGTTTGGCGTCACCTGACACACACACACACACTTTTTAAACATATGCATGCATACATGTATGTATACATACGTGCCTGCATTATATGTGTGTATGTATTTGTGTATGCGTGCATGCATATACGGATGTATAAATTTATATGTGTGTCTGCATGTGTATTTGTATGCGTACTTGTGTATATGTATATGTACATGTAAGTATGTATGTATGCATGCATGCATGTATGTATGTTTGTAGCTATGTATGTACGTATATACATATATACATGTATAGGCGACAACTGTCCCCCCATATTTCTCATAGCAAGGTGACTGGACGTATGTGTCTCCTGTATGCTTGCTGCCGTTTCTGGATCGTCCTCCTGCTCTGCGCGGTCAATGTGTGCCAGCGCCCGTGGAGCCTGACCGCGGTTATGCACACGAGAAACTCCAAGAGGCACGAAGTGTGTGAACGATGTTCAGAGGTGCGTCCGTTTCCTCATCTTTCTCCTCTGCCTCTGGGGGTACGTCCAATCTGGGGCCATCTTCCGGGCCATCATGGCGAACACATAGAGCATATTGGGGTGTACATAAAGACAACCGATTATCGTGGTGAGTGGTGGGCGCAATGCGCCAGCATCGTTGCGGATCCCATGTCGAGTGATTGTTGCATGGGTCTCAGTGGTATGTGCGCACATAGTCATGACTGTATGCAGACATGACAGACGAACTGCTCGCGCGCATACCGCAACCAACATAAGACGCGCATGAATGCGTGGACGTGCTATCTTCAACGTGCAAGATCGGCATGCCTTTTGCGAACTTGTCTTGTACGTGCAATCGCGCGTCTCACTAAGGAGAAGAGACGCTTCCGATCAGGCTCCTTCGCCAGCTGCTTTCGGACATGATGACGACGTTGATGAGGAGGTAGGGGGAAGCAGCATCGGTGGTGGGAAGTACTCGCAGCAGGGAATAACCTGGTGCTGCAGGAGAAGAGGCGTGGGATGGATAATGTAGCCTCTCAAGCGCACTCGGCATTACATCCAAGCGACGGTTTGCCAGACTCAGCGTTGGTGACAGGGCACATTTGTAAAAAGGGTGTCTGTCCTAGTCGCCAGAATACTCGGGTGGTGGATGTTACCCCTTCGCCCCGCCCCCCTTCCGCTACACACAATCTGTAGCTACCCCTTAGCACCACTGGAACTGAGACAGAGCCCCCTTCGAGGATACAGAGGGTTCATCGTGGCCTTCTTTGCTCGAACCCCTTCCTCGTGGGGATGATTCACTCTTCCTCCCCTTTCCTGCCTCCTCCTTCTCCCGCTCCCCCCTTCTTCCTCCCCCCCCCCTTCTGCCCCCTCCCTGCCTCCTCACTCCTCCCCCTCCCTCCTCGCCCCCGTGCTCCTTTTCCTCCTCCAGCTCCGCCTCGTCTTCCTCCTTCCCGCTCGGCTTCGCCAGGCTTTTGGGCTCACCAGGGGACCAGTCCGTCGCATCAGCTCAGGGGTCCTCCAGGCCTGCCCGCCGAGGGGATCTTTCTGGGCACTCGCATCCGGCGTGTCGCCTCCTTACCTCTGCAGCGTGCCGCTCCCGCCGGGCTCCCTCGTGCTGGCGCGTGCTGGCGACGCTGGGCTGCTGCTGCCAGGGGCACGCCTGCTCAGCACTACTCTTGCACCCTTCGGAGGCACGCATGCGCTTGCAGATCCTGTAACTTAGCATTGTGGGCACCGTGCTCGCTTCGCATCGAGGGATCGGCTCGCGCTCTTCTCGCCTCCCTCGCCCCTGGGTGGTCTGCATTTGCTACCGTCGGAGACTGCAGGTACCTAGGTGTTCACACAGGGCCCTCAGGTATGTTCGCCATGCAGTGGCGGACAGCTGCCCAGGAGGCGTGGACGCGTGTTCAGCTCCAGTCTGCAGCGGGTGCTGCGATGGCAATCAATGCGTTCACATGTGCCACTTCGTTGGTGCCTGGTCTGCCGTATATCGCTGGGTGTCGTCCAATCGATCGCAACATCCTGCGGCATGACATATTGCTCTGTACCACGTCTGCAGACTCCCTCTATTCCTCATTATTCCAAGCAGGCCAGTTGCACAACCTTCGCTCGTAGGGGAAGGCGGGAATTCCCGCCATCTTCACCTACGGTGCAGCCGCGGCTTGGTGCTTTTGTTCCTCCACGGTTGACCGGATGTGGCGTCCTAAGCTGAAGGCGCTCTTGGAAATTTCCGAGCTGCATGGCCACATAGCGCGATGGTGCCGCGGACTCTTGATCCCGCCGTTCTGGCAGCAGCAGCATCAGCAGATCCTTGCTGAGATGTGCCTATCGATGGCTAGTGGTTGCCCTATCCAGACAGTCCGTCTCGTCGACAGATCTCGGCTGCCTGTCTGCGCGCCGCCCAGAGGGCCGGCCGCGAGGCGGTCGCCCAAGCCGCAGCCGACGAACGCCGACCAAAGCTTCAGAGGACCGTCACTCGCTCTCTGCCTGTGTCCATGTTGCTGGGCATTTTGGCCTCTTTGAGGGTGCTGGATCTTTCTTGCGACATGCCTGCGGACGTGGAGCTCCGCAAGCATTCCTTGCAGCGTGAGCTCGTGGATTCCTCTCCTTCTCATCTGTGGTGCATGGTCAATACGCAACGCGCCAGCTGGATCACTGCCCACATCATACACGTCTTGAAGCCTTGTCCTTAGCACTCCGGCTGTTCGACACGGGACTCGAGGCGCCATTATTGGCAATGTCACCATCTCGCGCACTTCACTGCCCTTCCCAGCGCTTCTCCGTACCCTCGCTTGGTCGTGATGCGGGGACTGGGCTCTGAGCAGGAGCGCGCCTCACCAGACGATGCACCCCGAGCGGCCACTCGCACGATGGCCGTCTCGTTTCTTTACACGGTGAAAGGTGAGCTGGACTGTTTGCCCGAGCGTCAAAGGGAGCGCTCTCGAGGCTCTGACGGTTTCGCTCAGAGATGCTTGTTGGCGGCGCGCCAGAGCGCCGAGCTTTGAATCACCATGACGCGGTTCGATTATTGAGGCTGGAGGTGGAGGGATGGTTTTTGGGTGCTTTTTCTGATGGGTGGGTGGTGTTTGCTCCTCTACAGTATGCGTTGCTCGGCTTCGCGCTGGGAACCTGGCAGAGACATTTCGTTCAATCCAATTATGCGGCCTGTCGCTTGCCTCGCTTTAGCCCCTCGGGTCCATCGTGGCAGTTGCTCTTCGGTCGGGCCTCTTTTGGCTCGGTCCACTGCTCCATCTTGGCGCGGCCCTTTCCAGCAGAGCTCCCGCGCCAGCCTCTCTTCGGATGGATTGGCGCGCCTCATGTTACGAACTCCTCTTTCTCTGTCCTTACACCCCCCTCCTCCTCCAACCATCTATCCTTTCTACAGCTTTCCCCCGCCTCGCCCATCCCTCTTTCAAAGCTGCGCTCTCGTCGGGCTGTTGCTCGAGCTTTTTGCTCCAATCTCTCTGCACACCTCACAGCTACGAGGGCGGATGGCGGTCCCCGCAACTGACTTCTGAACGGCATGCCCATGGGGCAGTTGTCTCTCAAAGGTGTGCTTACAGTACTTCGTATCAGTGCCTGTCGGGACGGATGTGAAGGGGACTGGGGACGGGAGGGTTCATTGTACCATCGTTGGTGCATCCTCAGTTTGATCTGGTCCTCCTCGTCCTCCTCCCTCCCATTTCCTTCCTCCCACCTCCTCCTGCCTCCCTCTCCCCCTCTTCCCTCCTCCTCGTCCTCCTCCCTCCTCCTCCCTCCTCCTCCTCCTCCTCCTCCTCCTCCTCCTCCTCCTCCTCCTCCTGATCCTCCTCCTCCTCCTCCTCCTCCCTCCTCTTCCTTCTCCTCCTCCCTTCTCCCCTTTGTCCTTCTCCTCCTCCGCGTCCTCCTCTCCGTCCTTCCCTCTTTCGGTCCCTCCCTCCTTCCCCCCTGCTCCCTTCCATTTCTTCATAGTCCTTCCTTTCCCCCTCCTCTTTCTCCACGTCTCTTTCTCGTGCCTTGCCTTTCTCTCTTCCTCCCTCTCTCTCTCTCTGTCTGCCTCCCCTGCCTCGCCTCTCCTCCTTCCGCACCGTCCTGCTTCTCTCCTCCCCCGCCGCACATCTACGGCCTGCCTCCCCTCTCCTCCGAGCGGTCTCGCGCCGCACGCCTGCGCGCGCTGCTGGCTGGACCCCCCCGGAGCCTCCTCGTCCCCTCCACCTCCCTCCTCCCTCTCCTCCCCTCTCTTTGTCGAGCTGTGGGGGCGACCTCTCCTCCTCCACCACCTCCTCCTCCTCCTCCTCCCTCCTCCTCCTCCTCCTCCTCCTCTCCTCCTCTCCTCCTCCGCCTTCTCCTCTCTCCTTTTCCCCTCTCTTAGGAGGCAACTACTGGGAGGTCTTTGTCGGAAGGATGAAGGGGGATTGAGTTCCAGTGGGGGGCTGCTGCGCCAGATAGGCCGCGCATTAAGCGGGGTTGAGCCGGATCAGCGGGATTAAGCCGGAATGCGCGGGATGAAGCGGGTCTACGCTCGAGATCGGACCACAGCATCATCAGAATTTGACCTCCCAGGAGTTGCATCCAAACGCTTCTTTCTCCTGGTCCGTCTCTTTTCCTTTTGCTCACACGGTTCTCCCGGTCGCACCACCAGACGCTTCCGTAGGCCCGGTCGGACGTTTCGCGGGAGACTTACGTGCGCGTGGTACTGATGATGTTAAGAAGCGCGAGCCGTTGCAAGGATGGAGGGCTGGGCGATTCCTGCAAGCGGCTCCCCCGAGATCCGCGCACGCTGGCCTTACAAAGTTCAGCTGCTGCAGAGATGGAGTGCTGGCTGGCACCGCGCACGCTCGTCTCAAGCACTTCCAAGAGGCACTGATGCAGGGCGTTTTCTTTATTGTTTTGTTTTGTTTTGTTTTGTTTTGTTTTGTTTTAAATCACAATGATATGTGGCCCCCTACATGAGTTTCCTGCTCGAGACTGCGTCGATTTGCATGGCCTGGGGCCCAACATTGTAGAGCATTGCTGCAAGGACGGAGGCGGCTCCTCTTCAAAACGGGGCTCTCGCTAGGCACTTTCTTTAACTTTGTGGCCCTACTTCTTGTCGGGGGTGGACAGACCTCCTACCCTGACACGTCGACTAGTGAACTGGCCGTTTTCGGTTCGCGAGAGGGCGTCGCGGCCGTCATTTTTGCGGGTCCAGGTGCGTCGGTTTCGGTCCCAGGCCGCTTTCACTGAAGGGAGTTTTACTAAAGGGAGGTTTGTCCACCGCCGATCTTTGCATTTCGTGCAGCTAGAAGGATCGAAGCTGGAGCCTTTACAAGCAGGGGTCTTGCCTGAATGGTTTGCCCACGTTTTGTTTTTTGCAGTGGCAAGAAGCATTCGTGAGGACGTGTGAGTCAGGGACTTGGGAAGGAAGGGCGTACCGCAGCATCGCTGGCGTATCCTCTGCTCTGGTCCTCTACCTCCTCCTCCCCAGACGTCCGGCGATGTGTTTTTTCCAATCCGCGGCCCCAGGGTTCCCGACCCCTTCGCAGGGGGCAGTTTCTAATCCGGGGTCAGTGCTTGGTTGTTGCAGATCCCGACAACCCTTTCCCGGGACGTAGAAGCTGGATGAACAACGTCGGCATTGAGCTTAACTTGGCGAAGGACCCAACCCTAAGCAGATGCGAGTACGGCAAGGTGATTGGGCCGCGGCACCGCTCCGGGGTCGCTGTCTCGGCCTGTGCGGCACAGCGCTGCACATAGAGCAGTCTCGGCCTTCGACCCCTCTCGCTTGGGGATTTGCGGACCTGCCTCGCGATCTCTCTTTTCACTTGGCCCGTGATGCGACCGGCACGCGCACGAGCTGCGAGGCCAGCACCGAGACATGTTAATATCTGCGTTTTGGAACACATGTAAATGATAATCATGATAATGACGAGTTGGGCAAGCGAAAGGACCAAGACGCGAATGGGAAGGATGAGCGCGAGCAGATGCAGCGGGGGCAGGGAGAGTGAAGAAAACGAAGATCTTCACTGGAAGTTCCTCGTCCTCGTGAACCTCATCCTCATCCTCCTCATCCTCGTGCTCCTGATCGTGATCCTTAGCTTCCTTAGCCTTATCATCATCTTCTTGATCCTCCTCGTCCTCGTACTTCTCTTTGTCCTCTCAGTCCTCCTTCTTCTCCTTATCGTCCTCTTCTTCATCCTGATCACCCTTATCCTGATGGGAACTCTCTGGATCATGTCGGAAGCCTCTTTCCACCGAGGCCATAGGTGACACCTGCTGTAGGTGTCGATCTGCCTGAGGGGCTTGCCGAATCGGCACGGCGCTGCCGTGCGAATTTTTCGCACTGAGGCCGTATTTGGAGCTTCCTCTGAGGCCCGATCCGCTCGTCATGCTTTTCCTCGAGAGAAGGTGTTTGTGTGGCCCGTTCGGTGCTTGTGTGGTGCCCTGGACCTTGTACATCCTCGAGTCCGGCAGAAGGGGGGGGTAGCCTCCAGGAAGGGACCCAGACCCCCTCCTCGTAGCCGAGAAACAAAAACATGGCGAGCCTCTTAGGGCATCTGAGAATCTCCCTTGGGGGGCTGGCCTGCAGGAAGAGAGCTAGACCCCCTTTCATAGCTGATAAAAGCGCATGACGAGCCTCTGAGGTCATTTGAGGGTCTTTTTTGGAGCTGAAGATTTTCTTCGGGGGGCTGACGGGCTCCTTGAGGGTGCCGAAGAGCTTGGGGCCTCTGGGGAGCTTCTTGCGACCTCTGTAGATTTTCTGGGGGCTTCCGAAGGGTTTATTGGGGCCTCTGGGGGGCCTCTCGCGACCTCTCTAAAATTCCTTGCGGCTCGATGATGATAATGATGATGTGGAGATGATCAGGAGGAGGAGGAGGCGGAGGAGGAGGAGGAGGAGGAGGAGGAGGAGGAGGGGGAGGAGGAGGAGGAGGAGGATGAGGAGGAGATGGAGGAGGAGGAGGAGCTAGTCTTGAGGCTGCTCTGGGGTCCTCTTTGGCCTTCTCGGGGCCGTCTTGGCGCTCTCTTGGGGCCCTCGAGGCCGCCTGGGGGAACTCTTGGGGCCGTCGTGAGGCCATATTGCGCCGTCCAGGGTGTCATTTTATGCTGTCTCGGATCCCTCCAGATGCCTTTTTGGGTCAATTTCACGCCTTATTTGGTAGCTCCAGGGCCGTGTTGAGGCTGTCGTGGGGGCCTCTTCGGCTACTTCGAGGCCCTCTTGGGCCGTCGTGGGACCAGCTTCGAGGCCTCTTGGCCGAAACGGACGCCAGCAACGGCGAGAATGCCAACAACCTTCAACAGTGAAGGCTGGCAGATAAACCCGCTTCTGTTACCATTGCTAGTGCCCCTGGGGCTTTTCTGCTATTACTACATCTACTCCTGCTACTACTACTACAACAACAACAACTACTACTATTACGACTATTACCACTACTACTACTACTACTACTGCTGCTACTACTACTACTACTACTACTACTATTACTACTACTACTACTACTACTGCTGCTGCTGCTGCTGCTGCTACTACTACTACTGCTACTACTACTACTACTACTAGCACTAGTACTAGTACTAGTACTAGTACTACTACTCCTACTGCTATTACTCTTGCTTCTCCTCCTCTTTCTCCATTACTACTACAGCGACGCTTACTGCCGCTACCACTACTCCTGCTACTAGTACTGATACAACTTCTATCCGTATTAGTAGTACTGTTACTACTACTGCACCGAGGACGACGACGACGACTCCTGCTACTACCTCCTACTGGTACTGGTAGTGCTACATTTGGCTCTACTAATGCTGCGCAACAGCGGATACGATTACGACGACTGCCACCACCACCACCACTACGACTACTACTACTTCTACGGCCATTCCCATTACTACTCGGATTATCCGGGCTATTCGGACTACTGATACGCCTTACTACGACCTACCACGACCTACTATTATCTACTACGGCTTACGGCTACGTCTACTACCACCATTCTGACTACCACTATGATGCGCTACTGTTATTACGACTACTGCAGCAACAGTTACTACTACTGCTACTACTACTACTACTACTACTACTACTACTACTACTGCGACTACTACTACGACTACTACTACTACTACCCCTACTATTTCGACGACCATTACTACGACCGCTGCTGCTACCATTACTGCTACTGCTACTGCTACTGCTACTGCTACTGCTACTGCTACTGCTACTGCTACTGCTACTGCTACTACTACTACTACTACTACTACTACGCTTACGTTTACCACGGCGACGAAGACTGCCACGACGACGGCGATGTCTACTGCTATCACTCCGACGATTACTTCTACGACTCCTACTTCTACGATCATTACTGTTACGACTACCACTGCGTTTTTTCTTGCTGCTATCACTGCCACGACTACTGCTACTACTACTCCTAACACTACGACTACCACTACTACTATTATTTTAGACTGCCACTACCACTACCCCTACTAGCACCACGACGACTACTACTACTACTGCTGCTACTACCTCCACTATTTCTATTTCAACGACGACGACGACAACTACTACCAGTATTATTACCACCTCCACTATTACCACTCGTTCGTAACATGATTACCCCCACCTCTAGTACTAGTCGTATTTTTGGTGCTACTACTTTTACAATCACTACGATTTGTACCACGCTTTATGCTTAGTGTTCTCATGTTATCACGATGTTTATTATCACTATTACATCTACTACGACTACGGCTACTACTACAGCTGCTACTACTACTACTACTACTACTGCTTTTACTATTACCACTACTACTATTACTATTGCTACTGCTACTGCTGCGGCCGCTGCTGCCGTCACAACAGATAGTATCAATAGTATTACTGCTACTACTATTACTACGACTACTATTATTATTATTATGAGTACTACTACAAGGACTACTACTACTAGTACGACTACTGATACTGCTACTACTACTACTACTACTACTACTACTACTACGATCACTCTCATTACCGGTACGACGAAGACGACGACGACGACGACGACGACGACGACGACGACGACGACGACGACGACGACTACTACTACTACTACTACTACTACTGCTGCCACTACTAAATGGCTTTCAACACGCTTTAAGTTTGGATGCTGAAGGACAGCTTTGTTTCTGGTCGGGAATGCAACCTCTCAAGAGATCCCAGGGGTTTCCAGCTAACAAGAGAAGGCTTTAGATACTACTTCCCATTGTCGGGCAAGCGCGGGCCACAGTAATACGCATCCAGCCGCGTGCCAGGCCTCACAAACGCGCAATTGGCCACACAAACACCCGACGGGCCACCGCCTCCTTTTGCCTTCTGCCGATCCTCCCCCTCGCGGCATGGGGCCACGAAGCGTGTGATTTATGCGCCGAACTGGGCGGGGGGGACCTCATGCGGTCGCGCGCCCACTGACACCGCAGGGGGAGTTCCCTTCTGGGGCCACGGAGCGTGCGAGGGGAGCGCCGCGCCCGCTGAGACCGTAGGTTGAGCTCCCTGTGGGGCCACGGAGCGCGTGAGGGATGTGCCAGCATGACCTAGACGTGTGCGGAGCAAGAAAAGGAGGCGGAGGAGGAGGAGGCGGAGGAGGAGGAGGAGGAGGAGGAAGAAGTGCAGGAGGGAGCGGGAGGGGAGGAGACGCGTGGCGCTGCGGATTCGAAGCGAGGGCTCTGCCCACACAGGAGGGCTTAGAAACACCACTCCTTCGGAGGTCTGGGTCCGCGCCTCCCCCTCCGACCGTACTGGCGGGAGGCCGCAACCGCGAGAGGATGCAGCCCTTCTCCGCGTCCCAGAAGGCGCGGCGCGGCCTGGCGGCCACCGGTCCGTGCGCGCGCGAGCCCGGTTCAGCCTTCCCAAGCATTTCCTTTGGATGCGGTCAAAACCGTTGTTAAGGAGGGGCCCTTGTCGCAAGGGCACCTTGAAACCTTCGGTCCTGGTCATCCTTAGCACGCTATCGGCTTCCCCAGCTCAAGGGTACCCTTCCTGATGCGTCCTGGCGCGCTGGGGGGCAAGGATGCTGCCTGGCTAGGCTCCCTTGCAGCTTGTTTTTTGTTGATGTATGGGCGTTTTTTGGTTTGTGTGCTTTTCATTTCGGCGCGTTCCAAGGGTCTTGCATCCTTAGACTCCATCCTTATTGATCATTTCGGTTGTAGGAAGTCACACGTGAACTCGATCCCTATTCGTCCGAAACCTGTCAGGTCCCAGGACACGAGTGTGGACTCAGAAGTGCCAAGCGGGCGCGAGCGACGTCGGCCTCTACGGGTGGATGCCTACTGTTCAGTTCTTCGGCAGCAGTATTGTGAAGGCTTCACCGCTGGTGCCGCCGACCCTGGCGGCGGGACCTCCCCGGGAACCTCAGGGTCCCCTCCTGGGGCCCCGGGGCCGGGACCAGGGCCAGCCCCTCCCCACGAGGAACCTCTCCCTTCAGAGGCGACGATAGGGGCGAATAGCCCAGGGGAGAGCAGTACGTGTATTCAGGTGCGCCGACGATCCATGTCTTCGAGAAAGCTCCCGGGCGAATGCGTGTAATGCCCGCCCCTGGGCTATTCGCCCCTGTCGTCGCTGCCGCAGTTCTGGTCGCCCTCCAGGACCTGCTGGGACCCCAGGGGGCGGTAATCAGACCCAGGGCCGTCCCCTTTGCCCCCCCCACCCGTGCCTTCCCTTCCCCCGCTCGACTGTGGGCCAACCCGAGACGTGCTGACCACCCTCCCTCCGTCCCTGTCAAAAAACAAGACAGAATGCCCTTTGACTCCACATCCACAGAGCATGCGCGGGCGCCCCGCGACCACTTTGCAGGAGCTTTTGACAAGGACGGCGGGGGTGCCGTCATATTGCTCGCTGCTCGCAGGCCCACCATCCCTTTCAAACCAAAAATACATAATGCCTTTTGGCTCCACATCTGGAGCATGCGCGGGCGCCCCGCGACCATTTTGTATAGGTTTTTAACGGACGTCGGGGGTGCCGTCATATTGCTCGCTGCGCGCAGGCCAACCATCCCTGTCCAAAAACCATACTCCATTCCCTTCGACGCCACATCTGGAGCATGCGCGGGCGCCCCGCGACCACTTTGCATCAGTTTTTGACAGGACGGCGGGAGTGCCGTCATATTGCTTGCTGCGCGCAGGCCAACCATCCTTGTCAAAAATCAATGCAGACTGCCCTTTGGCTCCACGCCCAGAGCGTGCGCGGGCGCCCCGCGACAACTTTGCATAAGTTTTTGACAGGGACGCCGGGGGTGCCGTCATATTGCTCGCTGCGCGCAGGCCAACTATCCCTGTCAAAAATCAATGCAGACTGCCCTGTGGCTCCACGCCCACAGAGCGTGCGCGGGCTCCCCGCGGCCACTCTGCACAGGTTTTTGACAGGACGGCGGGGGTGCCGTCCTATTGCTCGCGGCGGGCAGGTCGCCCACCCCTGTCAAAAATCAGTGCAGAATGCCCTCCGACGCCACATGTGGAGCATGCGTGGGCGCCCCGCGACCACTTTGCATCAGTTTTTGACAGGGACGGCGGGGGTGCCGTCATATTGCCTAGCCGTGGAGGACGTGCCGCACCTGGCCTCCAGGGTGCCTGGTGCACCTGGAACCCGTGGTGCACATGGCATGCGTGGCTCTCCGAGGCAATATACTGAGACTCCCCCGGGTGTTACTTATGTGTTGGAGGGACGGGTGGGAGTGAGCGAGACGACTTGCGGACGAAGGGGGGGCCTCGAACCTCCCCTGCCCCCCCTTACCCCCCCTGCCCCACTCCCGTCAGGGAAGGGAGCAAGGGAAGGGAATCGACTTCACTACGACGTCGACGTTGTTTTTTTTATGGTTGTTCCTCTTCCTGGGACCGGCGACGGCGACGACGACGACGAAGACACACGCCGAAGGATCGGCAGATTTCGCATTGGTGTTGCGTTCAAGTTGTGTTGACACTAGCACAGTCGTTGCGCTTGCACTGCTGTTGCATTGTTTTTGTATTTCGTTATTGCTGTTGCATTGCGTTTGCATCACTGTGTCATTCCAACGCGTTGCATGTCATGGTATAGCATTGCCTTGCATTGATGCTTCAGTGTGTTTCATTGTTTTTAGTGCCATTGCGCTGCATTTGCATTTCGTTGCACTGCGTTGTATTGCATGGTGTGACACTACTCTGTTGCTTCGCATTGATACGGCAGTGGTTTCCGTTGCTTGTTCATTGCCATTGCATTGCTTTCTGCATTGCGCTCTGCATTGCACTCGCATTGCTTTTGCATAGCACCTGCATTTATGTGGCATTGCGTTGGTTTTGCATTGTATTTGCCTTCGGTTGCATTTCTTTTGCGTTGCTCCCCATCCTATTCCATTGCGCTGCATTAAGTTGCACCGCGTTGCATCGCGTTGCTTTTTCATGGCTTTCCATTGTGTTGCTTTTGCGCCGCACTGCTTTTACATTGCTTTTGCATCCTATGGCTTTCCATGGCACTGCTTTGGCATTGCTGTCCGTTTCGTCACATTGTAGTTTGTCTTGTGCTACACTTGTTTGTTAGTCAAAGCTAGTCCCGAATCGGGGTTGCGCCATATTCAATTTTCCAGCACGCCGAATGCCTGGGTCGCGTCCTCTCGCAGGTGAGCCTACGAAGTGCCTCACAAGCACGCGCGTGCTCGTTGTTCGAGGAAGCGGGCTGGCCAGGTATAGTAGGATCTTCGCCCCCAAGTCTCGGGAACCGCACTGGTCGGCTGTTTGGGGGTGGAAGGATGATGATGATGATGATGATGATGATGATGATGATGATGATGATGAGGAGGAGGAGGAGGAGGAGGAGGAGGAGGAGGAGGAGGAGGAAGAGGGGAGGAGAGGAGGAGATAGATGTGGAGAGAGGAGGAGGAGGAGGAGGGGGGAAGGAGGAGGAGGAGGAGGAGGAGGAGGAGGAGGAGGAGGACAAGCAGGAGGTAGGTGAGGAGTTGGAGGAGGAGGAGGAGGAGGAGCTGGAGGAGAAGGGGAATTGTAAGAACGAGCAGTCGGCAGAACAGGAGGATATTCTCGGGACATGACTGTTCTGCATTTTCTCGGGGCCATCCGCCAAATGAACAAACATATGTGCGGAAGAGGAGGAGGAGGGGAAGGAGGAGTAGGACGACGAAGATGTGGTGGAGAAGCGGGATGCTTCGTAGGTGTGGACTGATGGGCCATCAGGGCGTTGAGGCAAGCAGCTGCTATATTGAAACGCATGCACCCCACGTGCGACCCTTTGGATATCTGCTTACGGCAGAATTTTGAGCCTCCACTTAGTCAATGTTCCATTATCCTAGCATGTTTGGTCAGCGCTCAAAAGAATGTGTCCGGGCGATCCGTAGTCAAGCCATTTTGGCACGAGACCTTGTTTGCCTCAGCAATTGGGTCAAACCTTTCTGCTTCAGGGCGAGCAGCCTTAGCGACGAGCTCATCCAACTCGAACCCTTGGTTCTAGCCCATCCAGATGTGGGTACTGCCTTTGGGGAGGGATACAAACACACGCATACTTTTGCGACGCGTGTGTGGGCTCGTCTTCCACCCAACACGCGGCATGTGATCATCATGGTGGGAAGCTTGTGTCTAGGGGGGAACAACCATTAATTGGAGTTTACTAAGCGGCCCTGGGCGTTCACTAAACAGCCCTGCCCGGTTCGATTCCTTCTGTTGATGCGTTTACCAAATGGCTTCGCCTGTCGGGGTGATTATTATGGGGGTGTATTTCCTTCCCTCTATTTTGGGAAGGGCCCAGGGTGGATGTCGACAGTTGCCGGGTGTGTGCGTGACATGTGCTCTTGTGTGCGGGGCCAGAAGCCAGGGGGTTCTGCAGGCGCGCAAAGTGTTTCTGATAAGGTGCTGGTGGGTGCAACGGAGTGCGGACCAATGAGGGCTGTCGTTTGGCGGGGCACGCTACGAGGACGGGCTTTGTGAGTGCAGTAGGGTCAACATGCTCCACCACGGGCTTTACACTTGCTCTAGGGACGATCTTAGGCAAGCGCGCACCCAATCTGGTGCCCCGCCTGAACACATCCAGGCAGCGCTGCCCTCACGCCCGAATCTGGGGCGAGTGAAACTCGTGTTGTAGCATCCCACGCTACATCTTACCACCAACCAATCCACCCCAACCCACCCCGAAGGCCTCAATTTGCCCTCCACCCCCAGTGTGGGGGGGTCGGGGAACATTGAGAACACATATATAAAACCCCGTACCCCCCCCAACCCGAAATTCGGGTCTTCGGGTTGGGTTGGGGTGGTCTGGTAGGTAGTCAACATCTTATCGCACCTCTGCTTGCCTCTCGTATGCTGGAACCTTGCCCAGGGGGGCCCGGGGCGGCATCACAGCAGGGGCCCCCAAGGTCCCCCTCCTCCTCCTCCTTTTTCTCCTCCTTCTCCTCCTCCTCCTCCTCCTCCTCCTCCTCCTCCTCCTCCTCCTCCTCCCCCCCTCCGGGCCCCCTCCCCCCCTGGGGCCTCCCTGGAGCCTGCCCCAGAATCGTGGCCTCTTGCAGCCATGAAAGGCCCTCTCGAGGGCCGTGGTGCCTCTCTCGTGGAGGCCCTGGGCGCCAGGAAGCAGGTGCACGCCCCTTGGCCGGCACCCTTTGCTGATGCATGCTGTACTGTTCGAGGTCTACAGACTCTGTGTAGGTACAGATGAGCAGGCTGACGAAGAAACACGAACGTGATGGCGTCCACGCGCCCTGCTACGCGAATCCGCCGCTTTGGGGCCCACGCGCCAGCATCATTTTGCGAATACGTATCACAATCTTTTCACGCCAGGTTTCGCAGCACTCCCAAGCGCACTGCGAACGTTTCCCACGAGCACCGATACTTTTCACCACGGGCAGGGGCTGAGACCGAAAATGGGGCTCTGACGGGGCGACGCGGGCATTGCGCAGAAGTCGGGGAAGTGCGCGGGCAGGGCGAGAGGCAAGCCAAGTGAAAACAACGTAACTTTGTTTTCACAGTCTCGATGTGTGGGGTGCCAGCGCAAATTACGCATCTTTTCGCAGCGCCTCAGCTGTTCACCATCCGTTTCGCTTTCGAATCGTATGCGGCACTACTCGCCTTCACCTCATAATTTTGCGGATCGGTCCTGCAAGTCTCCAGCTTTCGAGTCAGGCTGCCCTTGTGCAACTGCTAGCTGCTTTGCTTCGTCGCCAGCAATTCGGACCACAACGATCAACCCGTCGTCACTTCTCCACCTCCGCCCGTGCTTCCGCGGGATCTGGGGGACCGCTCTGGGATCGGGTCACGCTGCGCCGCGGTGCCCTCCACCGACCAGGTCATATGCACAAATCGGCTACACAGTGCATTCACCACCTCTCGGGCACATACATTCATCATGCGTTCCTTTCGAGCCGACGTAATTCAGTGCATGCGAAAGCGTGTGAAGTGTGGCCCTTCAGGGAATCGCTCACACGTGCCTGGGATACCCCCGTGACGAAAATCTTGTCACACTCTCTCGTTGGTGTGAAAAGCAAGCCTAGAGATGTATTTTCATGCGCAGGGGGTCGTCGCTTCAGAGCGCCTGGGGGTGATGTGTCCGTTCGCCCCCCCTGAAAGGTACGGCGGTGTGCCCCCTGCCTCCCGGCGATGCTCCCCTCCTACGCCAAGATTCTCGCTACCACCGTGTCAGTGTTTGCAGCCTGGGCGACGATTCGTGGCATGCTTAGGAACGTTTTGGTTACTGATCTTGACCTGAAGTCTCCGGAGGGGACTGTCTCCTGTCTGCGCTCGGGGAGAAGATGGCCACGGATCGGTGAAGGAGGACTATGGTCATATGAAGGGGGCGAGTTCGCACAATGGTGGGCGTATGATCACAATCCAGAAGCTGTGTTTGGTACGGTGGAGATGACTGTTCAAGAGTGTTCAACAATAACTGTTCCGTTGGATGGCCTGGCTGATTTAAGTGCTGGCTATCCAGATCCGATCCATGAGAAGCATCAGCATCCAACTTTTTCTCGACTGGCAGCTGCAATCGTCGCGTACATCCTATCATTCCTTCTGGCTGTTTGGGTTGCGTGTCACGACTTCGCCCTTATATCATACAATTGCCCAATCTGTGTTTCCACGCGCAAGGCATATGAGGACAATTTCGATTTAACCCTCGCGAAAGAGAGGACAAGGGTTTCAAGCCATCTCCAATCCATCCTGGATGTTGAAGGATTCAAGAACACTTTTCCGAAATTCTGGCGCATCTCTCAGAGCATTGTTGCTTGTGGTTGCGGCGCGAACTGCTGCCCTTGTCCTGGGGATGGGAATATCCAGCTGCCTGCGGCACGTCCCCCCACCATGCTAGCCCAGTATTCTGGATGGCCACCGTTCGAGGGGGTATAGAAGGCCGTCAGGTGTGACACCGCGTGTCTCCATGGTTGGGGGAGCTGTGACGATGATGCTCTGCTGCTGCTGTTGCTGATGGTGATGGTGATGATGATGATGATGATGATGATGATGATGATGATGATGATGGGGACGATGATGATGATGATGATGATGATCATGATCATGATGATGATGATGATGATGATGATCATGATGATGATGATGATGGTGATCATGATGCTGATGATGCTGACGATGACGATGATGATGATGCTGAGGAGGAGGATGAGGATGAGGATGGTGACGATACTGATGCTGCTGCTGCTAATGATGATGATGAGGATGATGATGAGCATGCTGATGATTCTGATGATACTGATGCTGCTGCTGCTGCAGATGCTGATGATGCTGACGATTCTGATGATGATGATGATGATGCTGATGATGATGATGATGATGATGATGATGGTGACCACGATTATGATCATGTTGATGGTGATGGCGATGGTGATGGCTATTATGCTGATGATGCTGATGACGATTACATTGATCATGGTGGTCATGATGATGACGGTGCTGATTGGATGATGATGGTCATGGTGAGGTTGACGGTGCTGTTTTTTGATGCTTATAACAATTCTGTTCTTGATGATGGTGATGATGATATTGCTGTTGCTGCTGATGATGCTGATGCTGATGACACTGCTGATTTTCACCATGACGATGTTGATGTTGATGTTTATGCTCTCCAAGTAGGCTTGCCCCATAGGAGGTCTAACTCAAACCCTACTATTTGATCCGCTGCGCCCCCCCCTAATTCCTATGCCCCCCTCCCTAATTCCTATGGCTATTTCCAATGCTTCCCCAGCTGTTTCCAACGGCGAGTCCCATGGATTCCCATGGATTCCTATGAGTCGCATGGATTCCTATGCTTGCTTGCTCTTGCTTGCTTGCTTGCACGTTCTTGCTTGCTTGCTTGCTCTTGCGTGCTTGCTCTTGCACACTCACTTGCACCTACTTGCTTGCTCTTGCGTGCTTGCTCTCGCTTGCTTGCTCTTGCCCTTGCTTGCTTGCACGTGATCGCTGGCTCTTGCTTGCTTGTTATTGCTCGCTTGCGCTTGCTTGCTTCCGCTTGCTTGCTTGCGCTTGCTTGATTTTGCTCCGCCCGTCCTCCTCCCGCCCTGCTCCCGTCCTCCTTTCGTCCTCCGCCCATCCTCCTCTCGTCCTCCTTATGTCCTCCTATCTTTTTGGAGTCACCGCTGGCTGATATTGTTGCTGATGATGACGATTATGATCATGATGATGATGATGATGCTGACAACGATATTGATGATGCTGATGCTGATGATGATGATTCTGCTGGCGATCATGCTGATACTGATGATGGTAGCGATGATGATGCTGATGCTGATGCTGATGACGATGCCGATGATGCTGATCACTATGATGCTGATGCCGATGTTAACAAGGTTGATGGTGGTGATGAGGATCATGCTAGGGAGGGTGATGCTGAGTTTGATGAGCATGATGGTAATGTTGATGTTGGTGATGTCGATGATGCTGCTGTTGCTGCTGGTGATGATGCTGAGCTTGACGATGTTGAGGATGGTGGTGACGAGGAAGAGGATGAGGGTGATGATGCTGCTGCTCATGATGTTGCTACTGCTGCTGCTGCTGCTGCTGCTGCTGATGATGATGATGATGATGATGATGCTGATGATACTGATGATACTGATGCTGCTGCTGATGATGCTGATACTGATGATGCTGCTGCTGATGATGCTGATGCTGATGACGACGACGATACGGATGAAAATGCTGGTGGTGGTGATGATGATGCTGATGGTGGTGGTGGTGATGATGATGGTGATGGTGGTCGTGGCGGAGGTGGTGGCGGTAGTGGTGGTGATGACGAGGACGCAGAGGAGGAGGAGGAGGAGGAGGAGGAGGAGGAGGCGGAGGAGGAGGAGGAGGAGGAGGAGGAGGAGGTGGAAGAGGAATGCTGTCACAGGCGACATCTGTGGCCTTCACTGTTTGAGAAGCCCTCATGGAACTCATTTGGGCAGTCTTGGCGCTGTCGTAGCTTCCTGTGAAGCAGTCTTGGGGTCTTGGGGGTCCCTTAGGGCTTCTTAGGCCGTCTTGGGGCTCGCTTGGGCTCTCTTGGGGTCCTTTCGGCCGTATGTGTCTGGGGGCCGTCGATAGGGGCCGTCTTGGGTCATCGAACGGCCTTCCAAGGCTGTCTTGGGTTCCACGGGAGGCTCTCTTGGGCCGTCTTGCGGCTGTTTTGGATGCCTCTTGGGCCATCGCGGGCCCCCTGGGGCCATTTTGCGACCCTCTTGAGGGCCTCTTGGGTCGTCTTGGGGCCATCGTGGAGGCTTCTTGGGCCATCTCGAGCTGACGGAAGTCCGAAAAGGCGAAAGTGCGAGACTGATTCAAACACCCAAGGTGGATCAGTCTTGAGGTCATACTGGGCCGCAGTAGGGCCATCTCGGGCCGTCTTCGAGCCATCTTGGGCCATCTTGGTGCCCTTGGTTGCTCGGGACGCGGATCCATCATTCTTCGTAGCGGAAATGCAGAAACACTACCAGACAACCCTTGGCATCCTTCCACGCCTCAACGTGCACAAGGCACGGTGGCGGATTAGTAGGCCACGGTGTATCATCGCTTATGTTTTCAGCGTCATTGCATTCGTGACCCTGGTGTGCCCACTGGTAGTTCTGTTGGGAACCTTGGACTACTTATGCTGCATCGTCTTCGTCTGCAAGAGGCCTCTCAAGGAGCGCGCGCGGCTCAGCCGCCTCGTTGTCTTCTGCCTGTGCTGTATATCCTCGGCGATGTACCTGGCGATCAGCGTTGATGTATTTCTCTACGTCATCTGGTGGCCTTTGGCCTATCCCGCCGCCATGCTTCGGCCATGGGCAGGGGCGCATCTGCCGTGCTGGCCTGCCGCGCCGGTGCCGCGCGCCGGCCCGACGCGTCTCGCCGACCTGCCTGCCTGTGTGCTCTGCTCCGGCGGGCGGCTGCCCTGCCGTGCGGGGATGGTCCGCCGCGTCGACTGGCGCGCCCGTCCGCCCCGCTGCGCGCCCCCCGCTGAGGGGGCGAGGAGAGGAATCGTGCAGCCTGCGCGGCCGAGGCCGCGCGAAGGAGGCAACACGCCACGGGCAGGAGCGAGCGCGGAGGCGAGCTGCGGGGCTGCCCCCCCCCCCCCCCCGCGATGGGGCCAGGAGGGGCGTCACGCAGCCGGCGCGGCCGAGGAGGAGGCGAGGGGGAGGCGTCGCGCAACAGGCACGTGCGAACTAGGAGGCGTGGAGCGACTGAAGGCCACATCGTATTCCCAGCCATGCTGATGGAGGGCATCCTAAGGAGTGCACCCTACGGAAGGCACCCTACGGAAGGCACCGCACGGTGGGCTCCTGCGGTCGGGAGTGCTGCGAGTTGTTGCGATGTTGGCCTGTGGGGATATTCTCGGAGTCATCTGGGCGGCCTCTGCGGGGCCCTCAGGGGTTGTCCAAGAAGTTTTTTTTTTTTTTTATGTGTGGGGGGGGGCACGACGTATGTGGACGAAGGTGACGGAGGAAGGAGGGAGTGGCGGACCAGGCATCGGGGGAGGAGTCGGAGGAGGATGCGGATCACGAGACGGAGGTTCAGGAGGAGGAGGAGGAGAGAGATAGGAGCGAAAAAGGAGGAGGAGGAGGAAGAAGAGGAGGAGGAGGAGGAGGAGGAGGAGGAGCAGGAGGATGAGCACTGGCGAGGTTCGCATTGGTCTCCACCGCATTGGTCTCCTCGTGAGGTTCGCTCGCTGGGGCCGCAGACGGAATGGTCCCGGTGGGCGGCGGATCGCGTCTTGTGTTCTCCGACACGCGACGCAGCACACAGCAGACAGTAGAGCATCGGCGGTAGAATGGGGACTAGTTGCAGGAGGCGATTCGCAGCAGACGGATGTTGCTGCGAAGAGGACATGAGCACATGACAACACAGGAAGGCCATAAACCACGGACGCACACTCGTAACATTTTAGCTGTGTGCGTAATGAGTTCCGACCCTGACCCCAAACAAATAGTGACACATAGGTTGCACTGGCCTGCCCCGATGGTGTGCTGACTCGTTTTTCTCGGGCGTAGCCCGACTTTGCTTCTCGCGAGGTAAACTGACTGAACTGAACTAAACAGACTGGTCGCACCCGTTACGCGGCCGCAGGGCGCTACCTATGGCGCAACAGGTAGGAGACGGTTTTATTATTGGCCGCCGAGGGCGCAACCTATGGCGCAACCGGTAGGAGATGGTTTTATTATTGGCCGCCGAGGGCGCAACCTATGGCGCAACCGATAGAAGATTGTTTCTACACGACAGGCTTCCGCCATTCCGCTGGCATCCCTGCGGCAGGGTCCGTGACCTGGTCCGGCGTTGAGCCGCTCTCTTGAACCGCAAGCGGGCCAGCGAGGGCGTCGAGGACCGAGGTGCCAGGAGAAGGAGGATGAGCAGGAGGAGTAAGAGGAAAAACGGGGACGAGGTCGTAGACGAGGACGACGAGGAGGAGCTGGAGCGGGAGGAAGACGAGGAAGACGAGAAGGATGAGGAGGACGAGGAGGAGGAGGAGGACGACGATGACGATCAGGATGGGGAGGAGGGCGGGGAGGAATACGAGTATTACGAGGACGAAGTGTGGGCATTCGAATGCGTGCGGGGCTACGCTCGATTTATGCTCGCCGGTTGGGCTGGCGGTGGGGCCCAAGCGGCGTGCTGTCTTGTGATTGTTTTGAGCCTGCCCGAAGCATTTTGACGCACATAGGTTGAACAGACATGTGCCGATGGTGCCCAACCTTGATCTCGATGAGTTCTTGGCCCGCCCAAGACTGTTCGGTACGCGTGAGTTGCACGACTATGTATCCAAGACCTCTATGGTCCCAAGCAGTGCCCATACTTGCTTCCAATCAGTGCGCATTAGCTGCAGAGGCCTATCCCGATGAGGGCCCGTCCTGTGTTCGATACCCAGGGTTGAGGATCACGGCGCAGGTTGCAAGGTCGTGTCTGGATAGTGCCCCAATGGTTCTCAATACGTTCCGACCCCGCCCAACGCATTTCGGGACACATAGGCCGCACGGGCTGGTCCTGAATAGTTTTCAATGGGCTCCGACCTGGCTCAACTAACTATGGCCACGCAGATTACACGTTTGTCCCGATGAAGTGTCGACTCATTGTCTGACGAGTTCCGAGCCCGCCCGACAAAATCCGGACACGTGGGCTGCTGTCTGGATGGCTTCATGATTAGTTTTCGGTGGGCCCCGACTCCGCCCAAATTAAGTGTGGGCCTATCGGTTGCGCCGCCCTGTGCTTGATGGTGTCCACACAAGATTTTTTCTCCGACGGGGTCGATGCACGTGTTGAAGCGTGCTCTCGTGGATCGAGCATGGCTCAGACCCTGATTCGACTCTCGCCTTTCTCGCTGACTAGTGGGATGTTCGTCGGGTGATTTCGCTATGCCCTCGTGGTCTTTTCCTCCTCCTCCTCCTCGTCCTCCTCTGATATACATATATACACATATATAGATCCATATGTATGTGTACATAAACATATACACATAGGTATTTGTATTTGTACATGTATGTATGTAAACACACATATTATATATACACAGAACTTCTATATTTTGAGAATCTGGGGGGTACGCCCCCCCCAAAACGGGACCCCCTGGATTCGTGGCCCTGGGGGCCCCCTGGACGCCTCTGCAGAAGCCCCCCCAGGTTTTCCGGGGCTCCTGGAAGCCCCTGCTGGGCCTGGTAATGGGCCCAAATGTGTCACCAGGGCGGCCGAACGGCCCCGCGAGGGCCCCAAGAGGCCCCAGACATCCACGAGACGCCCGTATGCGACCCAAAGGAGACCCTCAAGAGGCTTCCGAAACGCCGAGAGCACGGATTTCCGATTGCTTCTGTATGAGATTTCGGGGGTATTCTGCCCTTCGGCCTTCGGGGCGTCCGAGACCGCCCAGGAGGCCTGATCATCGCCCCGTGGCTATTCGAAAGGGCTCTCGTGCAGTCCAAGAGAGCCCCTAAGATGGCCAACACGCGGCCCCAAGATGGTCCGAACAGAGCCCCCCCCATGACGATCCAAGATGGCCGCCAGACGCCCCCCGAAGCATTCCAAATCGTGACCTGGTCATGCAGGAAGACCGTGGTTGGGAGCAGGGCGGCCCGAGGACGCACTCAGAGGCCTCCAGAGGGCGCCAAGGAGGCCCCCAGAAGGTCCCAAGAAGCCCTCGAACACTTTCGTGAGACTGCCAAGGGGCTCTCCAGGAACCTCCGCAAAAAGAGCTCAGGAGAATCGGGAACACATCGCAGGGTGTGAGGGAAGGATGTTTGATAGCACGACGATGTCGGGACAGGTATCGCTAACTTTTCGGTTTTACCTTCCTGTCCTTCCGTCTGCATGCCCAATTTCAACGACCAAGGTGCATGGCGCGAATCGTCGATGCAGTCTTGTATTAAGATCGAACACGCCTACGGCGAATCACCGCCGCCCCCTGCCTTTGGGGATACGCCTATGTGGCCAAACGTTTGGGCAAACTTTGGTCACGCTGTTGGACCATACGTTCCCCCAGCCGTTGTGGAAGTCCCTCGGGGCAGGGAACACGATGGGAATGAAGAGGAGGGTGAGGAGAGGGAAGAAAAGGAGGATACGGAGAAGGATGAGGAGACCCCTTTGGGACCTCTGGGACCTGGGAGCTTCTTGGGGGCCTCTTGGGGGGCCTCTGGGGGCTTCTTCTGGGCCGCTTGGGGGTCCTTTGGGCCTCTTGGGAACTTCTTGGGGGCTTGCTGGCGATCTCGGGGCCCCCCTTGGGGCGGAGGGCTCGAAATCTCAGCTCGAGTTCCCCATCTTGGGGCCCTCTTGGGGCCCTCTTGGGGTCCTCTTGGGCCGTCTTGGGCGCCTCTTGCGCCGTCTCGGGGCTTCTTGAGCCGTCGAGGGGCCCTCTTGGGGGCCTGTTGGGCCGTCTTGGGGCGATCTTGGGGGCTTCCTGGGCCGTCTGGGACGCTGTGCAAGCCCAAGAGGCGAACATGTTGGACGTATAAGTTTTCCTTAGGGCATGGGGCGACTTTTGCCTTTCAGGGTGCTCTCGGGGCCCTCTTGAGGCGTATGGGCCGTCTTGAAGTTGTTTTGGACCGCTCCAGGGTCCTCTTTGGCCATCTGGGGCGGTTCTCGAGACGCTTTGGAGGATTCGGGAGGTCTTCTGTGGCCGGCCGGGGAGCTCCCAAGAGTCCCCTAGAGCTCCCAAGAGCCGCTGGGAACTTCTGGGACATCCCGGGAGCGGCTGGGAAACGGGGAGACTTGGCCCTTATAGCCCTGCAAACCCTCTCCCTCTCAGGGCTGGAGGGCTTCATGCGCCTTCCGACACTCCACTGCGTGCTGAAAGCATGGTGGCGGACACACACACACACATATATATAGATATATGTTTGTATATTTACATATAAATATATACACATACTCATACAACCATACAATGCTTTCTTGAGCTGCGAGCCCGCCCAGCAGGATCTCCCAAGTTCCCTTGCTGGCCACCCTCAATCCAGTTGTTGCCTTCTCCACCTTGCGCACCTGCCGCGCCTTTGCGTCCTCAGTTGCCACCCTGTGGACCTTCGGGGAGCTCGCCTGCAGCACGTGTGACCTTGGCGTTTGCTGCATGCTCATGCGTGCTCATCGATATCATACGCTGCCTGTTCACACCGAGAGATATTCAGTCTTTCGAGAAAACAGTTTTTTCCAGAACACCCCATTACGCGCCATGGGCGCGGTGCAGGATTTTACCCGGCCGACCTGATGCAGACTTGTATGCAGTAGTTTTCCACCAAGGAGATGTTGTGTGTGGTTGCCATTATCCAATGTCCCACAAGAAGTACACTCAAGTTGCGTTCATCATGCTCGGCAATGCGCTGCTCTGCGTTGGGATTGGTACCAAGACATTGAAAGGTCTCCGTTGTTCAAATTGGGCGACCCTCCTCACTTGTGTGTTCCCTGTGCCCATCGCACTCTATCCAGTACAGTGGAAGTGCAGTGGCGAATTCATCCAGCACCGCGGCCCTGCTGCTAATTTCATTCAGCCAGTGCAGGCAGAGCCTGCCTTTGACCCCTTCGCTTTGTTGGATGAGCAGCCTAACAGTATTGGAACACATCTCACAATCCAGCCAGACGAACCCCCTTCGGAAGACGCACGAGTCAATACGAACCACAGCAGGAACATCGAATGTTGCGGATTCCCATGGAGGCTCCTTGCAGGGACAAGCGCTCGCGTCAACGCGCGGGATCACGATCTCGCTAAGGGCTTGTTGGCCTGATGCGCGACAGCTTTGGAGCTTGCCAGAGCAAAGGAGCAATAGCGCGGCTGTGCTGAACACAGGAAGAGCATGGTCTCGCGAACGGTCTGGGAGCGAACGCACGTTTCAGCAATTGTGGCGTCATCGAGGCGTGTTGCGTGTTCTGAGGGCTGGTGCGTGGCCGACTCTCCGCGATCTGCTTGCGACGGCTGCTCACCTGTCATAGCCGGAGCGCAGCCTCCGAGCGGGCGCCTTTCGCTTGGGCGGCCGCATTTCCCCCGACCCTCCACACCATCGGTTTTGCTTAAAAGAGCTTTGGAAAACGGTAGCTGGGCAGCGACTGCGGCGACCTGGGCCGCTGCATGGGTGTACAGCGGACACCCATGCCAAGAAACACCCTGCTTGCCTCCAGGGTGCCCTGGGTTATTTGGGTCTCGGTGGTTCTGCTATGGAGAGCGTCACGTTCCCGCGCCAAAAGTCAGTGGACGTCCTGGGGTCTGAGGGTTGGGTTTTTCGTGGAAGGTTTCTTGTGGACTGACCTCCACTGTGTCGGAGGGCTTCCGGGAGGTGGCCCCAGGCCCAGACCCCCACAAGTCGCGAAGAGCGGAAGACTGCTGTCAGTCCTTGGCCTCAGGGGGTCTTTGCCAGGCCCAGGGGCAGTCGAACAACTCCTCCTCCTCCTCCTCCTCCTCCTCCTCCTCCTCCTCTTCCTCCCCCTCCTCCTCCTCCCTCCTCCTCTTCCTCTTCCTCCTCCTCCGCTTCCTCCTCCTCCTCCTCCTCCTCTTCACATGCGGGTCCCCGGGGAAGGGTCGAGACCGCTGGGGGTCAGCGTACGCAAGCGGCTCCGCTCGGGATCTCCAGTTGCAGGAGCGCGTTGGCGGTGCGGAGACCTCTTGCCGGAACCTATCCGTGTGATCGCGTGTCCACGGGATGGCGCCTGGGTGTCCAGACCGCGAGGGCATGGACATCCGACGATGTGTTTGTTGTTGTCGCTGCTGTTGTTGCTGCTGTGGTTATTGTTTTTTTGGTGTTGTTGTTGTTTTTGTTGTTGGCTGTTCTTGTTATTCATGCTGTTGTTGTTGTTGTTGTTGTTGCTGTTGTTGTTGTTGTTGTTGTTGTTGCTGCCGCTGCTGTTATGGTTGTTGCTGTTGTTGTTGTTGTTGTTGTTGGTGTTGTTGTGTTTTTGTCGTTGTTGTTGTTGTTGTTGTTGTTGTTGTTGTTGTTATTATCGTTGTTGTGTTTGTTGTTGTTGCTGCTGTTGTTGCTGCTGCTGTTGTTCATGTTGTTGTTGTTGCTGCTGCTGTTGTTGCTGTTGTTGCTGCGGTTGGTGTTATTGTCGTGCTTTGTGTTGTTTTTGTTTTGTTTGGTTGCGGTTGTTGTGGTTGTTGTTGCTGCTGCTGTTGTTGTTGTTGTTGCTGTAGTTGTTGGCTGTCGTCGTTGTTGTTGTTGTTGTTGTTGTTGTTGTTGTTGTTGTTGTTGTTGTTGTTGTTGTTGTTGTTGTTGCCGTCGTCGTCGTCGTCGTCGGTATCGCCGTTGTTCTTGTTGCTGTTGTTGCTGTGGTGGTGGTTGTTGTTATTGTTATTGCTGTGGTTGTTATGGCTGTTGTTGTGTCTGTTGCTGTAGCTGTTGGCTGTTGTTGTTGTTGTTGTTGTTGTTGTTTTTATTGTTGTTGTTTTTGCTGTTGTCGTTTTTGTTGTTGTTGTTGAGGCTGTTTCAATCGGCCATCCCAGAGTCAGCGGAGGGCGAGATGAGACAACCGTTGTTGGCCTTCGGCGACCTCCTCGTCGCGGGGGAGGAGGAGGATGATGATAATGAGGAGGATGAGGAGGATGAGGAGGAGGAAGAGGAGGAGGAGAAGGAGGAGGAGGAAAAAGAAGAGCAGCTACCGTTCTTCAGATTGACGACATTTCGATGCCTGGCCTGGCGGGGCTGCGCCCCTCCCTTCGAGGCGGCTCCGCTACCAGAGCGGAAACAAGATATTGCTTTCTCCTTGAGCCCCGATGCGAACACGGGTGAACATCCACTGGTGTCTCTGCTTGCTACCATTCCTGCCTACCCACACGGATATGATACAAATACTACCTCTGATCAGAGCTGAGTTCTAGATCCCTCCTCCTCCTCCTCCTCCTCGCTCCCGATCTTCGCTTCCTCGTCCTCCTGCTCCTCCCCGTCTGCACTGTCGACTGGCCTTTCATCTGCAGCGCTGGTTTGGGGTCCACGCTGCCGATGCGGCGACGATGGACTGGGCGGCCGTTGCGGCGGTGATGCATCGCGTCTCTTCCTCGTGGCGCAGTGCTTGCATCAAGACGGGGGGGGGGCTGGATCATTGAGTCAAGGATACGTATTCCGTACAAGGGGGTGCGTCTGGGGATGTCCTGGGGTTCGCGACTCGCTGAAACATTACTTTTGCGGGTGTTCGCCGATGTAGATGCTCGTCTTTCGCCAACTAGGATATGATTTTCCTGCGCTTCCGTTTTGGGACCCCCTCCTGGTTCTGGGCTTGAGCCGCCCTCATCCCGAGGCCTTGAAATGTACGACGTTCTGCTTCCATCTTTACAGGCTGGCCCATCAGGAGAGTAGGACTCGAGCTGTACCAAACGATGACGATGATGACTCTTCTTGCGCCCGAGCGGCTTTACAGGCGGTCGAGCTACCCCTCGGCGGTCCTCGCCGCAGGAGGCCTCGTCTTCGTCGTCGGGCCTAGCCATGTCGGAGACACGCGGTCCCCCAGACGCTCCAACCTCCTCTTCCTTGCTTCCCCCCCCCCGCTCCGCCTCCTGACCCCCCCCCCTTGGCGACGACGCCGACGCCGACGGCGATGACGACGTCGGCGCCGAGCGCGGTGCCGGCGGCGACGCCGGCAGTGACCAGCGGCGGCGGCCACCGCCGCCGAGGCGCGGCAGCTGCTGTCCAGCTGCCCGGGGCCCGCGCCTCGGCGGCCGCTGCCGGAGGCGTTGAGGCAGCAGGCGGCCCCGCCGCCGTCGCCGCCCACCGTCGTCGCCGTCCGCCTGCGCCGCCGCTGGCGCCGCCGTTGCCGCCGCCCGCTGCCGCACAACCCGCTGCTGTCGCCGCCGCTCGCCGCCGCCAACAGCGCCGCCCGTTGCAGCCATCGGCGCCGCTGTCTGCGTCGCCATTGGCGTCGTCGGGAGGGGTGGAGGAGGATGGAGGATTGAGGACGGAGAATGTAGGTTAAAGGATGGAGGAAGAGAGATGGATTGAGGGAGAGAGGGGGGGAGGAGGAGGAGCAGGAGCAGGAGGAGGAGGAGGAGGAGGAGGAGGAGGAGGAGGAGGAGGAAGAGGAGGAGGAGGAGGAGGAGGAGGAGGGAGGAGGAGGAGGAGGAGGAGGAGGAGGAGGAGGAGGAGGAGGAGGCGGAGGAGAAGCGAGGAGGAGGAGGAGGGAGGAGAGGAGGAGGAGGAGGAGGGGAGGAGGAGGAGGAAGAGGAGAGAGGAGGAGGAGGAGGAGGAGGAGGAGGAGGAGGAGGAGAAGGAGGAGGAGGAGGAGGAGGAGGAGATGGAGGAGGAGGAGGAGGAGGAGGAGGAGGAGGAGAAGGAGGAGGAGGAGGAGGAGGAGGAGGAGGAGGAGGAGAGGCGGGTGTGCCAGAACGCGGGCTGATCGCGAGGTCTCTGCCGCGGACTCGGGCATCGAGACCGACTGGCGCGACGCCCGCTTGCCGCCTTTTTTCGCCTCGAGGAAGCACCGCGCGGCTGTCCGCCCGGGGAACATGCCGCGTCGGAAAGCTGGCAAGCCGACCGCCCCCGCGCTGGTCTTTTGGTGCGTGTGCGGGCTCTGCGTGCACCTCGCTGCTGGCATGCCCACTTCGGCAGCAGAGGCAGCGCCCACTGGTGCTGGGCTTAGCTCGGCTCGGCCCCGCGGCCCTCGCGCTCCCTTCATGCGCTGCTCTCACCTGCCCCCGGCCTACCTCGATCGGCGATCCTGTCCAATCGATGCCATCGGACTGTGGCTTGTTGAGCGCACGGGCGTGCCGCCCGCCACCCCGTACCGCAGCGGGCATTCCCTCGCCCGGTTCTTGTCCACCTTCTGCGCTTGCTTGGCTCTACGACGCGGGGTCTCTTCACTACATCCTGGTGCATGACATCGTGGGCATCCAGAGCACCCATCCGCGCTGGAAGGCCTTGCTCTCCGAAGCGTGGGGCGTGGCCAAGCAGTGGAAGTTGGCCGAGCCTCCCAAGCCCCGCCCTCCCCTGCCCCGCGTGCCCCTGCGCGCGATGGTCGGCATCTGTCTTGCCTGGGGCTGGCCCCACGATGGCAGCTCTGCTGCTCATGGGTTGCACGTCGTTTCCACGTCCAGGCGAGCTGACTGTTGCTCGACGGTGTGACCTGTCGTTGCCTGGCGACCGCCTTCCTCTCGATCCTTGCGCCCGACGTTCCGCGGTGGTGTGCGACCCAGCACGCGCCCGTCTCTCGGCTCGGGCGAGTGCACGGCTTCCCGAGAAGGTGCTTGGTAGTTGGGACCCCGCCGGTCCGTTCACCCCCTTCGGTCAGAGCGGCTTCCGTGCTCGGTGGGGCAGTCTGCTTTCGGCTTCTAGGCGTCCCACGTGCCAAGGCTGCCGCTGGCCTGGCCTTGGCGCCTGCCTGGCTGCTGGGCATTGACGCCGCGGCCGAGGTTCACGTCGCCTCCGAAGACGTACCGCGCGTCTTTTGGCGAGGTCGCTGGCGCCAGGCATCCAGTGCTGAGCGCTACCTTCAGGCCGCTGCCGCATCCACAGTTCTCGCTGCGCTTCCCGAGCCCTCTGGGCCTCGAGTTGTGTATTTTGATATTGCCAGCGGCCGCCTTGTTGCTTCCTTTCTTGACGTTTGCCCTGCCGTGTGGTCCGTCCGTCTTGCGGCCGCGCGCCGTGACCTTGACACTGCGCAAGGGCTTGAGCGTGGGTATGGCTGCATCGTTTTTTCGACGACCAGGTGGAGCTCGCCACCTGAGTGCGGTGCCGCTGGCTCGGGCGCGCTTGGAGGGGCTGCCCACTTTAGGCCGCCGCGGGAGAATGCGATTCTAGATTCTCCGCGACACGTGCTCCCAGCTGTCTCTGAAGCTTCCCGGCCCCCCCTTCCTCTCCACCCTCTGGTGCCCAGGCTGAGCCTGTGCTGCGTCGCTATTGAGCTCGCCGCCTGAGTGCGGCGCCGCTGGCTCGGGCGCGCCGGGAGGGCCTACCCATTTTGGGCCTCTCCGCGCACGCGCGCGCGCCGCCCCGTCGCTCAAAGACAGCTTGCTTGCGCGCGAGCGGGGGAGTCCTTCTCCTCCTCCTCCTCCTCCTCCTCCTCCTCCTCCTCCTCCTCCTCCTCCTCCTCCTCCTCCGCTTCGTTCCTTCTCGTACTCGTCCTCCTCCATCTCTTCCTCCATGGCCTCGCGCTTGCCTTCCTGCTCGTTGTCCTCCTGCTCCCGTTGTTGCCCTCCCCGTGATCCGCGCTGTCATTCGCGTCGCCCGCCGCCTTGTTGTAGCCGTCATCCTTTTCTTATTGTCCCTCCACGAGCCCAATGGGCAACATCGGCGGTTCCTTTTTTTTCAATCAGGTTGGTGGCGTATCTGTCATTCGCAGGAGAAGGGGAGGGTGGGGATCAGGAGGACATGTGATCTTTAGCGGCAGGGTGGAGGATGAGGAGGAGTATGATGATGATGATGATGATGATGATGATGATGATGATGATGATGATGATGATGATGATGATGCTGATGATGATGATGATGATGATGATGATGATGATGAGGAAGAGGAAGAGGAGGAGGAGGAGGAGGAGGAGGAAGAGGAGGAGGAGGAGGAGGAGGACGAGGAGGAGGAGGAGGAGGAGGCAGAGGCTGGAGGAGGAGGGGTGCAGGGGGAGGGAACATGATTGGAAGATTTGGGGGGGATGCCGGTGAGGAGGCGTCGATGACCACGACTCTGGTGCTCTCGTGAGTTGGCGGTCTCGGGTGTCGGGGCCAGGCCGTGGGTGTCTGGAAGAACGACAAGGGTAGCCTGTGGCCGTGAGCGTCGTCACTTTTAGGCGCACGCTCTCCGGCTCCGGGTGGGTGCCGCGCAGAGCTCGCCCCGCCCTCCTTGCCTCTCCCTCCTCGTGCCTCGCCTGTCGGTGCGGGGGGGGGGCCCGGGGCAATGAGGAATGGGGGTGGGGATGAGCGACGCACCCCCTCATCGTGTCGCCGCAAATGCGCTTCGGCTCGGAGAGATGTCATGTGCCGGAGGCCGTGGCTGTGATCGGGACCAGAGCACCTGGAACAGAACGCTATGGCATTTGTGGATGGAGCGCGCCGCCGTTTTTTCCCACTGACCCCTCACGACTCGCGCGGTCCCGCGCGTGCATTTGAGACGCAGGCGGTGCTGCACTACGACCCCGTTCGATTCGGTTTTGCGGAAGTGGTCGCGAAGGACCTCCTCGGCTTGTTCCAGGAAGGGGAAGGAACCGGACCCAGCAGGGGGTCTCCCTCCTCGTTTTCCAGACCGTTAATCCTGCTCTCCCTCTTTCTCTCTCTCTCTCGTTTTTGCTTGGTTCCTTCCCCTTTGTTTCTCTCTCTTTTTTTGTCTTCTGTCTCTCTCTCTCTCTCTCTCGTCTGTGTGTGTGTCTTTTTCTTTGTCTCTGCCTGTCAGTCTTTTTTCCAACTATCCTGTGTTGAGTTGGGTCCTCGTTTTGAAGAGACAGTCCCCGCGTCCCTCTCCTCCTCCTCCTCCTTCTCCCCTCCTCCTTCCCTTTCTCCCTCCTCCCGTTACCCCCCTCACTTTGGCACACCCCTCACACGTTTCGCGGTCCCACAGGGAGCTCCACCAAAGGCGCCAGTGGCTGCGTTTGCATGCCGCCACCCCCCTTACTTTGGCACACCCCTCACACGTTTCGTGGCCCCATAGGGAGCTCCACCGAAGACCCCAGCGGCTGCGTTCGCATGCCGCCACCCCCCTCACTTTGGCACACCCCTCACACGTTTCGTGGCCCCATAAGGGGGCTCCACCGAAGGCGCCAGTGTCTGCGTCTGCATGCCGCCACCCCCCTCACTTTGGCACACCACTCACACGTTTCGTGGCCCCATAGGGAGCTTCACCGAATGCGCCAGTGGCTGCGTTTGCATGCCGCCACCCCCCTCACTTTGGCACACCCCTCACACGTTTCGTGGCCCCATAGGGAGCTCCACCGAAGGCGCCAGTGGCTGCGTTTGCGTGCCGCCACCCCCTTACTTTGGCACACCGCTCACACGTTTCGTGGCCCCATAGGGAGCTCCACCGAAGGCGCCAGTGGCTGCGTTCGCATGCCGCCACCCCCCTCACTTAAGCACACCCCTCACACGTTTCGTGGCTCCATAGGGAGCTTCACCGAATGCGCCAGTGGTTGCGTTCGCATGCCGCCACCCCCCTCACTTTGGCACACCCCTCACACGTTCCGTGGCCCCATAGGGAGCTCCACCGAAGGCCCCAGCTGCTGCGTTCGCATGCCGCCACCCCCCTCACTTTGGCACACCCCTCACAAGTTTCGTGGCCCCATAGGGAGCTCCACCGAAGGCGCTAGTGGTTGCGTTCGCATGCCGCCACCCCCCTCACTTTGGCACACCCTTCACACGTTTCGCGGCCCCATCGGGAGCTTCACCGAATGCGCCAGTGGCTGCGTTTGCATGCTGCCCACCCTTCACTTTGGCACACCCCTCACACGTTTCGTGGCCCCATAGGGAGCTCCACCGACGGCGCTAGTGGCTGCGTTCGCATGCCGCGCCCGCATGTCTTCTCCCGCTTCTCCTGGTGCCTGTGAGCCGCAACGTGCCACATCAGCATGCAACCCGTTTCGTCTGACCTCTGCGCCCCCAGCGGGCGGCCTAAGCGGCAGCGCCCGCATGGCAGCCCCGCCTCACTTCGGCGCTCCATTCACGCGTGTCGTGGCCCCGCAGTGAGCTCCACCCAAGGTGTTGTTGTTGTGTCTTTTCGCAACGGCGTTACTCACACCTTCTCTCTCTTTATCTGGTGTTTTGCCGTCTCTCTCTCTCTCTCGCTCTCCATTTTCCCAATCATCCTGTGGTGTTGGGTCCTCGTTTCGGACACACACAGCGCCCCGCGCCCCTCCTTCCTCCTCCTCCTCCTCCCGCTTCCTCATCCCATCTTTGCTCTTGCCCTCCGCACCAGTCAGCCATGTTGGCACACCCCTCACAGGTTCGTGGCTCCATTGTGAGCTCCACCGAAGGCCCAGTGGCCAGCGTTCACATGCGCCCACCGCGCCGATTCCGCCACTCCCATCACACGGTTCGTGGCTCCATTGTGAGCTCCACCGACGACCCCAGTGGTTGCGTTCGTATGCGCCCACTGCACCCATTTTGGCACACCCCTCACACGGTTCGAGGCCTCATTGGGCTTCACCGACGGCCCCAGTGGTTGCGTTCGCATGCGCCCACTGCACCCATATTGGCACACCCCTCACACGGTTCGAGGCCCTATTGGGCTGCACTGAAGACCCCAGCGGTTGCGTTCGTATGCGCCCACCACACCCATTTTGGCACACCCCTCACACGTTTCGTGGCCCCATAAGGGGGCTCCACCTGCGGCCCCAGTGGTTGCGTTCGCATGCGCCTGCCGCCAGCCCCGTGCCCAGGGTGGGCCCGGCCAAGCTCGGCGATGTGGACCGTTGGCGTCCTCCAGAGCTGAGGGTGCCAGCAGTCCCGTCGGGGAGCAGCATCTCGACGGACGTCCGCTCCAACGGACGAAGTCTCGCCTGCCCCTCGTCTCCCTCTGGTCCTCCTCCTCCCCACCCCCCTCGTCCTCCTCCCATTTTTCGTCGTCGTCGTCCTCCTCCTCTTCCTCCTCCTGTCCACCCTCACCCTCACCCTCATCCTCTCCATCTTCCTGCTGCTGCCTCTCCTCCACCTCCTGACCTTCCTGCTTCCCTCTCTTCTCTTCCCCCCCTTCTCAGGATTGAAACAATTCCCTGTCCCTGTGTCCCTGTGCCTTTGACTGCCCTGATCTTGCGTGCGCGAGCATGCCATCTTGCCATCTCTTCTGCTGTAGCCGTGTTGGCTCAGTTTTTGTGTTAAATCAGTCTTCTAGCTAGCTCAAGCCGAGGCAACAGACAATCCGCTCGTCGTCAGATAGTCTGTCTCGTCTCGACCTTGCGCTTGTTTGATGGATGGCCGCAGCAGTCTGAATGACGAGCCGCTGTGTCAGAGCCCGACAGCATTGAACAGCGCTCGAGTGCGATACAAGATTTTGGCATCCTATGCCAGCGCTCGCTTAGGAGCCCAAGTGTGGGTTTTTGCCATCCCGCCAGTCCTCGTCGAGTTCACCCCAGAATCTGTCGTTGCCCCGGCATTGTGGGGCATGTCGACCATGTTGGCAACAGTCATTCTGGGGCCAAGCCTGGGGAGACAGGCAGACAGGACATGCAGACTGATGGTGATCACATCGAGCGTGCGTGTGCAGTGCGTCACGGTGATCGGCTCGATGGTTGTGATTGCACTGGGCGTGTTACGCTTCCGCAGCATGAGTGGCAACTGGACGTTGTTGACGATGTTCATCGCATGCGAGGTCTTGGCGAAGCTTGGAGAGCAGCTGGCGGATGTCTCGCTGAAGCGGGAGTGGGTGCCGCGGCTGTTCAGCGGCGAGACTTTGCAAACCCTGAACTCGGCGATGTCCTTTATCGACCTCTCCGCGCAGGTCGTCAGCCCGCTCATCGCGAGCCTGCTGGTTGCCCTGGGCGCTTTCTCCGCGCACAGGTCCAGCGGCCTTGATCCGAATAACTTCTGCTTGGTGGCCGCGGGCGCTCTCCATGCGGCCTCGCTCTGGCCTCAGCTCCAGCTGCTGCGCAGCGTGCACGGCTCCCACGCCGAGCTCCTCCGGCCAGCGCCCGAGCCGGCCAGCGGAGGCGCAGGGAAGCGGGGAGGCCCGGGGCCGCCGGAGGGAGGCGCGTGGTCCGCGTGGCGCAGGCACGCGGGCGGCCTGCCCCTCCTCTCGCTGTCCGAGGCGCTCCTCTACCTGACCGTGCTGAGCCCCGCCAGCGCGATGCTCCGGGGCATCCTCCAGCTGAGGCGGGTGCCCACCTGGCAGGCCTCGCTCGCCGGGGCCGCGGGCGCGGCCCTGGGCGCGGGCGGCACGCTGGCGCGGCCCGCGCTGGGCCGCCGCTTCGGCGAGCGCGCCGCCGACGGGGTGAGCGTGTGCTGGGAGGCCGCGTGCGTGGTGTCGGCGGCGCTGTGCTACCGCGCCGCGGCGGCCACGCCCGAGGGGGGCAGCCTGCCGATCCTCGCGTTCCTGGGCGCGGCCTGCGCCAGCAGGCTCGGGCTCTTCGCCTTCTGCCTCGGGATGCTGAACAGGAAGCAGCGGCTGGTGGAGGCGCGCTGTCGCTCCGCGGTCGGCGCGGTGGACGCAGCACTCACGTCTGCGGGGTCCCTCCTCACGTACACTGCGGGGTTGTATCTGGGCCACGCTTCCCAGTTCTGGCTGCTGGTCGACCTGTCGGCCTTTTTCGTGACCTGCGGCGCTTGCGTGTATCTTCTATGGGCTGCCCTGTACGACAGGGGGGACCCTGGCAGTGCGCGTGACTTGGGGCCACAGCAGCAGCAGCACACGCTCGAGATGGAGGACATGAGCGAGTTGTGTGATGGCTCTACCAGTTAGCACAGGCTGGGGTTTTGAGACGCTGTAAATCAGAGGGGATGTTTTTTTTTGTTCAGAGCGGACGGTGCTGCACGAGTTTGTTTCGAGGGCGTGGAGTTGACATCTATTGTGGCCAGCATGGCTTCTGGTGGTTGCTAGCCTGTGCTGATCTTTGACCACATGGCAGAGTGGAGCGCTAACGAGCCGTAGCCCGAGTGGAATTGGGCGAGTAGGAAGCCAGACTGGTGACTGGTTTAGCGCATGTGTGGTGAGCGGCGGCTGCGTGTGCATCCCCATGCGTTTAGTGGGAAACGTGTGGCCGAGAAGCTGAATTCTGGCACCTCTGCTGACAGTTTCGCTAGAACTGCGCGCGCTTGCGTGGCTCGGGGCAACCAGCAAAGTCAACGAACGACATCAGAAGGGACGTCAACTGCGCGAACACTTGCGTGCGTATGCTTCCCGCGTAACGTCGCGCGCCTGCGCCACGCCTGTTGCTTTCAGTGTACCTCGTTAGCGGCGTTGAGTGAGCCATCGCGTAAGGTCGCCGCACCTTCTTGCGTCAGGACCCCTTCTCTTCGCTGCTCAGACGGGCGCGTGAACCAAGCGCGAGTAAACGGTCTAGCAGCATTAGTTGTTTGCCGTGCAGATCTCTAGATCGCTCTGAGCGCTGCTGGTCCCCCGACCTCGACATGGAACAGCTGTACCCCTGAAGCACCTGTGCCCAGGGGGCTAGTATCCTTTGAGTAAGTGTTGCGATCTTGCTGCGCCGTTCTGTTTCACACCTTCGGCCATCATGAGTGCGATCGGTGGGTGTGCGACTTATTATCAGTACATTGAAATCTAGTGGGTCCATCCCGCAACCGTGTCTTGGTTGTAGGTCAGGGGCCTCCGGGGTACCCGGGGGGATATCTTGCAAGGCCCTCGTCGCTATGGCGGAATTCGCATCGGAGTTCTTAGTCAGAGCAGGCCCCAAGGAGTGGGTCCGGGAATGTCCTTCGAAACCTCTTTCTCCGCCCAGCAAGTGCGCAAGAGCTCCCAGGGGTAGCTCCGAAGAACTCCGATGGCAGGAGCTCGCAGGAGCGTCCAGAAGCGCATGCCAGAAGGTGGGAGGTAAGCTGGTGCAGCGAAATATTTTTGGCTTCGCAATGCGTGTAGGCGCGAGGACTGGCAGTTCAGAGTGGTGAACCCAGATGTTTTCTTTTGTTTCGAGCTGGAGTGATTGGCGTGGCACGAGCCCGTGAGCAGGCCGATCTTCCTCCATCCCCGCCAGAGTTGATGCGAGGTCGGATCGAACTCGTGCCGCAATGGTCGCGTGTGCAACTAGTGATCTAGAACGATTTGTCTGGTGCAGGCGAAGATTCGGTCGAAGCGACGGCGCGAACCAAGCCGTGGCTTACGATGGGGATGCACTGGTGGCCATCGTTGGGGCCTTTTCTGTAATCGCCTGGTGCCGGGGGACGGGTCCGTCAGTGATGGCACGTTGCGACGTCTTCTTGTCTGTCCGCTCTGAAGGTCTGATGTGGGGATTCATCCTTCTTTTCCGCCCGGGGGGTTGGTCTTTGGGGACCTCGGCAGGCGGCTGATATGGAGATGGATCTCTCTATAGTTAATTCATAATGAGAATTCCCTGCCTCGCCGTTGATGCTGGCGCTCACGAGAAGAAGAGCCGCACGCGAGGGCCAAGCTATCGTGTGGTTTCCCCTGTCACCCGCGCCTCCGCCTCCCGCCGTGCCTGGTTCCCCGTGCCTGGATTCGCCTCGGCCGCACGGCGATGCGGACCTCACTGTCCAGGGGGTCGCAGGAGGAGCGGCAGGATCGATAACATGCAGGATCGACAGGAGGAAGAGGAGGAGGAGGAGGAGGCGGAGGAGGAGGAGGAGGAGGAGGAGGAGGAGGAGGAGGAGGAGGAGAGAGGAGGAGGAGGAGGAGGAGGAGGAGGAGGAGGAGGAGGAGGAGGCGAGGAGGAGGAGGAGGGCGCGGAGGAGGAGGCGGAGGAGGAGGAGGAGGAGGAGGAGGATGAGGAGGAGGAGGAGGAGGCCCGCGAAGGCTGAGCGCGACCGAGTCGGAAGCGCAGGCCGAGAAAGGAGGAGGAGGAGGAGGAGGAGGAGGAGGAGGAGGAGGAGGAGGAGGAGGTGAGCATCAGCCATCGACGCAGACAGCACAGAGCTCTTCTTCGGTCGGCGCCGGGGCCCCGCCTGGCGTTGGCGGCCCAGGGGCTGGCGCCACCGCCAGCATCGGAGGTGGCCTCCACCGAGGGAAGACGGCCCCGAGCTCGGTGATGGTGGTGATACAGTGGAAGTCCATGCCAAGAAACACCCTGCTGTCGTCACTTTCGTGAGCTCCTGGGAGGTCCAGCGGATCGTACTGTTTTAGAGGCGTCCAGACTCGACCTCGCCGTCTGGTCGTTGCCGACTGCGCAGCTGTCGCCTCTTACATTCGAGCTCCTGCGAGGTCCAGCGGAGTGCGGGCCAAGTACAGTGGAGGCCCATGCCAAGAAACACCCTGTTTGCCTCCAGGGTGCCCTGGGTTTCTTGGGTTTCGGTGGTTTTTCGCGATGGAAAGCGTGGCGTTCCCACACCAAAAGTCAAGGGACGTCCTGGGGTCTCAGGGTTGGGTTTCTCGTGGAAGGTTTCTCGTGGACTGGCCTCCACTGTATTCGGGCTTCGGTGGCCGAGAGATTACCACCAACATCGAAATCCAGGGTCATCTTCCCCCGGTGGAGGCACCCCCTCGTGTCGGTGTGGGTGCCAATCTCCAGGCCCCCAGCCTTGCGCAGCCAGAGGACAAACGCGCGACAGGAGGTCTCGTGCTCTTTTCGGCCTCCACGAGGGCGGCCACTGGCGGGGCTCCAGGACAGTCAACAGAGCGACTCGGGATGAAATGCCGGCGCTGGCCCGCGCCGGGCGAAGTCGGGCGAGGATACCTAGACATATCCACCGCCACTGGCGAGGCCCGTCTTCGGATCGGTATATTCTTCTTCCTATATTTTTGCAAGCCCGGGGGGGGGGGGGGGGAAACCCTCCCCCCAAAACTGGACCCCCTGGGATCTGGGGTTCTCGGGCTCCCTTGGACGTCCTTGGAAAAGGTCACCCGGCTTTCCGGGTCTCCACAAACGCCTTGCCAGCAGACCCAGAGCGATCCGAGGGGTCATCAGACAGGCTCAAGGGAGGCCCCAGACAGCACAAGAGCGCTCCAAGAGGGACTCCAATTGCGTCAGGACGGCACAAAAGACCTCCAAGGCACCCCAAAAAGCTTTCCAAGGGGCCTTCGAAGCACAAACATCGTCCCATTCCCTTCGTAAACCTTACACTTTTAGCATATTCGCCTTTCGGATTTCATCAGCTTTCAAGACGGTTTTAAAGACCCCGAGATCGCCTCCAGACGCCCCAAAAGGCCCCAAAGAAAGCTTCAAGACGGCCGAGCCAGGCCCCACGATCGCCCACGAGAGCCCCAAGACAGCCCATAATGGAACCAATAGGCCCCCCAAGGGCTCCCAGCACAGACCCAAAAGGGCCATGGGAGTTCCCGAAAGTGCCCCAGATGGGTCCAAATGGGGCTCCAGCGGGCCCAAGCTCCCCAAGACGGCCCAAGAAGGCCCCAGGACGGCCCATGAAGGCGCCAAAACGGCCCACGAGGGCCCCGAAAACACCCCCACGATGTTTCCGAATGCCAACATAAAGACCCCCAAGGCACCCCAACAAGCTTTCCAAGGGGCCTTCAAAGCACACAAATCGTCCAATGCCCTTCGTAAACCTTACACTTTTAGCATATTCGCCTTTCGGATTTCATCAGCTTTCAAGACAGTTTTAAAGCCCCCGAGATCGCCTCCAGACGCCCCAAAAGGCCCCAAAGAAAGCTTCAAGACGGCCGAGCCGGGCCCCGCGATCGCCCACGAGAGCCTCAAGACAGCCCATAATGGAACCAAGAGGCCCCCCAAGGGCTCCCAGCACAGACCCAAAAGGGCCATGGGAGGTCCCCGGAAGTGCCCAAGATGGGTCCAAAGGGGGCTCCAGCGGGCCCAAGCTCCCCAAGACGGCCCAAGAAGGCCCCAGGACGGCCCATGAAGGCGCCAAAACGGCCCACGAGGGCCCCTGAAAAAAAAAACACGATGTTTCCGAATGCCAACATAAAGGCCCCCAAGGCACCCCAAAAAGCTTTCCAAGGGGCCGTCAAAGCACAAGAATCGTCCCATTCCCTTTGTTGTAAAATTTACACTTTTAGCACATTCGCCTTTCGGATTTCATCAGCTTTCAAGACGGTCTCAAAGCCCCCGAGATCGCCTCCAGACGCCCCCAAAGGCCCCAAAGAAAGCTTCAAGACGGCCGAGCTGGGCCCCACGATCGCCCACGAGAGCCCCGAGACAGCCCATAATGGAACCAAGAGCCCCCCCAACGGCTCCCAGCACAGACCCAAAGAGGCCATGGGAGGTCCCCGGAAGTGCCCAAGATGGGTCCAAAGGGGGCTCCAGCGGGCCCAAGCTCCCCAAGACGGCCCAAGAAGGCCCCAGGACGGCCCATGAAGGCGCCAAAACGGCCCACGAGGGCCCCGAAAACACCCCCACGATGTTGTTTCCGAATGCCAGCATTCATTGATTTTGCTCCCATGACATTTCACATTGTGACCCAGTCGTTGAGGTCCTCGTGGCATGCAGCGAAGATGCCCGAGGATGCCCCGTACGAGTTGCATATCATATGCATGTTCATACCCTTACACACATACATGTATATGTACACATGTACGCTGTCTACACACGTACATCAATGCAATTATGCATGCACGTGCGCGTGTATACGTGCATGCGCGCATGTACGCACGCACGCATTCCGCTTGCGTGCAGATCTCAAAGGACCAAGGTGCATGGCGCTCACCGCCAATGCAGTCTTGTATGTCTGTCTGTCTGTCTGTCTGTCTGTCTGTCTGTCTGTCTGTCTGTCTGTCTGTCTGTCTGTATGTATGTATGTATGTATGTATGTATGTATGTATGTTTGTACGTACGTACGTACGTACGTACGTACGTATGCACGTATGCATGCATGCATGCATGCATGCATGCATGCATGCATGTATGTCTGTCTGTCTGTCTGTCTGTCTGTCTGTATGTATGTATGTATGTATGTCTGTCTGTCTGTCTGTCTGTCTGTCGGTCTGTCTGTCTGTCTGTCTGTCTGTCGGTCTGTCTGTCTGTCTGTCTGTATGTATGTATGTATGTATGTATGTATGTATGTATGGATGTATGTATGTATGTGTGTATGTGTGTATGTGTGTATGTATATATATATATATATAGATGCTGCCGGGTGGGTGGGAATGCCGCTGCACGCGGCTGGCTGAGCGATCCCGTCGCCGGGCCCCTCTCTGCGGGCGCAGACTTCGGCGGGCCCGCGCCGTGAGGGCAGAGCCACGGCGCCCGCGGGGCCACGGGGGTGCGAGGCGCGCCGCCTGCCGGCAGCCGTGGCACTCCGGGTGCTGCCGGAGGCGCCCCTGGCACAATTGGTGGTCTCCAAACCAGGTGGTGAGATTCCCTCAAAAAAGCATTCTGGGTCACCACCGGGTTTGGGGACACGCGGTCGCCACGGGGTTTTGCGTTTCCGGGGCCAGCCAGCGCTCGAAACGCGTTACCCAGATCGCCCAAAATTCACCACCGGGTGTTCTCACCACCACGTTTGGGGACCACCAACACAAGCAGGGCGTCCCGGCAGCTCCAAGGAGCCCCCCCCCAGGGCCCCCAGACCTCGCAGCCGTCGCCCTCGGGCCGCAGCCGCCCCCCGGAAGTCTCGACCCATTTCCCAGGACCCCGTCTCCATCCTGGGTCGTGTCTGGCGTTCCCGCGGCCCGGCGAGGGCCTCTGGAGGCCGAAAGCGGCGAACAACCTCCCGTCCTGTTTTTTTCACTGCGTTGGATCTCTGGGGAGGTCCACGCGGCGTGTGGCCGACCCCGAGATGGGGTTGCTCGTCTGCCCTCCCGGGGGGCCGCGGCGGCGCCGGGGGCTGGCACGCCGACCGCCCCGTCCTTGCCCCGTCCCCACGGCGGGCATGCCCCCCTGCAGGCTTGCCCCGTCTCCACGGCGGGCATGTCCCCCTGCAGGCGGAAGTCGGACGAAGAACTCAGAAAAGTCAAAACATGCTCAAGCATAGTGAGAAAACAATCACCAAAATCGTCCCCAGACTGTCTTTTGTGACTATTCTTGAATGTCCCTCCTGTAGAGGGGCATGCCCGACTTAACACGAGGCCCAGAGCGCCCCCGGGGCCCCAAGAAATGGCGCGAACGGCGCCTGACTGGGGGACTACACAGGGTATGGTTACGCCGGGGTGTAGTTTGCGATCGGCGCCGTTGGGGCCTGGGGGGCACGACACTGTCCTCGTCGGGCCTCCTCGGGGCGCGGAAGAACTCAATCGAGGTCCCCGCGCGCCCCCCAGGGTGCCCCTCAGGATGTTCCCCAGGGTGCCGGTTGCAAACCACACCCGTTGCAAACCACACCCTTTAGAGTCGCCGACTGACCGTCTCGCACACCTTGGCGCCTGTGATTTTCAAAGTTTGGGCGCGCGGTCGGTCGCTGCCCTCATTCGCGGCGCGCGCGTCCAGTCTGCCAGCAGCTGCGCGGGCGCCCAGGAGCTCTCGGGGCGGAGTACTGGATGGCCCAGCTCCAGGGCTACAGCATGACCGAGGATCGGGTGGCGGCAAATATCTGCGTCGGAGGGTGCCAGCCATGTGCCTGGGCAAGCCCATCCTCGGCCCAGGAGCAGTGCAGGTGCCTTCGTGGCCAAGCCAGTGAGGAGTTTTCCCCGCTCCTGGGCCCGGGAGGAGGCCAGCCAGGGTCGTCGGGGCGTGAAGTGGGGGCGTCCCCCTTGGGCGATGGTCCAGAGAGAGTCCTGAAGGGCAAGATGCCCTTGTACAGTTTTGCTGCTGTCGGCCTCCCTGGCCCCTTCCTCGGCCATGGGAGGAGCAGAAAGCTGTTCAGGGTGGGGCGCCGGTCCCGGGGAACGCCTGTCCAGGGCCAGATTCTCCCAGTACGCACTGCCCCCATGTCAAGCAAGCGGGTGGCACGAGGGGGGGGCGGCCTTTGAGACGGCAGGGGGCTTTTTTAATCCCCATCCTCGCCTTCTTAGATGCTTCCTTTCGCTTCAACGACACTGTCTTCTTTGAAGGCCGCTCACCTCACCCCTCCGCCTTGCGTGCGCCGCCAATCTGTGAAATTCCCCAAACAGTGCTTGCACTTCGATGCTTTCACATCCTTCCTAAGGAACTGGGTCTGTGCGTCGGTCTGGCGGCTAAGGTGTCGCCGTCACCGCCCCATCGCTGCCTTCTGGTCGCCCATCGTCTGGGCCTCTGCGTCGGTCTGGCGGATATGTTGTCGCCGTCGTGCACCGTACACGTTGCGCAACAGAGATCGCACAACATATATTGCAGAACATGAATTGCAAAACAGATTTCGATCCACATAGATTGCGCCACACATATTTTGCACCGCATTCATTGCACCACCTAGATTGTAAGACATTTACCACCCCACATCGATGGCACAACATATATTGCGAGAAACACTGTTTAGGGTCCACGCTGGCTAACATCGCTTTCTTTGAAGGGGAGAAAAGACAAGGACAACTATTGGCCTAGCCCACGGCCAGTCTCGGGCTGGTGCAGTCCTCGGAGGAGCTTGGACCTCTCCGTACTCTTCTTGCGAGGCACACATGGTTTTGAGAGGAGGGTCCCAGCTCTGCTGCTAGCGAAAACCTTGCTCTCGACGCAGACAAATACAGTAGCAACTGTCTCGACAACACGCGTCCAGAGGAGCTTTTTAGTGTCCCCACCCCCGCCCCGAAGAAGGGCAACCAGGAAGGGTTGGGGAGGGCACGCTTAATGGTTGTGGAAGCAAAGACGAGCCCGATACATCCGCAGCATCGAATACCGCTCCCGTGTGGGACTGGATCATGCGGGTTGCCAAGAGGTTTTGGCCCCTTGGCCTTGGGTGATCTCCTGACCTTCTTGAGTCGAGCCCCGAAGTCAGGCCAAAACTGCAGCATTGAAACTATACACCATGGCGAGGCTGGAATAGTCCGCCCCAGCACGCTCGAAGACAGACAACTCTTGTGGATTTTGATCCCTCCTCCTCCTCCTCCTCCTCCTCCTCCTCCTCCTCCTCCTCCTCCCCCTGTACGCCCCCAGCCTCGGAGTCGAAGGCACCCGGCTGGGAGATGGGGCGGGCCTTGGTCGTCGGCAGCCCCCGTGAGAGAGGGGGGATGCGGCATTCGGGTGTCGTCACAGCTAACTCAACTGGTTCAATGTACCCGGATCGCTTCCACGAGCTTCTGTCCAGAAGGCTCCCCGCGTGCCTAATCTGGACGCCCTGCACGACGACGAGATCAAAGCCCGGTGGCTGCGTCTTCGTCGGGTGTTGGCCAGATCGCAAGCCAGCACAGTTTGTTCTCATCTCAAGACTCTGGCGGGGGGGTGGATCACCACGATCCCCGCCCCTTTACAGTGTCGACTTGACTGCCCCAACCGTCCCGACTCGCCCCTCCGCTACCTTCCTGCCCCCGTCTGCTCCATCTTATTGCGTTACCCCGTCTGCGTGTCCCGACTGTCCCCTTTTCCTGCGGCTTGGCCTGGGATAAGATGAGGAATGCGAAGACACCGATCTCACGGTGGTTTTTGCCCATGGTTTAGTCATTCTCGCTCGCAGTATATATCATGAACTTCGCGCCGAGCCAGCTGGAGCCCTGGAGCAGCTCGGCAACTACGAGCAACACATTTCTACACGCCATGCGGCTTTCGTTCGGCACTAACCCACGGCTCGCCTAAGGGACGTGCGCTCCCCCATTCCCTTCCCCCCCGCTGCCCATCGTCGCCATCGTCGTCGTTTTTGCCGTGTCCGCTTTGGTTTTCGCTTTCGTCGTCGTCGTCCTCGTCGTCGTCGTCGTCGTCGTCGTCGTCGTCGTCGTCGTCGTCGTCGTCGTCGTGGTCACCGTCATCACCGCCGTCGCCGTCGCCGTCGCCGTCGCCACCGCCCTCGCTGCCGCCGCCGTCGCAGTCGCCGCCGCCGCCCTCGCCGCCGCCGCCGTCGTCGCCGCCGTCGTCGTCGCCGTCCTCGCCGCCGAGCTGTCGCCGCCGTCGCTCGTCGTCCCCGACAGGAGGACAAGCGCCACGCCTCCCCTGGCCGCGTCCACGACAGGCGCGCGGGCCCCCCTTGAGACACGGCCGCGTGCTGCGACCCGCGCCTCCGACGACGGCGACGCCGGCCTCGAGCGCGACGACGGAGTGCGGCGATCACGGCGACGCACGACGGCGCGCGACGACGCTGGCGGCGCCGTGGTGCTCACTCGCCGCCCCGGGCGAGGGTCAAGGCGTGCGAGAGCCTGTGCTCACTGTACGAGGGCCCGCCCCGCCCGATGCTGCCGCGGGGGCAGTGTGCGCCAAGAGGGAGGGCGGGAGGGATGCATGGAGGAGGAGGAGAGGGAAAAGGAGGAGGAGGAGGACGAGGAGGAGGAGGTTTATGATGATGGTGATGATGCGTAGGAGGAGGAGGAGGAGGAGGAGGAGGAGGAGGAGGAGGAGGAGGAGGAGGAGGCGGAGGCGGAGAAGGAGGAGGTGGAGGAGGAGGAGGATTACGATGATGATGATGATGATGATTGTGATGATGATGATGATGATGATGATGATGATGATGATGATGATGATGATGATGATGATGATGATGTGATGAGGATGAGTTTTGAGGATGAGGATGAGGATGATGATGCTGATGATGTGATGATGATGATGCTGATGCTGATGCTGATGCTGATGCTGATGATGATGATGATGATGATGATGATGATGATGATGATGATGATGATGATGATGATGATGATGATGATGATGATGATGATGATGCTGATGTGTAGGAGGAGGAGGAGGAGGCGGAGGAGGAGGAGGAGGAGGAGGAGAAGAAGAAGGCGGAGGAGGAGGTGGAGGAGGAGGAGGAGGAAGAGGAAGAGGAGGATGAGGTGGAGGAGGAGGAGGAGGAGGAGGAGGAGGAGGAGGAGGAGGAGGAGGAGGAGGAGGACAAGTGTTAATCCCAAGATCCTTGCGGCTAATGCCATTCCGCCGACCCTCAGAAGAGGGCATAAATCCACTGTGAGGCTTTTGGATGCCTTTTGGAGAACGTTTGGGAGCCTCTGGGGGGCTCTTTTGCTTCTTTTGGGGCGTTTTCGGGGGTTTTTGGGCGCCTGCTGGCAGTCTCGGAGGGCCCTTTTCGTGTTTCAGCTACCCTTTTTGGGCCCCTCTTGAGCCCTGGGCCCCCGCGGGCCGTCTTGGGCGTCTCTTGGGCCGTCTTGTGCCTTGTGGCCCTCTTGGGGCCCTCCCGGGGGCTGCTTGGGCCGTCTTGGAGCAATCTTGAGGGCCCTTTGAGCCGTCTGAGGCGCTGTTTAGACAACAAAAGTAGAATATGCTGAGAATGCACGTTTTCCTGAAGAGATTTGAGGATTTTTGCTTCTTGGGGCCCTATTTGGGGTCCTGTTGGAGCCATCTCGGGGCGTCTTGGAGGTTTCTTGGGCCGTCTTGAAGCCATATTGGGTGTTCTTGAGGTCTCCTCAGCGTGTTCGAACCCAGCTTAAGCCAGCTGAGATGGCATCTTGGGCATCTTGGACGCCACGGAGTGTAGATTTAGAGGCTCCGGAGGCCGCCTGAGCCCCCCAGGGTGCGTTGGCGAGCTCGGCCCCCCCCCCTCCTCAACCGGCAGTTTGGACCCCAGGGGAGGGGGAACGGGGGAGGGGGACAGCCAATTTCCTCACACGCCTTCTCACCCCGGCAAGTGGGGGTCGGCGGATTTATCAACGACATTGCAATACATTCTCCCTCCAAGTTCCCTCTTCATAGGCCCCTACAAGGATTCATTTTCATTGAGGGAAGTGCCCCGTTGGAAGACAACCGTGTGAAAATCTGGAACTGCGCCAGAACACTATTCCAGGGACTTCAACGCCGCGAGTCACTGTTATTGTTGCGTCTGAACCGCTCTGAATCATTCCAGAATGCCATTCCTGAAGCTTCAACACCGCAAAACAACGTGACTGTTGCGCCCTCACATTCCGACACCGTGCCAGAACATCTTTTCAGGGACGTTAACCATGAGAACCCTTAAAACTTTTGCGAACTCTTAGACGAGTGTGCGCGGCGCTAGGGCCAGATTCACTTTATAAAAGCGGGTCGCCATCCATCCGTGAAACTGTTGCAAACTTTTCAGGCAGATGTGCGCGGCGCTCAGGCGAGAGCCACCTTTTCAAAACGGGCCGCCCGCCATCCGTGAAATCGTTGCGAACTGTCAGGACGAATGTGCGCGGCGCGCAGGCGAGAGCCACACTTTGAAGACGGGCCGCCCTCCATCCGTGAAGCCGCTGCAAACTTTTAAAACGAATGCGTGCGGAGCTCAGGCGAGAGCCACATTTCGACAACTGGCCGCCCTCCATCCGTGAAGCTGCTGCAATGTCTAAGCTTCAGGATCATACATGGTGAAACGCCCGGCCAGCCCTTTCGACCAGCCTCGGGGTGCGACAGGAAGGAGTTGTTGATATGTAAAGGGATGGGGGATGATGATGATGATGCTGCTGATAGTGATGCTGATGATGGTGATGATGCTGCTGCTGATGGTGATGATGATGGTGGTGATGATGATGATGCTGGTGATGATGATCATGGTGATAAGGAGGATGAGGAGGATGATGATGGTG
>CAUYUJ010019189.1:11957-16957 GCA_963575745.1 Prorocentrum cordatum | reverse complement strand
CTCGGACTCGCGGCAGGGGTCCGCCACGTGCAGAGGGGGGTGGACGCTCGTTGGACTCCGGCTGGCGTTGCAACAACTGTAACCATGCCGTCATTGCGCTACCGGTCCGATGGGAGGACGGCCGAGAGTCCACGGTAGGCAGAGCTACACTTCGGCGGAAGCCGCAGAGGTGAGTCCACTTGTGCAGCATGCTGTCAGCACAACATCAAGGGCCGGCACAGCGTCGCGGACAAGGGTGTATTCCAAGTACAACGCTACTGACGAGATACCTGCAGGTCTGCATCAAGTGCATCAGAGGGGCGTGGAAGGGTGCCACGCACCTCTGGCTGCCGGGGCAGGGCGTCACGCGTGCGTCCTCGCAGCAGCAGGCCAACGCGGAAGAGCTTCCACCATGCGGTGCGGGGTGGGTGGGGTCGGGGGGGGGGGGGCTGCTCAGAAGCGCCTTGCCTCTGAGCAGGCGCGTGCCTCGTCTGTGGGTGTGAGGCCGGGGCCCTCTAGGAGGCGGCCTCCCTCTAAGAGGCCCTTCCCCCTCCCTCCCCCCCCCCCGTGCGCGCCGCCAGAGGAGAGAGGAGCCCTCAGCTCCGCGCTGGCGGCGCGCCCCTCGAGGGATCGAGGGTCGGGGATCGAGGATCGCGAGGAGGATCGAGGAGGATCGAGGATAGAGCATCGAAGGAGGATCGAGGAGGATCGAGGATCGAGGGATCGCGAGGAGGGTCGATGAGGATCGCGAGGAGGATCGGGGATCGAGGAGGATCGAGGATCGCGAGGAGGATCGAGGGTCGACGAGGAGGGTCGAGGATCGAGGCTCGAAGCTCCAGCATCGAGGTGCTGAAGGCTGCCAGGCTCTCTGGGTCGCCCTCGCCAGCACGGCCGCATCCGCCTCGATGTTTTTGCCAGGACGCACCCCAGGAGAAGGTCAGGGGATCGATATCCCAAGAGAGAGAGAGAAATATATATATATATATATATTTATATATAGAGAGAGAGAGAGAGAGAGAGAGAGAGAGAGAGAACCGGGGGGACAGTCCAGCTCCGCACTTTTGTTGGGCACGTCATTCTTGGACGTTTGTGGGCCTTGGGCGTTCCTTTGCCGTTTCGGGGCCTCCAGGAGGCTTCTGGTCGCCAGGGCCGGATTCGCATCGGAATTCTGGCCACACCGTTCTTTTGTAGAGGTGGGGCTCTTGCTTGACCCCGAGACCCCGTTGCCTCTTGAAAAAAGACGACGGTCGTTTTTGCCATTCGAGGCTTTGGCGGCCCGGCCCGGGAACGCCACGGTCCACCTCATCAGTTTGCCCATCGCAGGTCGGCTCTTGGGTTGCACCTGGTTTGTCTGGCGTTTTTTTGAATCGCATGGCAGTTGGGGATGTGCAGTGTGGAATCCATTTGTTTGCAACCATAACGCTCTGGGGCCGTCAGCAATAATGCTTCGGGATGAAGAGCTGACGCCAGGGAAGGGGTCAGGAGCTCACGGGTCAGGAGGAAAAGAAACACACACACACAGACACAATTAATCTTCGATTCCCCAGAAAATATGGGGAAATATGGGAAGTAGGGGGGAAGACAGAAACCCAGAAAGTATTTGAACATATGGGGACTCCTGTTGTTTGTGTGTATTTATTTGTGTGTCCCAGGGCCCCTGCAATGAAGAGCTGGCACCGAGGAAGGGGCCAGGAGCTCACGGGGTCCACCCCGCGTCAACAACAACAAAAAAAACACGACGCCGGACGCCCGAGGTCTGGGCCCAGCTCCGCACTGGTGGTGGGCATGTCCCTCTTCGGATGGGGGCCACGTCTCAAACTTCTCGGGGCCGTGGTGCCACGATTAAGTCGGGCGTGTCCCCCTACAGGAGGATTTTCGATGAAAATATGGCATGCTCAAAATTACCCCCAAAAGGCCAAAAGATATTCAAAGAATAGTCCCCAGACTATTTTTTGATTATTTTTTGATTTTTTGGGTATTTTTTATTTTTCGTCGAAAATCCCCATGTAGGGGGACAGGCCCGACATAATGCCACGACTCGACGGCTTGCCGTTCCAGGCGTCCGCAGGCTCGCCAAACTGTTCGCGCGAGTAGTTTCCGCACAGAGAGCACCAAGAACTTCGAATCTTTGTCACCGCCCACTGGTACTCGCCAACTTGTGGTTGTGCTCAGGCACGGTCGCCAGCACCCCCTATACCAGCGCTGTGAGCCCCAAGCGTTCTCTCTGTGGTTGCCTCCTTCCATTCCTCCACCCGAGCATCGCATCGCATTGCGCCTTTGGACTTGCAACTACCGGAGTGCAGCCCATTCCAAGGCTCTTAACTTCTGGTGCGCATGCAGGCGCTCCCTCTCCCTCTTCCTCCTCCTCCTCCTCCTCCTCCTCCTCCTATCCCCGTCGCACATGCTCGATGGTTATCTCTGGGTGTTGTCGTGTTCGAGTTACACTCGACCTTAGGCCCGACACCGCATCGCCGCCGCAGCCGCCTCTAGTGCCCTTCTCCCGTCCCCCTCCTCCTCCTCCTCCTCCTCCTCCTCCTCTCCTCCTCCTCCTCTTCCTCCGCCTCCTCCTCCTCCTCTCCTCCCCTCCTCTTCCTCCTCATCCTCCTTCTCTTCGCTTCCTCCCCTCGGCTCCTCCTCCTCTCCTCCTCCTCCTCCTCCTCCTCCTCCTCCTCCTCCTCCTCCCTCTCCGCCCCTCCGTCGCCCTCCTCCTCCTCCTCCTCCTCCTCCTCCTCCTCCTCCTTCCCCTCCGGCCCTCCGGCGACGCCGACTCCCGCTCCGACGCCGCCGACGACGCCGACAGCCACTCGGCCTCCCGCTCTGACTGCGACTCCGCCTGCGGCTCCGACTGCGACTCCGAGGGCGGCGACGGCGGCGGTGGCCACGACGCGGGCGCGCGGCGACGACGGTGCCCTGCGCGCGGGCGCCCAGGCTTGCTGCGGGAGGTGGTCGGGCCGCACCTGCTGGGCGCCTTCGGGGCGGCGCGGGGCGCCAGCTCGGGCGCGGGCGCGGAGCTCCGCTTCGGGGGGCGCCAGCCAGTCCTCCTCCTCCTCCTCCTCCTCCTCCTCCTCCTCCTCCTCCTCCTCCTTCCTCCTCCTCCTCCTCCTCACCCCCTCCTCCTCCCCCCTTCTCCCCCTTCTCCTCCTCCTCCTCCTCCTCCCCTCCTCCTCCTCCTCCTCTCCTCCTCCTCCTCCTCACCCCCTCCTCCTCCTCCTCCTCCTCCTCCTCCTCCTCCTCCTCCTCCTCCTCCTTCGCCTCCTCCTGTTCCTCCTCCTCGCCATTGGCAAAGCGCCAAGGAGGGGGGGGGGTCGCCGTCGTCTCGACGGGCCCCCCCCCGAGGTCCTAGGGAGGCCAGCGCTCGGAGCACGGCATATACGCACGGTCGGGCGCTTGGGCTTCAGCGTGCCTCTCTGCCGCTTCTGGCCCACCACGCTTCGGCGCGGCACGCCATCCGTGTCCCAGTTCCCGGGCGTCAGCGCCCCGAGCCCTTCTCGACTTCCCACCCCGCGGCGCGGAGCGGTAGGCTGTCCACTCTCAAGGCACAGCGTGTCGCCAGGGCCGCCGCCCCGACGCGCGAAGCAGACGTTGCCGAACGTACGCTGTCGGAGGTCCGTATGGATTTCTTTGATCGGCGCTGGGCTCCCCCTGACGGCGCCCTGCGCCCCATGAGGAGGGTCCAGCGCCGACCCAGGAAATCCGCGCGGAGATCCGACAGTTGATGCTTATTCAATCGGTCTTCCTCTGCGTGCACTTACGGGCCTGGTGTCCCTACCCCTTTGATTGGCACCACCTGAGCTCGATGCCGATCTGCAGGCTCCCCTCAGCCTGTGAGGGCGCACCCCTGAGATTGTGATCGCATCTAGGCTTGTCCATCTTCAGGATCGGGCTACGGGCGAGGCTGGTTAGCACACGCGCACCGGCCCTGGCCAGAAGCTCCGCGCGGCCCTCCGAAAGCCCACCCTTCGGGAACCTCAGCTCGGCGTGCCGCGGGGGCGGCCGCGGCGACACGCTGCGCCTCGAGCGGGGGCAGCGCGCCGCCACGCTCCGCGGGGCGGGAGCCCCCAGGGGAGGCTCGCGAGCGCTGCCGTTCCCGCCGGGAGCTCCTCTCCTCGGCGTGCACTTGTGCTGGGGAAACGTTTCAACGCTTGACGCCTTCGTTTCATTTTCGGCGGGCTGGTGGATCCGGGGCATGCGGACTTCCAGTCAAGCGGTTGCGTGATGGTGGAGCGATGCGCGGGGTGGGGAGAACAAAGCAAAACAAATCCTCGGCGTGCACTTGTGCCGGCCCGGCGCAAGCCCGGCCTGGTTCGACTAGACGTGAGAGTGACCTTTCGCCAGAGTGACCTCTGGTGCGGGCCCAACGGGGTCCCCCGATCGCCGAGCGCGGTGCGGTAGTAGCGTCTCGCGCGCTCGTGTCTGGTCCCCCCGCGGCCCCCCCCAAAGTCGCGCACCAGAGGTCACTCTTACCCAGGGTCACTCCTGCGTGCAGCCGAGGTGCAGAGTGGGAAACCGACCCCAGCCCCCACAAACACTGATTTGTTCGATGTCAACGTTTTAAAGAATCATGGTGAGGGTGCGTAAGTGTAGGTGCCCTGTAAGCGAGAGGGGGGTTGGGGGAGGGGGGAGGTCTTCTTTGAAGACGCGGGCGTTATCTATAGATGTAGGGCTGGTGCCTTCTAAGAAGCCCCCACAACTACTAATTTGTTTTATGTCAACGTTTTAGAAAATCATGGTGAGGGTGCGTAGGTGTAGGCGCCCTGTAAGCGAGGCCACTGCCGTACAGTCGGGGTTCTGAACAGGGAGCCCTTTTCGTTGGGGAGGGGCTCCGTGTTCCTTCATCGCTTCGCAGCTCGCCTCAGGTTTTGCTTATGTTTTCGATGGGAAATCGAAGTTCAACTCCTGGAGAAAAGGGGCCTCGGTCCTCATTTGGGGTTCCTGAGGTCAGCGCCCCGACTGTCTGTATACCTGGTCCAAAAAGTTCCCGAAGTGGGGGGGGGCGGGGGCCGCTCTTCGTGCGTCCACCT
>CAUYUJ010019188.1:130000-185285 GCA_963575745.1 Prorocentrum cordatum | reverse complement strand
GAGGAGGAGGAGGAGCAGCAGGAGGAGGAGGAGCAAGAGGCGGAGCAGGAGGAGGAGGAGGAGGCGGAGGAGGAGAATGAGGTGGAGGCGGAGCACCCCCGCCTCCGCCTCTCTCTCCTGCTCTCTCCTCTTTCCTTATTATCCTTTCTCCTCCTCCTCCTCCTCCTCCTCCTCCGTCCTCCTCCTTCCTCCTCCGGCCTCCCTCCTCCCCCCTCCCTCCTCGTTCCTCCCTTCTCCGTCCCCCCTCCTCCCTCCTTCCTCCTCCCGCCTCGGCCTCCGGGGGCGTTTGCCCAGGAAGGTTCTCGCATCATCGTGCTTTGAAACAGTCCCCGGGGACGTTTCAAGCACGAAGCGCCTCCGTCGTGCTTTGAAGCAGTCCCCGGGGTTTGCGCGACAGAGGATCGTCGTGTTTTCAAGCGGTCCCTGGTGATTGGTTCAAAGCACGACGATCGTGAGAGAGACTCGGCCTCGCCAGGCTGCCTGGTGGCGTCGAAGAAGGAAGAGCTGCTCGCCGCGAGGCCCACCGCGCTGCTTTTTTGGCTCAAGCTCGAGCTGCCGGACTCCTCCTGCGCTTCGGTCTGCCGCGGTTCCGGCTCAGGGGCCGCAGTTGCGGCGTCCGCGATGGCATCGTGGCAACCGCCCGAGGTGCGCACCGCGCTCTGCGTTTCAGGCGGCTGGAGCGGGAAGACGATTCCCATCCCAGATGCGGACGTGAAGAGAATCTCCGTGCCTGCTGGCGAAGACATCGCTTTTGATCACGTGATGATGCAGAAGGCAGAAGAGATGGTTCCTGCGAGTGTGCTCTGACGAGCGAAGATGCATCGCAGAACAACTCAAGGGTTTCAACGCGTGGGCAGACGTCAAGCGCGCGGGCGAAAGCAGGTGGGGTCGCAGTCGCGGACGACGGTCGCGAAAGCGAAAAAGAGGGCGACGACGACGACCCAATGTCATCTCTTCTGCGCAGCGGCGCACGTGAGAAAGGCTCGAAACAGAAACGCGACCAGTCGCCTGAAACTCCAGTTGCATGGGAGCCTCCCACGCGGATCGAGAGGAAGCAAGCCGGCGGTTTTGGAAATGTAAGGGGCCAGATATGTAACATATATGTTGCCACCGTGCTTTCCGCCGATGTTCCTGCGTTGGGCCGATCGAAGTACCTTTCGGACACGACGACGCGATCTGTGCGCGTGGCCAGCCTCGGGCGCAGGACGTTGTGTCTTGATGCTGCTGACCTGGCCTGGCTGCCCCAAATGATCGCGGATGACTTGAGCGTCGGCGACGCCCCAAACTTCATCGACGGAGGCCGCGGCGAGGGCGCTTTGTCGCCGTCAGGTCAGGAAGCCGCAGTCGCGGCCATGATCGGCCTGACAGACAGCCCGCTGGAGGTTTCAGCGGAAATGGCCCAGGGAAGCGGCGTCGGGCTCAGCATTGCGCGGGGCTTCAAGGGCGCCCGGGTCGCAACCGCCACGCGCGACGGCCAGGCAGAGGGCAGCGCCATCGAGATGGAGGCGAAGAGGCTGGCAGCGAAGAAATGAGACGAGGTCGTGAGCGCGAAGGGGCACCCATGCGCGTGGGCCAACATTGCACCCGATCAGAAGAGACAGGCGGCGATGGACTACCTGGAACTGCGCGTGCCCGACCTGATCCACGCCGACGGGGGGCAACCTCAGTAATTGAGCTATTCAGCGGCAATGGCCAGACATGCAACGCCGCAGTTGCGGGCGCGTGGTCTTCGCACGGGCGAGCGCGCACCGCAGATGCGGCCGCGCCAGGGGCCGCCCTTGCGACTCCTGTCATTCAAGGCGCGCGATCGGGGAGATCACCGCCGACTGGGCGGAGAACCCAGCAACCGATTGTGGAGATCAGGGCGCATATATATATATATATATATTATATATATATATATATATATATATATATATATGTATATCATTTGCTTCTCTCCTGCTCAGTGCGTCATCCTCCGCCCCCCCCAAAACGCCCCCCCGCCCCCCCCCCCCCCCCCCGCCCCCCCTCGCCCGTCCGAGCCCGCGGCCGCTCCCGAGGCCCAGGGGGCGCATGTGCCGCGCGGGCAATGGGCGCGCCTGTCGGGGCGCCGCGGCATGGCCAGGAGGGCGGCGTTCATTCTGAAGTCCAATGGCGGCTGCATGACAGCGGCGCAATGCCGCGGGAGACTCAGCGCGGCAGCGCGGGCGGGGCAGACGTCTTGAACCGAAGTGGCGGCAAGCTCTGTCGCAAGAGCGTGAACGCTCGCGCGCCCGCCAGCAACGTTATCGGCGCGAAACGGCCGCCATCGCAGCGCGGCTGCGCAGAACCGCCACTGCGCCGCGCGCGCCCGCTGACTGGCGCCCTGGCGCCTCGTCTGGGGCCGAGGCGGCGGCGACGGCGGCGGGGGCCGAAGTGACGGCCCCTGCAGCAGACACTGCGCCACCGCAAGCTGCTGACTCAGAAGCAGAGGGCGCAGCTGTGGCAGAGGCTGCCGTTGCATGGCAACAGCGCGGATGCGCCAGAAGCCGCAGTTGCGGCCCCTCCAGGGCCGCCAGCCGTTGACCCTGCTGGCCCAGAGGAGGCAGCCGCAGTTGCGGCCCCCGCATCGCCGCCACCCGTTTGCAGCGGAGGCAGCCGCAGTTGCGGCCCCTCCAGCGCCGCCGCTGGTCGACGCGGAGGAGGCCCCTGCAGGAGAAGGAACGAGCGCCGCTGCTCCAGTTGCAGAGCGCCTGCCGCCGGCGCCCCCTTTGCCAGCGGAGCGGCGCGAGTCTGACGCGCAGTTCTTCCCCGGTCCTGACCCGACGGCAGCGGCCGCAGTAGCGGCGCCGAGCGCGGCGCCCTTGCGCCCGCGAGTCCCCGCGGCCCCCTTGGCGCCAGAGAAGGGGGGGCCTGCGGTGGCGGCTCTGAAGCTGGAGGCCGCAGTCGCGGCGAGAGCTCCAGACGAAGGCGGCGGCGTTGCGGGGGATCTTGAAAGAGGACCCCTACATTGGGCGCCCTGGATTTCCCCGGTTCGCCGCGCGCTTCAAGCGTCGCCCATTCGCGTGGGAAGGTGGGGGTCGCACGGGTCTGTTCGAATTCTACACGCCGTGGGCAGTGGGGCGTTTCTCCGAATTGTGCGCGGCGGGCGGCGCGTCGTGCGCACTCTGCCACGATGCTGCTCTATTTGGCGATGAGTTCACGGCGCAGGAGCTGCTGCCAGTCACCGAGGAACGCCCGCTTCATGAAGTTCGCCACTGGGTGGCCGGAGTTGCGGCGGGCATCGCGCTGCGCAGAGGCGTGGGCCCGCTGGGCAATTTCTGCGGCCCTCTGGAACGCTTCGCTCTGGGAACCGCATGCGACGGGAATTGCGGCATAAATGTGATGATGCTCGAGAAGCCCAACGATGAGCAGACGCGCGCGTGGGTCCGCGAGGAACTCTTACGAATTCGGAATTGGGCGCTGGAGTGGGCCGCGGCAACACGACATGCTGGTTACGACGCAGGAGTTGACCCTGGAAGAGGTGAGGGCATGCCGCAGTGGCGGCCACGACGGCCCGCCCATGCAAATCTTTCTGCTAGACGACGACTGCGGGGCAGGCGGGGCACCGGAACCCGGCGCGGATCCGTCCGCGGCAAGCGCCGCTCTTCTGGGGGCCTTGACGAAGCAAAGGGGGGTGGAAGACGAGGGTGCTTTGATGGCCATCGCGGGCGCGATGCCAGAGGCTTTGCAAGGCGGACAGATCAGGGCGCACGAGGCGTTTCAGCCGCAGCCAAAAGACGCATTCGTCAAGAAGATGGCGCGCCCCGGGATGCTCGCAGACCGCAGCGCGGTCTGCAGAGAACTCGAGAAGCACGCCCGCGGCGATGTTTGGATGGGCGATGGTCGGCTTCCGCGCGGCATGCCCCAGAGCTCTTGCGAAAAGTTCGCGCGGCCGCCGGGCGCGGCAGAAGCGAGGCAGACAGAGGCCGTCACAAGGTGGCGGCGTCGTTGGAAAATGTTTTCTGGAGCCGCAGCCGCGGTGGGCACTGGAAACAGGCGGCGCGCGCGCGGCGGTGGGCGCCGCGCAGTGCGTCCATGTTTGGAAGTCACTCTGTGCGAATGGTGGCCCCACATGAGGTCCACGGTGGACTGGAAGGCCGACGTCGCAGCGGCTGGGGCTCAGGAGTGCAAGAGTGGGCACCCCGCAGATTCAAAACCCGACAGAGAGAGCTGCACGTCGACATCTGGAAGGGTTTCCAAGGACAGGCACGTAACGGAGCGCATCTCCCATTGCTGGTGTTCACACGCAACCGGCCCCGCAGGTCGCCAGAGAGACAAGCGGAGAGGCTCATGAACCGGCACCACAAGCAAGAGAGGAATAAGGGCGACGACAGAGGCGACAAAGCGGAGGGCGGCTATCAGAAGGGGGGCCAGCGCGGCAACCAGCTCAAGGGCGACCAGCCCAAGGGCGACCAAGGCAAGGGCAAGGGCGGCCATGGCTGGGGCCACCGCGGCGACATGGGCAAGGGCGACCATGAGCGACCACCTCTCCAAGCGCCAGCTCGCGGCCCTGATGCCGCGGCGGCGGCTCGCGAGGAGCGCCCCGGCAGCTGGCCAGGGAGCAGCTGGCAGGACTGGGGGTCACGGGATCCGAAATTGCCCCGGGGCCCTTGAGATTCCTGGGGCGCGGGATGGGGCCCCAGGTGGTCGCGAGACCAGGGCGCCGCAGTCGCGGCTGATGCGCCGCCTGCAGTTGAGACTGAGACGCCGCAGTCACGGCCTGGCGACCGCGAGCAGGCGGCCGACGACAGCGCATGGGCCCCGTCGGGCCCCTCGGCCGCGGCGCGTGCTCAGCCGCCCGTTCCGCTGGGCGCCGCGCGCCTCCCTGATGCCGCAGCTGTGGCATCGCAGCGAACAACATCGACATCGTCGCTATCGTATCTCAACATTCGCGTGCTTTAAAACAAACCCCGGGGATTGTTTTCCTTCATTTTCTAAGATTCGAAACCGCGCCACTGGATCAACCTGTAGTTGAAAAGTAATTGAAATTTGGAGGGGGTCCGAACCCTCGCCCCTTACCCCCCTTCAATAGGATGGTGAGATTTTCGACCCCCCCCCCCTCCTCCCCTTGGCGCTGGAAATGGGGCGCGGGGGGTTCGACCCCCCCCCCCCCCCCTTGCGCCGAACAGGGTGCCGGGGAGTGGGCCTCTCCCGCAAGCGGGTGGGTCTGGCCTCGGGATAGCGAGTAGTGAGTAGTGAGTAGGTAGAAGTGAGTAGTGAATAGTGAGTAGTGAGTAGATTGTGGCGAGGTGTGAGGAGTGAGGACTGAGTAGTGAGTAGTGCGCTGTGAGTAGTGAGTGGTGAACAGTGGGTGGTGGGTAGTGAGTGGCGAGTAGCGAGTAGGGAGTAGCGCGTAGTGACTAGTAGAGTCGCGAATAAGGCACTGTGAGTAGTGAGTAGTGAGGAGGGAGTAGTCAGTAGTGAGTAGCGAGTAGTGAGTAGCGAGTAGGGAGTAGTGAGTAGTGAGTAGGGAGTAGTGAGTAGGGAGTAGGGAGTAGTGAGTGGGGAGAAGTGAGAAGTGGGTTTTTAGTATTGGGCAGTGGGTAGTGCGTATGGAGTAGCGAGTAATGAGTAGTGGGTAGTTAGTAATGAGTCGTGAGTTGTGAGTAGTGAGTATTGAATAGTGAGTAGTGAGTAGCGACTTGGGACTAGTGACTAGTGTTTAGACAGTAGGGGGTAGTGGGTAGTGAGTGGTGAGCAGTGCGTAGTGTGTAGTGAATATTGTGTGGTGAGTAGTGAGTAGTGCGTAGTGGGTATTGAGTCGTGGGTAGTGAGTAGTGAATACTGAATAGTCAGTAGTGAGTAGCGCAGCGACTTGTGACTAGTGACTAGTGGGTAGCGAGTAGGAAGTTGCGAGTAGTGAGTAGTGAGCAGTAGGTACTGTGTAGGGAGGAGGGAGTAGAGAGTAGCGAGCAGCGGATAGTGAGTAGTGAGTTGTGGGCAGTCAGTAGTGAGTAGTGAACTGGGAGTATTCAGTAGTGAGTAGTGGATAGTGGTTAGTGGGTTCTGAGTAGTGCTTAGTGAGTAGTGAGTAGTGGCCAGTGGGTAGTGAGTACTGAATACTGGGTGGTGAGTAGTGATTTCGAGGTAGTGAGTAGGGAGTAGTGAGTAGTGAGTACTGGGTGCGTAGTGCGTAAGGAGTAGTGGGGAGTGAGTGGTGCGTATTGGGTAGCGAGTCGGGTAGTGCGTGGTGAGTAGTGAGTACTGTGCAGCGAGTAGGGAGTAGCGAGTTTTGGATAGTGAGTAGTGAGTTGTGGGCAGTGAGCAGTGAGTAATGAAGTGTGAGTAGTGAGTAGTGGATAGTGGTTAGTGGGTAGCCAGTATTGATGTGTGATTTGTGCGTCCTGGGTATTTGTGTTTAGTGGGTAGTGAGTAGTGAGCATGGAGTAGTGGATAGTGTGTAGTGAGTATTGAATACTGAATAGGGAGTAGTGAGTCGTGGGTAGTGGGTCGTGAGTAGTGGGTAGTGAGTCGTGAGTAGTGAGTAGTGAAAAGTGAAAAGTGAGTAGTGAGTAGCGAGTAGTCAGTAGTGGATTGTGGGTAATGCGTAATGCGTAATGAGTAGTGAGTACTGTTTGGGGCTACAGGGGGCGGAACCCGAACCTCCACCTTTTGGGAAGGGGGGGGGGAGGGGGGGGGGTCCCCGACGACGGATCGGTAACGGGGGGGACGGGGGGGGGGTCCCCGACGACGGTTGGGAAAAGGGGGTGGGGTCCCCGACGACGGATCTGGGAAGGGGGGGGGGGGTCCCTCCCCCCTTTGGGGAGATCCAGCGGCGCACCCTCCTAAGTTTCGTTATTTCCGCTTTTGGATTACCAGACGAGACGAAACAAGACACGACAGCCTCACCGTCGGTCCTAGATGTCTCCAAGCTGCCCCCAGGGACGTCCTGGGGCATTGTGGAAGAGGGGGGCGGTCGCGACTTTGATCGTGCGACGCGGGCATGGCCCCGCGGGCAGGTCCCCGCGAGCTCGCGTCGCGCGCGGGGCCGTGTCCGGGGTCGCGGGTCCATGTTTAACGTGGGTGAGGCAAAACGGGCCTTCGGGCTGGGTTGCGGTAGTTTGGTAGGTCGTCAAGGACGGTCTCGAGACGGCTTCGGAAGCCGCCACGACGCCTCATGACCGCCCGCAGCGGAAACACATGCAGTCCCCAGGATGCAATAATTATCTCGTCAGCAGTCACTTGCATGCTGTTGCCGTTCTCGTCTTCTCGGTCTTCAAGCGTTCAGGCGGCCCCAGAGGCCCCAAACATCGCCTCACGACGGCCCCGTAGGCTCGAGCAGCGTAGGCCTGAGCGGCTCATCTCTCGTTTCAGCTCCGCGGTTTGCACGTTCCCGTCAGCCGTCCAGCGGCGTGCCCGATCGCCATCCTGCCGATCCGCTCGCTGGCAGAAATTCGATGGCGATCGCTCGCACGCCCCATGCGCCTGCCCGTGGGGACACTCGGCCGCTGGTACAGGGCCGGCCCATGTGGCGGCAGCGCTGTGCCGAGCCGGAGGCCGAGCCCGACACCCTGCCAGAGGTGACGAGTAGGCTCCTTGGCAAGCTGGACGACCGCTCCCTGGAGAAGCTCGCCGCCCGCGTGGTCCTGCTGGGGCTCGCGGGGCCGCCAGGGCCGGAGGTGGTGGCCGCGCGGGGGCGGCCAGAGGCGGAGCCGCCGCCGCCGGGTGGGCGGGCGCCGCAGGTGCCCGGCCGAGGCGCGCAGGCACGGGCGGCGGACGGCGCCCGGGCAGCGGCCGCGCGGGAGGCGGCGCTGGCGGCGAGGGCGGCGCGGGCGGCGTGGGCGGCGCGGGCGGCGCAGCTGCGGTGGGCCCTGTGGGCGGGGCGCGCGGGGCAGGCCTGGCAGTCGGCGCGGGAGGGGCCCGGGGAGGGCGTGGACGAGCGCCCGGGCCATGCGGCCGCGAGGGCAAGCGAGGAGCAAGAAGCGGCAGAAGCATGCTTTCTCGGAGGTCCGCGCTGATTTCTTGGGTCGGCGTCGGGGCCCCCCTGGCGCGCCCCGCGCGCCAGGGAGGGGGGTCCAGCGCCGTTCCAGGAAATCCGAGCAGATCCCGGGAAACATTGAGCGTCTGCCGTTTTTTGTTCACCTAGGCAAGCGAGGCTTGCGCCACCACCCTCGTTCTACGCAGCTTTGGCCCGTCCTGCAGCCAGCAGGCCATGGCGGCGTGGCTGGACGAGCAGGGGTACCGCGGCACGTACGATGTTGTCCACGTGTCGCTCCCATGTGTCGTCATCAACTTCGCCAGTCCGCTGTTCGCGCAGACGTTCATGCGCGAGATGAGCGCCGTGCTGAGCGTATCGTACTCCAGCATCCAGGGCTCCCGTGCGCTCCGCGAGCACCTCGCCCTCCATTAGAACAACGGGCGGCGCGCGGGCAGAGCGCGCGGCCGCCCTGTGATGGAGGGGGCTGTGGAGAGTGAGGGAGGGGGGGAAGCTCGGGATTCGTCACGCCCTGCCGCAAGCGTATCATTGCTGGGCCGCCAGGGGAGGAGACGGGGAGAGCCGGGAGAGGGAGGGGATCCCATATTTCTGTCGTCGCAGAACAATCGCGTCACACGTAGTTGTTCTTTGCTCTTGCAAGCTCGGCCTCCAGGAGCAGGTCTCGGGCCCTCGCGATGCGGTCGATAAGCAGCTACGGGGCAAACGGCAAGCGCCGCGAGCTGACACGCGACGTCGGAGGTCTGTGGAGAGGGAACGGAAGGCGAGGCGCCAGGCAAGTTTTGCTGCAAGAGGTGCGGTGCTTCCGCCGCCTACTTGCTGGCTCGGCCTCGACCGGTGGAGCTGGCTGGCTGGGCGGGCCGGGGGGTCGAGCCCCGCAACTAAGACCGGGACCCCACGGACGGGGTTCGCCAACATAATGATGTGTTGGACAGGTCGAGGAGGCGGACTTGCATTTTTCTGACTTTTCGGACTGGAGGGTCTGCTTCCCCCTCCGCAGCGGCGAGTCATTTTCCTCGTTGGGGATCTGGAGGCATGGAGCGTTGAGCTCAAAAACGCAGATGTTCCAGCATCGTTGGCTATCCCTCAGGCCGCCCACGTAATTATGGGGCACGCCTTTCGACGGGCGATGATGCGACTGCGGATGATGATCAGTCGACGCAGTGCGCCAGGCCACTAGTCAGTTTCATTGCGTCTCAATGTGGTCCCACCGTCACTGCTTTGAGTTTGTGTCTTGCCGACGCACATCGGACATCGGCCGCCAGGGATAAGAGAAACAAACACATCGCCTCAGGACGGCCCCACATAGCCCCAAGCGGACCCCCAAGACGGCCTCCAGACTAGCCCAACAGGCCCCACCCCCAAAGGTGGACGAAGCGATCTTCAAGACGGCCTCAGAGGACCCCAAAACGGCCTCAAGACGATTCCAAGCTCCCATAAGATTGCGAAGACCTTACGGCCCGTGCCGCCGACCCTGAAGGGAGACGACGATGACAACGGCGGCGGCGACGACGACGCTGGCGTGGGCCAGAGACCTCAGGGATGCTTCTTGTGGTCTCTTCGGAAGGCTCTCAGGGGCCTCTGGGGAGGAATGTTGGGGCCTCTCGGGGGCCTCTTTGGAGCCTCTTGAAGGCCCTTCGGGCTTCCGCCTCTTGGAGCCTCTTGGGAACCTCTTGGGGCCTCCTGGGAGCCTCTCGAGGCCGAGGGCTCGAAAGGTCCGTTCGGGTCCCCGGTCCGGACACGCTCTTGGAGCCGTCTTGGGGACATCTTGGGCCGCCTTGGAGACGTTTTGGGCTGTCTTGGGGTCCTCTTGGGCTGTTTCGGGGATCTCTTGAAGTCCTCTTGGGCCGTCTTGGGGCGAATTTGGGGGCCTCTTGCGCTGTTTTGGAGCGGCGGGAAGTGGAACAGGCGAGAACGCCCAAATCTTTCGCATCGATCCCGCCCGAAGAGTGGCTCCGGGAGGTGGGGGGCGTGGCTCCGGTCGGGACTTTTCGCGACGTTGCAATGTTTTCGCTGCGTCAGGGGAGTGAGGGGCCCACAGGCACGGCCAGGGAGAGCAGCCCGGAGGCTGTCGGTGTAGCGTCTTTTCCTGCGCGCTTCACTCTGGCGCTGGGCCGTTCGTCGGGTTGTTGGCTTATGGGTGGAGAAACCACCACGACCCCGATGACTGGCGTTTGCCGAGCGGCCCTGGGCGTTTACTAAGCAGCCCTGCCCTGTTCGATTCCTTCCTTGCGTGCGTTTGCTTCACGGCTTCGCTTGTCGGGGTGTTTCTTATGAGGGTGGACATGTTGGTCTCTAGTTGCGCTCTCTCTGCTCCCCGGCAGAAGGATCAATGATGGTGGCAGTGGGAGTGCAGCAGCGGCGCCCTGCGCACGAGTTGCTGAGGCCCCAGCCACCCCGTACACGCCTTCCGCGCGCTCCCTTGTAAATCCTAGGCCCACAGTAGTTAGGCCCAGGGTTTGGAGGTGACCACGCGGTGAATGCGCCTCCATCGCCGCCTGGGCCCCTCTTTCCAGACCTGACCTCCTGGACATACACAAGGCTTACGCTTGGTTCCACACCAAGCTTTCGCGAGAGGCCTAGCGCGGCTTGATGCGAAATGATTTGCACCACCACAGCGAGGGCGGATGATGAGGAGGAGGAATCATCGGAGGACGACGAGGAGGACTGGCACGAGGACGAGAAGGAGCAATGGGAGGAGGATGAGGTCGGCAACGACGACCCGCGCGAAACCGCTGCCGTTTGAGCACCATCACGGTGCGCATGGGTCATGCTTGATGTGTCGCCCGCCGCCAAGGCAAGCCACCGCACAGCGGAGCACCTCCTGGGCTTCACGATTTGTAGGCTCAGGGAGGGCGCCGGCTGGGTGGGGCGGCCATGGATTCTCTGCCCCCCTCTGCGCCGAGGCACGGGCATCTATGGCATGGACTTCTACGTGCATCTCTCGCGCCCAGGCAACCGGGTGATGTTCAGGAAGTTGAAGCGCGGCAAGGTTGGCTTCGCTCACCGATTGAAGAAGGACCAGCTCTCGTGTTCGGCAGTCAAAGGCTGGACCATAGTCGACGTTCTCGCTCGGCCGGGGCGAAGGGGAAGTATGTAAGAGCGCTGATCACAGCAGCATCTTAGTAAGGAGCCCATGCTAGGTAATTCTATGACTAGACGATATTATATAATCGCTTCGCTCATTCCGCCGGCCCTGGAGCCTTCTTTAGGGCCTCTTAAGGGCCTCTTGAGGACCTCTTGGGAGTCTCTTGGGGCTCCTTGGCGGCGTCTTGGGGGCCCCCAGGGCCTCTTGGGGGGCTCTTGGGGGCCTCTTGGGGCGGGAAGGGTGTGTAGTTGATTGCAGCTCCCCCGTCGGAGGCCACGATCCTCGTGAGGGGTGTTGAAGAATGGCCCTCGCTTGGAGCGCTCTGGGGACCTGACCAGGACCTGGCCAGGGTACTCTTCGTAGGGGCCGCTCCGCGCGCGCGAACTAGAAATATTGCTAACCATTTACCAGAGATCTCAGGACGCCTCTGGCCCGTTGGGCCGTCGAATTCTGGAGAGGGTTCGACACGCGAGGGTTCGTGACAAGAGGGCCTCCTCGCGAATTGCAAGGGCGTATTCATGTACGTGGTTTGGTGCGTGCGTCTTTCTGGGGCTCTCGATCCAGTCTGGTCCGGTCCGAACCGCTGGCAAGGGCTCCAGCCGCCAAGGAACGCGGACTGGAGGGCCAAGGCCCTTCAGACCCGGACGCCGGGCCCATAGGTTTTTTCCCCAACCATCCTGTGGTGTCGGGTCCTCGTTTTGAAGAGACAGCACCCCGCGCTCACTCCCTCAATTTCCTCCTCCCCCTTCTCCATCCTCCCTCCTGCCACATCGCCTGTGCCCTCCGCATATCTCTGTTTCGGCACCTCTCATACGTTTCGTGGCCCAATAGGGAGCTCCACCGAAGGCCCCAGCGGCAGGGCCCGTATGCGTTCCCCCGCCCATTTCGGCACACCCCTCGCGAGGACCGTGGCCCCATAGGCGGCGAAGGCCCCATTGGCAGGGTCCGCGTGCATCCCCCCCGTTTCGGCACACCCCTCACTAGGAGCGTGGCCCCAAAGGGAGCCCCACGTGCAGAAGGCCCCAGTGGCAGGGTTCGCAGGCGTCTCCCCGCCCATTCTGGAACACCCCTCACGGTGATCGTCGTCCCGCAGGGGGCTCCCCCGACGACTCCAGTGGCAGGGTCCGCATGCGTCCCCCCGCCTATTCCGGCACATTCCTCACGAGGATCGTGATCCTTTTGGGAGCTCCACCGAAGGCCCTAGCGGCAGGGTCCGCATGCGCCCCCCCGCCCGTTTCAGCACACCCCCTCACGAGGATCGTTGCCCCGTAGGGAGCTGGACCGAAGGCCCCAGCGGCAGGGTCCGCATGCGTCCCCCCGCTCATTTCGGCACACCCCTCACGGTGATCGTGCCCTATAGGCCTATAGGGAGCTCCACCGACGGCCCCAGTGGCAGGGCCCGCATGCGTCCCCCCGCCCATTTCGGCACACCCCTCGCAGTGGTCGTTGCCTTATAGGGAGTTCCACCGAAGGCCCAGTAGCAGGGTCCGCATGCGTCCCTCTTCCCATTTCGGCACACCCTCTACGAGGATCGTGGCCCCATAAGGAGTTCCATCGAAGGCCCCAGCGGCATGGTCCGCAGGTGTCCCCCCGCCTATTTCGGCACACACCTCACGAAGGTCGTGGCCACACAGGGAGCCCCGCCGAAAGCGGTACCCACAACGCGGCGTTCACAATTGCATATTGATGGGCCTTTCGCCAGGATGATTTTCTCTGGGCGCCCGTGACGAAGATCAGCGCCAATGCAGGATGACGATCGCGAAGGGCTCGGGGGGGCCCGTCACGCTGCAGCGCCCTGGGCGATGATTCATAAGTTGGGCTCCAGGCCTGCTCGTGAGCGTCGCCGTCATTGAAGTCTCCTCACAGCGTAGCCATCATTGAAGTCTCACATCATCTCACAATGAAGTTTCCCAGCGGCCGGCGACTATTCACCAAATCGTTCCCGCCCATGTCTTGAACGCTCTGACCGCTCGCGACCCTCCCTTCCCGTCTAGACCTTGGGAGAGGGTGTAGGGGGAAGGGGTCAAGACACCTCTCCCAGATGCGAACTGTTTAGCTCACTCCCACCTGCCCTCCCAACTATAGTAGCACCTGAGTCTCAGCATGTCTCCTAGGAGCGCCACGCACGCCATATGCGCCACGGCTTCCAAGTGCACCAGGCACCCCAGAGGCCCAAGCACGCCAGGCGCTACATGTGGGTAACATTCTCCACGTGGGCCAAGCGTGCCACGTCTTCCAGCCGCGCCAGCTGCGCCACGCGCGCGGCGCGCGCAGCGTGTGCCAGGTGCGCCACTGACATGCCGCCATCGGATGGACAGCTACGGGGAATCAATACGGATGGACAGATCATGAACTCTTTGTGCTCGGGACCCCCCCAGGTGCCCCGGGCCCCGAGCCCAAGGAGTTAATGATATTGGACTCCCCTGCAGCGGAGTGCCGAGCATTCTGTGAGGGGCGCGGCTCTTCCAGGGAGCGTAAAGCACTGGTACCGATGGACAGCACGTGACACATGAGAGCTCAAAGAAAAGAAGGGGATGCCGCCAGCAACCACAGTGATCGCGGGTGCATGCCCCAGATGTCTTCGCAAAGTGCAGTTTGTCTGGCGTCTTGACATGCATCGTTGGTTTGCGCGCAGCAGTCAATACGCTGGCACTCCCGCCGTCCCTGTCCAAAACGCCATGTAGCTAAGTGTATGGTGTATTGCTTTCTGCAGGGATGGTCGGCTCGCGCGCAGCAAGCCAAATGTCGTCCCCCCCGCTGCCCCAGTCAAAAACCACTGCGAAATGGTCGCGGGGCGCCCGCGCATGCATCAGCTTTGGAGGCAACGTGTACGTATTTTGTATTGTTACTTGACAGCGATAGTGGAGGGGGACTGGCATGAGTCCGGGTCGGCTGCAGGTCAACAGGGAGGGGGTGCTTACTAATAGGAAGCAGTGAAAAACCCTTCTCCGCAGGGAGGGGGTAGGATGGAAGAGAAAAGGGGTTAGACCACCTCCGCCCACAGGGCTAGCGGGATTTTTCACATCGTCCCCCCCAAGGATGCCCGCCTACCCGCGGCTCGTGTCGTGCGGAGGTGAACGTCGACATGGTTGCCCCGGTCACCCGCGTCGATGTCGATGTCGTCGGAGAGCTCGCCGCTGTGTCACTCGCTGGCCTTAGCCCCTCAGCCCACAGGGGTGTCTTCTCTCAATCCGTCCTGCGCTGGTGGTGGTCAGCTGGCGCCCTCCGAGATCCTCTGGTTGCGTGGTCCCCCGGGCCTCTCGACCGCGTTTGCCTCCAGGGTCGTCTTGTTGACAGTCCCAACGCCGGACGCCAGTTTCGCGAAGACCAAGCATGGGGACAACCCAGCCGCTCCAAAAAATGGCGACAACTCAGCCGTTATAATTTTTGTCGAGGCGCGTCAGTGCCTGTGGCGAGGTCGGCCCTCCACTTTTGGACCGTCTGGGGCCTCCTGCAAAAGATGGACGAGTGCTACCCCTCCTGGCAGACGCACCAGCTGCGACGCTGTCGTCCTCCTCCTCCTCCTCCTCCTCCTCCTCCTCCTCTTTCCCCCCCCTCCGCATCCTCGTTCTTGTTCCCCCGCGGCCGAGGACGACGGGATGAAGTGGTTCCAGACCAAGTTCGACGGCATCATCCTTAACAAGTGAGCAGCGGCAGCGACCGCGCAGGACGGGGGCGGGCCTCGAGGTGGCCGCGGAGAGCGTGCGCGCGCGGGAGGCTTCGAGCATTGATGCTTTAAGTCCTTCGCCTCGGAGGTGAAAGTACGGCCTGACCTCTGGGCCCCATCTGCTCGCGTGCTTCCTCGAGCTGGCCCGGTCCGTGATGCGTGTGCAGGGCCCCAGGTCACGAGGCAGGGCGCAGCAGGGCCCGCCGTGTTTCTTCTTGACGACGCCCAGAGGCGGGCACTCCTGACGGCGCCCGGTGGCGAGGGTTCTGCAAGCCCCACAGACAACGTAGTCATCGCTAGGTTTGAAAGAGCGCGTCCTGTGGTCGCTTGGAGGGGGGGGGGTGGAACCGGACCTCCCCCCCCTTCCTCCCCTACTTCTCCTCTCTCCCTCTCCTCGGGCCAGCGCCTGCGTCGCCGGCGGCTGGCGGCGGCGGCGGGGACAACGATTTCCTCTTCTGGGCCGGCGCCGGCACCTGCGGTTGCCGGCGGCGGCGGCGGGGAGAGTCGACAAGGACGACGGTGGTGGTGGTGGTGGGTTGTGGTGGTGGTGGTGGTAACGGTGATGGTGGTTGTGGTGGTGGTGGTGTGGTGGTTTGTTGTGGTGGTGGTGGTTGTGGTGGTGGGCGGTGGTGGTAGTGGTGTGGTGGTGATGTGGTGGTTTGTGGTTGGGGTTGTGGTGGTGGTGGTGCTGGTGGTGGTGGTTTGGTGGTGGTTCGTGGTGGTGGTGGTGGTGGTGGTGGTGGTGGTGGTGGTGGTGGTGGTGGTGGTGGTGGTGGTGGGTTGTGGTGGTGGCGGTGGTTTGTGAAGATGGTGCTGGTTGTGTGGTGGTTTCTGGTGGTGTCGGTGGGTTGTGCTGCTGGTAGTGGTGGTGGTTGTGGTGGTGGTGGCAGAGGCGTGGTAGATTGTGGTGGTGGTGGTAGTGGTGGTGGTTTTTGTGGTGGTGGTGGTGGTCATGCTGAGTTGTGGTGGTGGTGGTGGTTGTGGTAGTGGTGGTGGTGACTGGTGCTGGTGGTGGTTGTGTGGTGGGTTGGTGGTTGTGGTGGTGGGTCGAAGCGATGGTGGTGGTGGTGGTGGTGGTGGTGGTGGTGGTGGTGGTGGTGGTGGTGGTGGTGGTGGTGGTGGTGGTTACTGTCGCTGCGCCCGCCGGCGCCGGCGCCAGGGGGAGTGGGGTGGAGGGTTTGAAACCTCCCTGCCCCCCTCGGCGCTGGGCTGCTTCTTGTCATCGTCGCTACGTCCCCGCCGTCTGCGCTGCTGGCGGCCGCGGGTCCCTCTGGTTTTGATCGACGGCGCCGAGTGTTGGGGGGGGGGCCCACGCCCCGGTGCGAAACGCGCCGCCGACTGTTCCCAAGGCGAGCGCCCGTGAAACGCGTTCTCTCCTTGGTTTCCTTCCATCTGTTCGTCCTCAAGGGGGCACGCCGGCACGCCCCCGCGCACACCCGTGCGCGCGAGGCGCACCAAGATGCCTGAAGCGCGCGCTCTCCAGAGGCTCCAGGCCACGCCCATGCTGCCTCTGCACCGCTGCCCACTGCCCGTCGCCCTCGCACCAGTTGATCCCCTCACCCCACTGCCAAGCCCTCGCAACGGTTGGTCCCCGCACTAAAGGAGGACCCTCGCCTGCCGACATCGCCCGTGGCAGGCACCCTCCCGCCCCATTGTCGCCCGCCCGCGCTGATGTGCGTCACCGTCCTGGGCTCGACCAAAAAAAACAACGGCACCACCCCACCTACGACCCTCCATATTGCGCTGCGGCCCATCGGGGGCCGAAGCGTATACCGCAAAAAGCCCACGCCTGATCTCCTGGTAAGCGCTCAGCCCCGTGGGGCCGCAGGTGGGGTGGTGTCGTTTGTTTTCTGGTCCATGGGTTGCTGGCAGGACTTCCTGCAGGCAGAGCGGCGCCGACTTGCTGGCCCTTCGGCCCTGCCCTTTGCCAAAAGCCTGAAACCGACGGCCATCCCCTTTGGGCCATGGTTTCTCGGCCCAACCAGACCAGGGCCCCAGTCCCCGCGGAACCCGAAGGGAGCAGCATATACCGTATACCCTACCCAGGTGGCTGAGTCGGCTGGTGGGGCCGAGGCCATGGCCGTGGGAAAGGGGATCCGGTTCCGCAGGGCCTGTCCCTTCGGGTTCCGCAGGGCCTGTCCCCACTTGGGGCCCTGGTCTGGTTGGGCCGAGATATCATGGCCCCGAGGGGACGGCCATCGGTTTCAGACGGCGCTGACTTTTGCAAAGCGCAGGGCCGAGGGGCCGGCAAGTCGGCGCCACGCTGCCTGCACGAAGTCCGGCCAGCAGCCAAGGACCCAGACCCCCGACGCCGTGATTTTATCATAACGTCGACTCCCAGAGGTCTCGACCCCCTCCCCGGGACCAGTTTCTCCTCCCGAGTCGTTTTTGAGGGTCCCGAGGGGCCCGGTAAGGGCCCCCAGAGGGCGAGAATGAGTACCAATTGTCCGCGGTGATTTCTTCATGGCTCGAAGGGGTCTGGGCAGGGCGCCCTGCAGCGCTCTCGGCGGCCGCGGCGCCCTGGCGGCAGCCTCCAGACCCGCGGGCCGCCCACGGAGCCCCCTGCGGGGCCACCTCTGCCCCGTGCGGCCCGCTCCCCGCCGCCGCCTCTCCGCATCGATGGCGCGCAAGAGTGGCCCTCTGCCGGACCAGTGTCGGGCCGAGCAGAGGGGGATCTATCGGAGGTGGACAGAACCCCCAACAGTGACACGTCGATTAGTGAATTGTCCGTTTTCGGTTCTCGAGAGGGCGCCGTGGCCGTTATTTTCCAGGCTTGCGCCCGCCAGGTTTGGGCCTCAGGTCGTTTTCACTAAACCACGTTTTACTAAAGGGGGGTCTGTCCATCCCCGAATCTAGGGAGACGGGGGGATGTGAGATCTGCAGCTCGCAGCTGGTTTCGGTCCCGCCGGCGGGCCCCTTCCTCAATGCCTGGGCGCCTCCCAGCGCGAGAAGGCGCCAGCAAAGCCGGCTACGTGAGCTGATTCTCTACCCTGCCCGTTGCGTATCCTACCCTTTCGTCCCTCCCGGCATTAGCGTCCCCCTGATCGCTTAACGCGGTGCGGCAGCAGCGGCCTGCGCGATCGGGTTTGGACCCCTCCGCGCCGCGTCACGGCCGCGCACCAGAGGTCGGTCGCTCTTGCCCATAGGGTCACGCTGGCGTGCAGCCCGCCCGTCTCCCCAGACCCCCGACGGCGCGTGCGCGTGCGCGCGCGTGGGCGTGTGCGTATGTGCGTGTGCGTGTGTGCGTGCGTGTGTGTGTGTGTGTGTGTGTGTGTGTGTCTGTGTGTGTGTGTGTGTGCGTGCGTGTGTGCGTGCGTGTGTGTGTGTGTGTGTGTGTGTGTCTGTGTGTGTCTGTGTCTGTGTCTGTGTCTGTGTCTGTGTCTGTGTCTGTGTGTGTATCTGTGTGTGTATCTGTGTCTGTGTCTGTGTCTGTGTCTGTGTCTGTGTGTGTGCGCGCACGTAATTGCGTATGTGCGTATGTGTGTATGTGCGTATGTGCGTGTGTGTGTGTGTGTGCGTTTGTGCGTCTGTGCGTGCGTGCGTGCGTGCGTGCGTGCGTGTGTGTGTGTGTGCATAGTTGCGTATGTGCTTATGTGCGCGTGTGTGTATGTGTGTGTGCGTGCGTGCGTGTGTGTGTGTGAGTGTGCGCATATTTGCGTATGTGCGTGTGTGTGTGTGAATGTGTGTGAATGTGTGCGTATGTGCGTATGTGCGTGTGTGCGTGTGTGTGTGTATGTGTGTGTGTGGGTTTGTGCGTCTGTGCGTGTGTGCGTGTGTGTGTGTGTGTGTGTGCGTGTGTGTGTGTGTGTGTGCGTGTGCGTGTGTGCGTGTGTGTGCGTGTGTGTGTGAGTATGTGCGTGTGTGTGTGTGTGTGCGTGCGTGTGTGTGCCAGCGTCTCGTGTCACCGTGTCACCCGCCGCAATCCGTGGAACTCCCTATAGGAGGTGAGCTCCCAGAGCGGGTGCGGGTGTTGTACGCCCCGGGGCCCGGCAGGGGCCAACCCCCCCGGGGGCAAGAGAGCAGCGACGGGCCTCCCGCCGCGAGGGCTTCACGCCGCGAGGGGGGGAGGGTGGTCCGGGCCTCCGAGTGCCGCAGCCATCTTGGCTCGGCGGCCCGCGCGCGCCCGCGCGGGGCGGCGGCGCGCGCGCGCACCGCGCGCCGCGCCTTCCGCGCGGGCGGCGCCGAAGGCGCGGACGGCGCTCGCGCGTCTCTCGGCCGCGGGCGGCTGGCCGCCGCCCGCGGGCTGTGCGCGGGCGTGCCGGGGGTCCCCGCGGGGCGTCGTCGTCGCAGTCGTCGCGCAGTCAGCCCGCACCTGGGGGAAACAGACCCTGATCTCCGACGATCTGATTGTTTCAGTCCCGACGAGTTTCCTCGATTTCGGCCTCCGGGGCCGCTATCAGGCCCCAGGGCCGTCAAAAACAAATCTGGGGCGCGAAACTACCCCGGGGACAGGGGTCGGAACCTCTGGGGCCGCGGATTGAGAAAATCAGATCGGACGATTTCAGGGTAGGACTCGGGCCATCGAGAGTAGAAGAACCCCTAACCCAAATAACACAGTGAAGACGTTGCCTCACTTAGGTCCCCATCTTTGCATCAGGGATCGTAGATCTGGGCGGCATTGTTCGATGCATCTGCAGAAAAGGCCATCCTATCCCTAATTTTTGGCCCTCCTAAGTTAGGTCCACTCCAAAAAGGTCAGGGGTCCTTCCCTAGTTAATCATCGAGTACGCATGAGCTCGGGTTCGCCAACGCTTTTTGAAGAGCCCGCGGTTGGTTTTGGCGGTCCAGTTTTCGTGGGATCTCTGCAGCGGGTCTCGTCATTTTCTTGACGGCCTCGTCAGGCCAACCCGAGTTCCCCGTTTCCAAGTCTTACGTCTCCGCGCTGTCAGGATGAGCAATTTTCAAAGGTTACCCTTGCATTATTTCTCTTCGGCCCATCCTTGGTCGGTTTCGCTGGTCGCGCCCCGCTCGCAAAGTGTCGAAGTGGCCTTCCAAGGCTCTTGCATCCTTATCGTGCGTCCTTATCATACGGGTTGATTGTGCTCCTGTCCGGCGGTGGCTCATGAGCGACAGAAGGAAATGGGGTCGACTGCGCCTACATTCGCGCGTGAGCTTCTCGCGTCTGGTCGCGCGTGAGTGCCCTCGTTTTCGACCCGGTGTGCCGTGCTGGCGGCCCGCGTAAGCCGCGGCGTAAGGCTGCTATGCCTGAGACCCTTGTCTTTTCGTCGCCAGGAGTCCCCGCGGGACTTCGTCGTCGCAGTCGTCGCCCTCGGGTCGTCGGCTGCGCGTACGGTTGGCGTTGGGAAGATAGCGTGCGGTTGGAGGGGCCGCCAGACCGCTTACTACGACAGAGCTCCAAATCATCAGGGTTGGGGAGGAAGGTCCTGGGTAGCTCCAGATTCGTGCCTTGGGTGCCGAAGCCGGCGTTGCCCCAGACTGGAGTTACCCCGGATTGTTCGGGCGTCCAACCACTCTTGAATCATCGAGGCTGGGGGTGATCAGGGGTAACTCTTGGTTCGTGTGTCGGGGGCCCAAACTGGAGCTACCCCGTACTGGAGTTATCTCGGATAAGTCGGGCGTCCAATTACGTACACGCTATCCCCCCACATTGGGGATAGCGTGCACCGAAGAAGCCCCAGCAGGGGGATGGCTTGCACAGGAGGGGCCCTCGCGGGGACATCGCCTCAGAGGACATAGCGAGCTTATCGGACATCCATGTTGCGTTCTACCTTTCCAACGCCAACCGTAAGAGTGAGCCAGAGTGACCTCTGGTGATGGCCCAAAGAAGATCGTGTTAAGTTGGGCATGTCCCTCTAGAGGTGGAATATGCAATAGTGTTAAAACATAGTCTGGTGACGATTGTTCGTGTTTGTTTGATTATGTTTGAATTTGTTCTTGATGATTTCCGATGTTACTTCAAAAATCCGCCTGTAGGAGGACATGCCCGACCTAAAGGTCGTGCCCCTTTTTTTGGGGGGGGGGGATTGAGCTCGGCCTCGCGTCGGCGCATGCGGCCGGGAGCTGCGCCCACCTCTGACCGCGCCAGTGCTGTGCCCCCCCTCGTAATCGACCGCAGCGCCCGCGCGGTGCATCCTACAGCGCGTTGGTTTTCCTGGGGCTTGGCATCGCTCGGACGTGGGCATTTTTTTTTCCGGCGAGGGCCATCGAGGAGCATCTTGGCGAAAAAGTGAACGTCCGAGTGATGGCGAGGGGGGCGCTAGTCGACTGGCCGCCAGCGCGTTTTCCGCCCCAGGACCAGTACCGCCGACCCCGAATCCAAAGCCCAAATCGTCGGACTTGCAGGGACTTGAGTTTGCTAGAGTGGTTTTGCCTTGAATAAGAATCCGAACCAATCGAATTCATTACCATTGACAATTTTGCGCGCCCACTGGGAGGTCCGCGGGGGGCCTGGGGCCTGGTTCTGGCCACGACACCAGACTTGGTAAGACGTCATCGCGATGCGGTCAGGCAGTGCCAGACCTCCTCGTGGTGGCGCCCAGCAGCGTCTGCTTTCGCAACGCCTTCGGGGTACCACTCGGGGCGCCCGAAATCGAACTGGCGGAATTCCGCAATTCCCGGCCGGCGCCACAGATCTGTTGCCGCGCGCCCCGCCGATCGTTGATCTGGCGCGACAGCAGCGGCTTGCGCGGATGCGTCAGGCCCCACGGGCGCCCCCAACGCTGTGCACCGAAGGTCTTGCCTGGGTCACTCTGACGTGCACTCACTGTCGCGTGTTGCCGAAGATCAGACGGGAACAAATACCGATATCGTTATCCGCCCCTCGGCGCCACGGCCAGACCTGTTTCGAACTCCTGGTCGGAGCGCGACGCGGGTGAGCTCTGGGGAGTAGCAGTGTCGTTTTTTGTTGTTCCCCCGAGAGGTGTCTCTGGCCCGAGGCCCAAGTTGTTCCCAGAATCTCCAAGGAGGCCCCGCACGACCTTCAGGGCATCCCTCACGAGGCACAGGTGGCCCAGTGGGATTCCAAAAAGGTGCGAAAAGCTTGGGACACGTTGGATTTGGGATACCTTGAGCAACCCTCGACCGATGCTGGTCCTGCCCCCCTCGCCGATGTCCTCTCTATCTCCTGTCTTCGTCCTCCTGCTCCGCTCATCTCTCCTCTCTCCTCCCTTCCTCCTCCCTCCTCCGTCTGCCCCTGCCTTCCCCATCCTGATGCACATCCTCTTCCTCCTTCTTTCCTTCTCGATTAGCGCGTAAGCCGCCCGCGTGCTGTCAAGGCCTGCACTATCGCGAACTAATATTTGGCGACGATGCCGCCTCACAATGCCCTGGATGCGAAAACCGTAGCCATTTTGGCTCAAGAGGTCGGATCGCTGGGCTATTTTATCCAGTCGTGCGCCAAAGCACGCGGCGTTCAGGCCTCAGAACTCTTTCTCTCCAACCCATCAGTTCGTTTTTACACCGTGGGCCGCAAATCCCAAGTGCGCAAGCCTTTCGACAAGTCTGTGGGGAGAGAGGAACGCCAATCTCGGGCTGAACGTCGTGCCGATCATGAGCGTGATGTCTCCTCATCCTCGCAGGGCTCCCCTCGTCACATCCCCAGTAAACAGCGTCAGCTTAGCCGCAGTCGATCGGGCGGCTCGTCCAACTCCACCAATGGAAGAAATCTCAACGAGGCGAAGATGGACACCCTCACCTACAACATGGAATCTCTCTCCCACTGGCCGCCAATCAGTCTGTCGACATGGGCACCTTCAAAAAGGCGTGCAAGGCATCTGTTGACAGGTGCTCTGCGCTTGCGGACCAGATGACGATTGTCAGCCGTGAGAACCACTCCCGCCATCAGGAACTCCAGTCATCGGTCAATGCCTCCCTGAACGCGCTGGACTACAGGAAGGGCATGATGGGGGCTGCCAGTAGTGACGCCCATATGGATGCTGCTGTCCCCGCCCTCCAGACCAAGGTCGCCGCGATCGAGAGTACCCTCAGTGAGCTCCTGGATCGCCAAAAGAGTGCTGAACAACAAATTGCCACCAGTCTGTCGATTCTGACACCGCCCGCATCGCCGAGAGGTGCTCTTCGCCCCAAGCCGCAGATGAATGTTCAGAACGCCCCGGACCAGACGTGCAAGCTCGTTCTCCTCGGATTCCCCCGGCGTGTGCTGGCGAACGACCTGCGATCCATCGGGAGCGCCTGCCTGTCCGCCCTCGCCCCTGCAGCGCAAACTGCCAATATCATCGTCCGAGCAGTCGACATGAGCAAGAATATCACGTTCTACTTCGAGACCGCGCTGGAGTCTTCGTCGTTCCTCGACAACTCAACCGCACCAACGGCTCGTGGAACGTTGCCGACCCTCTGCGCTCCTCGTCGCAACCCACGCTGCGGCTCCGCCGTGACCTGGGTTTCCAGGGTCGCCAGTTTGTTCTGTCTCTCTGCCAAGTGCGTAGCCACCTCACTGACCTCATGTGGAACCGTGGGTATGAGGTCTGGAGCTCTGGGCTCGGTGGCTGCGTGTATATTCTTCGTGGCCAGCATGACCCAGCGCCAGCAGTCAACATTTCTGTCAGTGAAAGCGGTGATATCGAGACAAAAATCATCTGCGACACTTTTTTCGAATTTGACATCGCGCAGCACGCAGCGGCTCTTGAGCAGGCCGCACTCGTCCAGCTGCGTCGTCCGTTTCGACGCTGAGACAGGCCGACCCTCTTTTTCAAGCCGTTCCTCTCCTCCTCCCTCATCCTCCCCCAGCACATGTGAGAACGTGCCATCGCTGCCCATGCCGTCCCCTTATCTATCTCTCTCTCTCTCTGCACGTGGAACTGCGAGGCGCTCGTGGACCCGGTCCGCTCACAAAGTGCTCGCGCATCTGGGACATATTTCAAATACATCACGTTGTGCAAGAAGTACGATTTAGCAACTACATAAAAGACACACGGTTATATTGGTGACACCTATGAATTTGAGCGCGAGCTCCGCACGCGCAGGTTTGGCTTCTCTTTCTTCGAGGACTCCAATCGCGAGGGTGGGGTCATCGCAGCTAGCCTTCAATCTCTCGCCTCTCAATCCCAAGAGATACATCATCGTGCGCTCAGCACTGGCAGGACCCCCAAGAGTACGTCATTGGGCCCCAATGGGAACCTGGTGGTCTATAGTATTCATCTCCCCAACACGCGTGACCCAATATGTATTTTTCACTGGTGTTCTTCGCTGGCGGCAGTCTGACTTTGGCTCGCATGCGCACGGTGGCAGCGATTGTCCAGCCCGATCTTGTTCTTGAAGAAGAAGGTCGTTGTAGAGGTGGTGGGAGTGGGCGGTGGTCTCCTGGCGGCTCGCCCCGCGCAGGAACATTCCACAAGCCTGCCCCCTACCTCGCGGGGCTCTACCAGGACCGGGGCACTCGTCGGGGCAAAAAGGGCAAAGCGGTCCACGTCACCACTAGGATTGACCGTCTGTGCACCTCCCCCCCGCCTGCTCTCCCCCGCGACGCGACGGCTCGCGAGGGGCCCTTGGTTCCTTGAAAACATTCATGGCGAGCGATCACCTCCCCGTGATGGCCTCCCTGGAGCTTTTCCCCCCATCGGATCGGCGTCGTTCATCTCGCCTTGGGTTGCTTCCTTCCCCGGGTTCCACTCTGCCCTCGATGGGCTCCGGAGTGGCATTCCAGAGGCTTGGGAAGCCACTGACAAGCTCCAACTTGCCAGATGATATTTCCTCGAGGCCGCTTCCGCAGCACGCGCTGCACTAGGGGATCGCCAAGCGGCTTCCCACTGCGATAAGCATCACTGATCGCTCGCAGCCCTCCGTGCGCATCGCCTCGGGCATGCGCGGCGTCTCCGCCGATCCGTTGAATGCTGTCCTCGGCCCCGTGTGTATTTTAACGATGATCTATCTGAATGTGCCCATTTTGATGGTCCGCGCCAGCGCGTTCAAGCTCTGCATAACAAAATACTCAACGACGAAGAGGTTGAAATTCACGGATCAGAGTTGGATTGCGACCGCAAGCGTGACCTGTTTGCTCGAAACCAACGTCGGAAGGAACTTCGGGGCGAGTTCCGCAAGCGCACCTACCTCGCCATTGTGCACGCTGGTAATGGGCCCCCACTGCCGTCTTCCGAGGCCTCCGCTGGCGCCCTTCGCGATTATTGGCGCGACGTTTTTAGGGCCCTTCAGCGCCCCCCCCCCCCCCCCCCCTCTGGGAAGAGAAGAGATCGACCCGTTCATCCAGGTTCTCGCGGGCCCCATCTGACCAAGAGTGGCAACTTCCATATATGATTGGGCATGGGCTTATTCTGAAACGTCACCATGGTACGCCTGGGCCTGACGGGATTCCTTGCGCTGTGTGGAAGAATGGAAATGCTTCCAGAATCCTATATCGCGTGTACCTCTTGCTCGTCGAGGGCCGCGTGCACGGACTCCCAGACGACGTGAAGAGGAGCCCCTTTGTCTTTCTCCCAAAGGGCTCGGGCCCTCGCGACGCACCTGGCTTCTCTCAGCTTGCTCGCCATCCCTCTGCTACTCGGCCTCTCAGCATGAGTAACACGGACATTATGATGTTGGCCAGCGCTTTCACCATCCCTCTGGTTGAGCACTCAGCCTCTCTTATCGGCAGTGAACAGGCCTGTGTTCGTGGCCGGGATAGTGTAGCGAATGTGATACGCGCTGATGCGCGGGGCATTACTCACCACATGCGTGGCGACAAGTGCTCTTCTCTCCTCCTCACCGACTTCTCTGCGGCGTTTCCTTCCTGCTATTTCTTGGCTATTTCACGTCATGCGAAGAATGCGTGCCCCTGCGCACACCGTTCGGTTCTTTGAATTGATGTGTGAGAATGACGTTGCCCAGGTTAATATGTCTGGTCGTCGCTTTGATTGGACTGCAAGTCGCTCTGGGGTTGAGCAGGGTTGCCCTGTCTCGATGTGCCTGTCTGTGCTTGCCGTCAACCCCCTACTTCGATGGATTCGTATCGTTGCTCTATCCATGTTAGCATCAACCTTGCCTATGCAGGTGATTATCTCTGCGGTCTTGTTCATGCTCTTCGTGAGTTATGACCTGTCTTGTCTGTGTCGACGTTGTTGGCGAAGATCGCCAACCTGCGCCTGCACTTTAAGAAGTTCCAGCTCTTTATCTGTAGTGAAATGCGTCGTGACAGTCCGAAGGCTACCCATGAAAGTTTTGGCTTTCCGTTCCAGGACCTCCTGGTCTGCTCCTGGGCACTTTGCCTTGGGATTCCGATTGGTCTTGATGCCCACATAAACGTATGGGGCGACATCGCCCATCGGTTTCATCATCGCATCCGTCATATTCATGGCCTTGGCTTGGGGCTTGCCCTATCAGCCGTCTCGCCCAGAGTCATAGTCGTGCGCGTCTTGCTCCTGTTGTTCCGCTGTCAGACGCCCCCCCCCGCCCCTCCCCCGCCCCCCCCCCCCCCCCGCCCCCCGCCCCACCCTCCCCCCGCGCCCCACGCGCACGCACACACACACACGCACCACGCACACACACACACACACACACGCCAACCACCCCCCAGCAAGTCCATCACCAAGCATTTCAAATAAGGGGTCATGCTTCTTACTGCTGGCCCGAGGAATGCCATATCTTAGAACCTCGCCCCTCCATTCAAGGGGATTGGGCTGGGCGGTGAGTTCACCGACATCCAAGCGGCGGCGAAACGGCATGTATCATATATCTTCACTGCCCCAGCCCCCCCCCCCCCCCCCCCACAGGTGCGAGCTGATCTTGAGGCTGCGCGGGGCGATATTGCACATATCCCATTCCACGGGCTCCGTGGTTGGCACCAAGGCGTCTTTCATATCCGACATGCGCGATCTACATTCATGGTGCACTGCGTGCAACCCCCGATGGGACATTTCTTACAAGTCCCTTCATCAGAAACTGTATTCCGTCATCCGTAAAAATCTCCCAAGGAGTCGGTTAAATATATTCTTCTGAGGTGCGCCAAGTACTTTATCCCCGAAGCTGGAGCTTCGTCGGTCCCCGTCTTCTGTCGGAATGCGAAGAACATGGCGAAAGGCACTTCCATGTACCTTGGTGTTGCTCCTCTACGTTTACTCACCGCCTCTTTCAACGCAAGTGCGAGATGTCGCAGTCTTCATGCAGGCTGCCTTTTTGGTTGTATTCCGCCCTCTCCTGGGACCGACCTGGACTCCATTGATCGCTATTGCATTTGCCCGGGACTTGGGACCTCCTGAAAGATTGGTTAGGACCTTACTTGGAAAAGTACTCTGGGCCGATCCATGGACCGAATGGCCAGTGCCCGCATTGGTTATGTCTCCTCCTCTTCCTCTTCCGTGAGCCCCCTGAAGTCAGTCTGTTGCGTGCTGCATGTTGCGATGCGTTTCTTGCTGCCCATAACGCCCGCCGCCCGTTTAAATCTGGCTCCCCCGCGTAGCATTTCGAGGCCCGACTGAGAGTGACCGCTCGGAGGCATCGGACTCTGTCGGACGCTTGGTCAGGGCGTACCCCTGCAATTGTGCGCAGGCTCACTCCTCGCCCTCTACCCCCACCTCTGAACATGCAGTTTGAAGAGGCGATGCCACAACGGATGCCTGGCACGCCTCGTGGTAGATGGGTGCTTCAACAATGATTGACCTCCCTCATGAGCCTCGTCACATGGCCTCTCTCGGGAGAGGCCCTTCCCCAACAGGCAGGAAAATTAAATAACTCAGCGTGAACCTTTTTTCTCAAAAACAAAAATGGCCTGGATGCGAAATTCTGAGCTTTGCGATCTTTCTGTTGGCGACGACGGCGTTGGTGGACCACGGAGTGCCCTCGGTGCGCTGCCAAGATTTGGCAGCGCGCTGGCATAATATTCGCTCGCCAGCGAGAAGCCTACTTTCGCATTATTTAGTTTGGCGGTGGCGTTGTAATTAACTGCCCCCAAACCGAAGGCAAACGAAACTTTTAAAAGTATGGATAAGGTCACGCACAGGCGGGCGCATTCTGCTCCGCGCGGCGTGTCGCGTCAGCGGCTTGCGCTGACCGCCGCACGAGGTCGCCTTGACCTCGTGCGCAAGACCTCCACCTCCTGCGCCGCTCGGATGCTGCGCCGGCCAGCCTGCTAGGAAACAGTTTGCTCCCATGGCGATAATGGGCGTGACCGGGGGGGAGAAGGAATGGGCCTGTCACGTCACGATTCGCGCCAGCGCCGCCTGGGAATCCTTATACATGGCTCATTCCCAGACGGCGCCGGCGCGAATCGTGGCGTGACCCGGGGAATGGGGGGCATTGACGGGGGTTGGTAAAGGCGTTATCGCGAATAAAGAAGACAGGGCTCCGTCCTGTGCCCCAAGCAAATTTTTGTACCTCCCAGGGGTCCCGTGGGGCATCTGAGGATTTCCAACGGTCGACGACGAGTGTGCTCCTAGATCTCTCCCCCCGCTCGCTGCCCAGGGAGCAGGGTTGTGTCCGTGTTCCCTTTCTTCTTCGGATTGTGCAGTGTCTTTTTCTCCTCCGCTCGGGGACCCCTAAACGGTGTGGTGTCCACTCCGTGGGGTGACCGCACGGTTTTGAGACTTAGGTCGTTCTCCGAAGACGTCTCGGGCGACTGGGGGTCCTAAAACCGTGCGGTGACGGGACCGTGCGGTGAGGTCTGTGTGGATTTCGAGGTCTCCGCACGGTCTGTCATTACGCGGTTTTGGGCCCCCAATCCGCCGGCCCCATTCGTTTTGTCGCCTGCCCTCCTCCACGAGCGACGCCCCGTCGCAGCACGCGCCCCCCAGGCGCCGCGGCGTACTCCATATGCAGCGGCCTCCTCAGGACGCGCCCGATCTCTGAGTGGGACAAGATATCGATGCGGCTGCTCGTCCAGGACTTCAGGTCTCCCAAATGGGGTTCGAGCATATGGGGCCGGAGGATCGCGCCGCATCGCAGACGCATCGGCGATGCATTGGCGGTGCCTCAGCGATGCGAATCCACGCCGACGTCGCCAACGTATCGCCGATGTTGTAGACACGTCGGCGATGCATCGGCGATGCGTTGCGGTCCTCCGACCCCATCTGCTCGGATCCCCTCTGGGAGGCCTCTATGGCGAGCCCTCGTCGCGCTGGATTCTCCTCGACAGTCTGGCCCAGGGTGCACCCTGGGTGAGATCTGGGCAGTAGCGGTAGCGGTGCCTTTTTGCCTCCCCGCGACCGTCCCAGATGTTCCGAGACCAGCCGGGGGCTGGACGCTGCAGCGCGGCATTCGAGGGCAGTCCTCCCTGGCCAAGGATCAGTGAGTCGGTATGGCCCTTATCGGTCGGGCGGGGCCAAGGCCAGTATAAATCGTTCCAGAGCGCTCTGAAACGCTCTCAGTGCGTTCCAGACTGCTCCTCCCGCTCCTCCTCCTCCTCCTGCTCTTTCTTTTCCTCCTCCTCCTCCTCCTCCTCCTCCTCCTCCTCCTCCTCCTCCTTCATTCCTCCTCGTCCGATCCGCGTCGCGCTCTTCCTCCAATCCCCCCCCATCCGCCCCCTCCTTGAGCGGCCGCGGCGCCCGATGCATCCTCCAGAACCGCTGGCTTTCAGAGATCCCCGAGGTGTCCTGGCCCGATTGAGTCTGGGTCCTGGCTTCGTCGAGGGTGGCCGTAGGTCGGGCATGCTCCGGTGCCTCGCGGCCTCGTACGCTTCGGGGTGGTCAGGTTTTCGCGCTTCGCAGGAGCACGGTTGGGGTCCGACTTTGGCGGGGCGGGCGATCGTCGCGACTTCCGGGGGTCGCGAGCCAGAACGCTGCGGGCGTCTTTCCGCAAGTTCGGCGTCCAGGGGGCCGTCGCTGGGGCGCGAGACCCTCAAACACCCGCGCGCGGCGGCGGCGCCGCCGCCCTCGTCCCCGCCGTCGTCGTCCCCCCCCCTCCTCGGATGGGAGGGAGGGAGATGGCCAGGAGAGGCGGGGGCGGACTATGGCAGTGTCGTGTAGACGTGCTCACGCTGCCATCTCGAGGGCCAGTGGGGGCCGAGGAGGGGGGAGGCGCTCAAGCCTCAGCTTGAGCGAGGCGGGGGAGGAGGGAGGCAGTGGGGGAGGAGGGGGAGGGGTGACATGCCCGGCTGTCGCCATCATCTCAGACCAATGTCACGCGGGCCCTCGCCCTGCCTTTCACCTCCTCGCCCTCGAAGGAGCAGCTCTCTTGTCGGGTGTGATGCGGACGTCATAGCTCTGCCTTGAACGGTAGTAGATATATGCGCTCTCGTTACCTATAGAGAGAAGGGGAGAGAGGAGCAGGGGGGAGGAGGGGGGGAGGAAGAGGGAGGGGGCAGGATGAGCGGCCTAAAGGATGGAATCGAGAGTCCCAGTTCCAATGTCGCGAACAGAAGTCATTGCTTCGGAAGTCTTGGGAGAAATCATCCAGGATAAGGCCCTCGCCGTGTCAGGATCGGCTCCCGAACGGCCCATCGACTTGGATCAGAGGGGGCTCGTCGGATGGGTGCTCGGGGGCCCAAGGATTTGGGCCGTCGGTGGTAGTGGCACGGCTCGCGCGTGATTGTCTGGGTACTGCCAGCTGGTTCACCTGGAAGCTGGTTGCACGTGACGTGGCGGGGCGGCGGGCCTGGGCGAGAGCCAGATCCGCACGGGGCCGCACGTAACTTTCCAACGCTCGGCCCCCACACGGCCCGCCCTCCACATGTGCGCACACGGCTTGGTCTCCGTGTGTTCCGCGTGTGAGCCCAGCCGTCTTTGAGGTTTCCGAAGGCCCCTGGAGGTCTACAGAGGCCCCCATGAGGTCTCTGGAGGCCCTGCAGAGGACTGGCGGAGGCCCGCACAGACACTCAAGCAAGAGCCCCTCAACGAACGTCTTTTCAACCAGCCCGACGACCATCGGCAGCACGCGCACGAACACCAGCAGCCTGCCGAGCCCTGGGCGCTGTGGGCGCCGCAGCGCCCCCCGCGGAAGCAGGCCGTGCGCCCAGCCATCCTCCAGCGCATCGCTGTCCGAGGCGGCGCCCACAGCGGCGGCCCCACCTCCCGCGGCAGCCGTCGCGCTCCCGCGCTTCTCCGGCGGAGCCCATCGAGGGTCGCCCTCTGCTCCGTGCGCGGCAGCCTGCCGCTCCGCCAGTCGCCGCCTGCTTTGAGCGGCGCCGGAGCAGCTCTGTGTCGTAGCCGGCGAACACCCGTACAGCACCCATGTTTCTGTCATCGGCGACGTCTGCCCCAGGGCGGCTGGGAAGCTTCTATCCCGCCGTGCCGCCGTGGGTGTTCGTGAGCAAGACACTGTCCGTATTGGCGGCCTCGCGTGCCAGGCCCTTGGGCCGCGACCCCGCGGATGCGGCGCGTGTTCTCGCGGATGCCCCGCGCGGAACAGATCCGTGCGACCGCGTATCCGCTGGATGGCGCCCTGGATTCCAGGCCGCGAGGGCGCGGATACGGATGTGTTCGCCGCTCGTGCGGTGTACAAGCTTTCCAGCCGTCCGGGGACGGATGTCCCCGATGGCGGAAACGTGAATGTTGTACCTATCGGACGACACCGTCAGAGTCGCGGTAGCAGGTGCGGCCTTCCCAGCCGCTCCATCCGCACGCGGCTCGAGCGCCTCGGCTGGTTTGAGCAGGCTGGCCGAGATCACCGCGCGAGCCACAGCAGCAACGGTGCGGCGAAGCGCGCGCCCATCGACGGCGCCGCGAACCGCCGCCTCGACGAGTGAAGCGGCGGCCACATTCAGCGCACACGCCTCTGCAGGCCACGCCACCGCGCGCCACCGCCGAGGGACGCCGCAAGCAAAGCCGTGCGATCGATTGAGCCAAAATGATTGTGACGATGGTGATTATTGTGCGGATGGTAATCATGGTCCTGATGGTGATGATGGTGATGACGGTGAAGGTGATGGTGATGGTGATGGTCATGATAGTGATGAGCTTGACGATGTTAAACATGATCGTGAGGTGGTGAAGGAGGAGGAGGAGAAACTCCCGTGTAAACCCAATAGCCATTAACGGTGTTGCTGTACACCCTCCCTCCAAGCTCCCTCTTCATAGGTCCCTCGAAAAAATCATGTCCACTGACGGAAGTGTCCTGTTGGGAGACAACCGTTTGAACATTCTGAACCGTGACAGTGCACCATGCTCTTGGGACTTCAACGCCACGAATCAACCTTACAGTTGCATCTTGACGACCCTGAATCGTGCAAAAACGCCATTCCTGGGACTTCAAAACTGCGAACCAGCGTAAGTGTTGCGCCCTGACGATCCTACATCGTTCCAGAACACCACGTCTCGTGGGTTAGCCATGAGATTCGGTAGAACTTGCGTTGTATGTTTTTCAACGAAGATGTGCGGCGCTAACGCGAGAGCCACATTTTGAACATGAGCGAGCCGCCCTCCATCCGTGAAGCTCTTGCAGCTGTTTATGACGAATGTGTGCGGCGCTGAGACGAAAGACGCATTTAAAAAACGACCTGTCCTCAACATGTGAAGCTGTTGCATTGCAGCGAGCGTGCGTAGCGCTAAGGCAAGAGCCAGCGAAACGCCCCGCCCGCCCGTCCGACCGGCCTCGGTGCGCGACAGGGAGGAGCTATCGCGAAGGTCTTACGACTGGTGCCGCCGACCCTGAAGACGACGAAGATGAAAACTAGCAGGCGAGGGGTAGGAGGCGGAGGAGGAGGAGGAGGAGGAGTGAGGGGGGAAGAGGAAGGGTGGAGGAGGCGGATGAGGGAGGAGGAGAGGGGGGGAAGGATGAGGAGGAGGAGCAGGAGGAGAAGGAGAAGGAGGAGGAGGAGGAAGAGAAAGATGCAGAGGAGGAGCAGGAGGAGGAGGAGGAGGAGGAGGAGGAGGAGGAGGAGGAGGAGCGGGGGAGCAGGAGCGGGGCAGCAGCGAGGGGGAGGGAATAGGAGCAACCAAGGAGGGTGGTATTGTGACCCGGCTTGGGCCGTCTAGGGGCGCTTTTGCTGATCCGTCGTGGCGACCCCCACCTCCTCCAGCGCATCTACAGAGGGCCCCTCTGTAAAAGCCGCAAGCGGGGGATGGTTTTCTGACCCGGGACCCCCCCAGGGACCTCCCCCGCGACCCTCCCCCCCCCCCCCCCCCCTGCGGGGAAGGGATCGAAAGGAAGGGGCTTCCCTTCGACTCAATGACAACGTTGTTAATTTCGCTTTGGCTGGGTTGCTTCATGTCGCTTTGGCTGGCGCGCTTGGAGACGAGGGCCCAGGGAAAGAGGGGGAGCAGCGACGGACCCAGAAAAGAAGACGACGAGGACGCACGAGGACAACAACCACGACGAACAACCCATTCCACACGCCGACAGGTTCGGCGGACTTATGGGGAGAAGGCAGGAGGAGTCTCCCGCTGTCCCCCGTCGTTCCCCTCGCACTCCAGTCTGACGCCCTCTCTGGTGGCAGAGCGCCGCCAGGGGGGGGGGGGACGGCAGCGTCAGTCAGACAGACTCCGTTGCCATCAGAGTCCAGAGTCGAGGAGGAGGAGGAGGAGGGGGAGGAGTAGGAGGAGTAGGAGGAGGAGGAGGAGGAGGAGGAGGAGGAGGAGGGGGGGAGGACGCGTTTGCTTCTCGCCCATTGCGTCGAGCACTTGAGTCTGACCTTGGCACGCCCAGACGTTCTTCACGTTCTTAGGGCGCTCTGGCCTTCTCGCGGCCATCCCCTGCTTTCCCTTCTGCTTTCTCCTCCCACAGTGCCCAAGTCGCTTCCGACGCGCCCCGCCGATAGTCGACAGCCTGCTGGATCCCGCTGGAAACAAGTGTGTGTGTGTGTGTGCTTGTGTGTGTTTGTGTGTGTGTGTGTGTGTGTGTGTGTGTGTGTGTGTGTGCGCGTGCGCGTGCGCGTGCGCGTGCGCGTGCGCGTTTGGCGTGCGTGCGTGTGAGTGTGCGTGTGCGTGTGCGGGTGCGTGTGCGTGTGCGTGTGCGTGTGCGTGTGTGTGTGTGTGTCTCTGTGTGTGCGCGCGTGTGTGTGTGTGCGTGTGTATTCGCCCCCCCCCCCCCTGGACGACGCAACAACGCACTTGCGGCTATCGAAGATAGCGTCGCCGTCTTCAGCCTTGGCGCCACATCCCTTCACCACGCCCCTTTACGACCTCAGACCCCGCTGCCATCAGAGTCAAGAGTCCAGGAGGAGGAGGATGAGGAAGAGTTTAAACCCTCGTGTGCGCGCGCATGCGTGGGTGCCTCTGGTCTCGGCACCCCGAGCGAGCGCGCTAGCGGCGCGCCCGTCGCGGGGTGGGCCAGCGGCCTCAGCACATGCCGCCTCTGCCTCCTCCCGTCGCCGCCGACTCCACGAGTCGCGGCTCCCATCAGGCGGCGGCAGGCTCGACGATGTTGCCGCCGCGAGCTTAGAGCTCAAGGAGCAGCCTGATGGAGGGTTTCTGCCGCTCCTCTGCCCTTCTCGCCTCCAGGGACCGCTCTGGCTGCGGTGCCCTGGGCCCCTAGGGCCTCTCGAGCTCGGGCGCTGGCGTTGCCGTGCGCAGCTCGGCGGGGCTGCTGGTGGCCCTGGCCTCTGGGCTCCTCCTCGGCTGTCTGGCTGAAGCCCTGCTTGGCACTCGCACTGCTGCTTGCGGTCGCGGGCTGCGGCTCCTCGCCGCTGGCTCAGTCACGCCCAGGAACTGCTCAGCCATCGCTCTGCGCCGCTCTGCCTCCTGCGGGTCCTGCTGCTGGATCTGTCTGCGCGCCTCTCCGCTGTTGAGCCATGCCAGGCGGCAGATCTCCTCCGCCGCTCGGCGCTGGCTGCGCTGGCGGCTCGGCCCTGGCACGTTGCTGAACAGCCTCTGGTAGACGCCAGTCTGCAGCGCCATCAGCACATGGGGCACGCACGCGGCCTGCTACGATGGCCAGCCCTGCTCGCCCTCTTTCTGGATCCAGCAGCCTGCCAGCGACTGCATGAGCTGCTCAAGCCTGTTCCTCTCGAGCCACGCCACCTCCTGCTCGGGGTCCTGGTCAGCATCTCCGTTGTTCTGTCGAAGCCTTGGGTGGAGCAGGCCGGCCTCATCGGCTTCGCTCACGAACTTCATCAGGTCGGGCCCCACTGGCTTGGTCAGCGTAAATGCCACCTGCACGGCCGTCTGCATCAGGCTGTTGGCGTCGCGACTCTGATCGGGTCCTGCCATGGTCTCCATCTCCTGGTCGCTCGGCTCGCCCTCCAGCTCTGGGGCTTCACTGTCTGGGATCGAGTCATCATCGTCCAAGTTCTCAGGTGACCACTCTCGGCTGGCCTCCGCTGTTCTCGGCAGCGGCCTGCGCTCGCTGCTGGGGATGCTGTGCGCCAGGATGTTGTTCCTTCTGTTCTGGAAGGCGTCCATGTGCACTCTTGCTGCCTGCTGCCTTGTACCATGCGGGAGGGTAAGCATCCTGGTCATGAGCCTCCGTCGCGTGCGGTGCGTGTTGCGCCAGACGTCTTCGCAGAAGTCCTTGATCTGCTGAAGCTCCTGCGCGGTGACGTCCCTGGTCTGCTCTTGCGTGTCCGTACGGTACGCAGTGCTCCATCCAGTCGTCCATGTCGTCCCAGACCTCTTGGTCGAACATGTTCATCCACTGCTCCGCGTAGCCCTCCATGTGGTCCACGAGCCTCCAGCTGGCTTGGACGACAGAGTGCGGATGGCTGGGTGGCTGCTGTGGAGCTGGCTGCGGGTCCCCTGCCTCTGAGTTGTCCCCGTCCAGGTCGATCGCCTCGTAGTTACTCAGGCCGAGCTTGAAATCACCAGGCATGGTGATCTCGTTGAGACCCTCATCAGCTGGGTCTGTTGTTGGCTTAGCTCCTCTTGGCAGCTTGCCCTCTGCATGTCCGCCAAGACCCGACGCCCTGCTGCTGTTGGGGGCTGACATGGCCTGGCCAGCTTCCTTGCCACTCCAGCCACGATCCTGCTCTTGTGGTCCCCGAGGTAGCTGGTGCCGCCACATTTCTCGCACCAGAGCCAGCCATGGGAGATCTGCGTCTTGTGGGAGAAGTGCACCACCTGCGTGCCGATCTGCACCGCCTTGAAGTCGAGCCTGACGTTGCCGTGCTGGTCCTGGTGGCCGCCGTACTGCCCGAGGCATTCTCCCGTCTCTGCCAGCCAGTCTCTGATGCTTTGTCCTTTGGCTGGGCCACTGCGACACGTTGCACACCACCATCGCGGATGTAGCTTGCGCAGGTCGTGTCCCAGCTGGGCTGCCCTGTCCCTCGCCGTCTGCGGATTTCGGCGCTTGGCCTTGGGACGCTGAGGGGCCTTGTTGAGGTCCTCCACCGTCACCGCCATGTTGATGGCCAGCAGCCGGTTTTGCACCGCCGTGGTGAGCTGGTCCCTGATCTGCTGCTGCGCGATGATGGCTGGCTCCAGTGCTCCATGCTCCGCTCCCCAGCCTGCGTACTTGTCTGCCATCTCGTTTCCTATGACCCACCAGGTGGGACCATTCCACCTCTCCAGCTCGGCCGGGTGCTCGATCAGGTGGCTTGCGATGTGGTGGCCCATGATGGTGTCCGTGCTGTTCTGCAGCTGCTGCTTCGTCTGGAGCCAGAGGTCGTAGTTCGTGCTCCTGTAGTCCAGGTCCTCGGGATCCTGGATCTGCTTGAGTGCGTCCAGGGCGTACTTGCAATCGCTGACTATGTTGAGCCCCCTGACTGTCGCCGCCGTGGTGTACCCGATGGCTTTGCTCATAGCGGTGAGCTCTGCCCGTGGCACCGTGTGCGGCGCCCTGATCGTGCCGTACCAGGCGGCCACTCCTTGCGGGCGTCCGTGCTCGTCGAACCTGAAGGCCACCACTGCCCAGCCGCAGCGTCTGAGGCGGGGGTCCTTGGCCGTTGCCCCTGCACCGCCTGAGCCGTCCGTGAAGACATAGTCTGCTCGAACCTTGTGCCCTGACTGGGCTGCCGCCTGAGCCTCTTCGCTGGTGCAGAAGATCTGCGCCGCCTTCGCCGCGTCCTCGTCTGGGTCGACCTTGGCTGCCCAGGCCGCTGGCGGGATGCCGCGGAGCCAGAAGTGCGGGCCTGCCGCTGGTCCAGCGCGTCCTTCGCCTTATCCGCCAGGTCGGTGTCATTGCTGTGCCCTATCTCTGCGTTGGCAGGGCAGGCGTAGTAGCGGTGTTCCTCTGTCTCTATCGCCTCGCCGCATCTCGCGCAGGTGTCGCCGCCTTCTTGTCTGAGGTTGGCCGCCCTGCGACGCTCCCTGGTCCAGATGCCCGCCACCGCTATGGTCTCCAGCATGGCTGCCTCTGTATGCTGTCATTTGCGCCTCCTCCTCCTCAGGTGGCGCTGCAGCTGATAGAGGTCGCCACCTGCCTGAAGTCCTTCTCCCCAGCGATGGTCAGCAGCCTGCTGCCGGAGCTGCTGCTGCGCGCTCTGCTGGACTTCGTGCAGGAGCGCGCCGAAGTGAGGAATGTCATCTGGCTTGTAGGCCCACTCGTCACCTGCTGGGCTGATCCAGCTGTCCAGGCGTCGCGGTATCCAGCCTAACCCAAGCAGCTGCACGATCACCCCTGCCATGGGCCCCTTGACCTGCTGCCACCTGCGGTTGGGTTCCAGGGCGTCCAGCTTGGCGTAGAGCAGGAGCCAGCCTCTCTGGTACCTCTTGAGCTCCGTCGGGTGGTCGACTATGGTGAGCCAGAACTGCTTGATCTGGTCGCCGATGGCTCGGGTTACCGCCTCTTGCATTCCCCTCTGGATCATGAGGATGGTGGACGTGCAGCGTCCAGCCTTGTGTCCGCCTGTGAGGAGCGCTGCCTCCGTGGCCCTGACCGACTTCGCCTCCGTGGGCGTGATGCCGTGCGCTGGTAAGTCCCAGGCCTGCTGGCAGTAGGCCCCTGCTGAATAGACCTTTGCCGCGCCTCTGGCGTCCGTCTTCGCTAGGTCCTTGAGCTTGGCCACCCACTTCTTCCCCTTTGCCTGGCGCGCGGCATGGGTGGGTCGCCGCAGCTGCTTGCCGAGGCAGGTGTCCACGCCGAGGTCGCGCACTACACCTGGTTGCTTGTTGGGAGTGCCCAGGCTGTCCAGGATGCTGGCGACTTCCGCCTGGAGGTCCTTGTCCGAGGCCACCACTGCCGTCTTGACGGAGATGGGTATCGAGAGCTGCTTGAATCCATCGTGCACCAGCGCTGCCACGTACTTGATCTGGGCAATGACCTGCCGCCGCGCACCCTCTACCTGCAGGGCCAGGTCGTCCAGGTACTGCTGCATGACGACGAAGATGTAGTGCCTGTGCGCCGCATCCAGGATGCCATACAAGAGCGGTCTGGTGAGGTCGACCGCTTGGCCACAGCCGGCTACCATGCTGTTGGCAGGCTCGAAGATGTCCGAGAAGAGGTTGTGGGCCATGATGGCCCTGGGCGCAAGGTACATCTGCACGGCCATTGCCAGCGGCAGCAACGGGCACTGGAGGGCGCTGGCCTTCCCGATCAGCTGGTCGAGGCCTATGTCGTCGTAGAAGTTTGCCGCGTCGTAGAAGACTCCTGCTGCATGAAAGCCCATCTCCGTGGCGGCTTCTGCCCTCATCAGTCTGTGCGTTGCCACTCGTAGCGCTGAGGAGCCAGCTACTGCCGTGTCCCAGAAGCCCGCCGCTGCCTTGCTCCAGGTGGCTACTATGGGCCTCCTGGCTGCGCTCCAGATGCGGCACGGCATGGGCATGAGGCCGATGGGGCGCTCGCCGCCGATTCCTGGCTTCTTGCCCAGCAGCAGCTCCAGCACCAAGTAGAATTGCCACGGCCACGCTGCCCGTTGCTCACAGCTGGTCAGGCACTGCACGAAGTCTTCCAGCCCCTGGGCGCCCATGGCCTTGAGCTCAGGAGCCCTCCACCAGTCCGCTCCTTAGCCAGCATTGCGCTTCAGGTGCTGGGTGATGGAGCCGATGATGTCCTTGCTGATGGGCTCGAGGGCATTCTCTTGGGCCAAGGCAGCCTGCCTCAGCTTGGCCAGCGCCTCGTGGATCCTCTCGGCCTTCTGTGCATCTCGTGTCCACCTGCGTTGCCATGCCTCTTTGCGCAAGTCCACCAGCTGCTGCGGGTGGTTGATGACCTGGCCCTCGTGCTCAAGGATGTCCTCCAGGTGGCTGCGCCCCGCTGCCTTGGTGTAGGCGTGGGCCATCTTCGCACTGCCTGCCGTGGCGTCGTGCACCCAGTGGATGTACGCCTTCTTCACCGCCTTTGTGAGTAGCTTGGCCATGCTCTTTACCTCCCCTGCTACCCTACTGATCGTCCCTGGGTCCACTAGCGCGCCCTCTGCTATCGAGTGCAGGTCTGTGAGGAGGGCCTGCTGCTGGTCCTTGGCTGCACCTTCTTCGTTCAGCCTGCCTGGGTCAGGCTGGTTGAGCTGCTGTGCGAGCTGCCGTCTTGCGTTGATCTGTTGCTGCGTCTGGTGGCCGCTGTGGGTGCGGACCTGCAGCTCTCGGCGGCTACTCGGGCCACTGCCTGCTCCTGGAGCGTCATGAAGTTGTCCTCGAGCTGCTCCTTCTGGTGCTCGTTCGCCAATAACTTCTCGCATCAGCCTCCGCAGGTCAGCAAGCTCCCTCCAACGCATCATCTCCAACTCGTGCCTCCTCATCGGCTCCTCTCGCGCAAGACCTTGGAGAAAGCCTCGGCGTCGTGGTTCTGCATGTCTCCATGCTCGCTCGCAGAGGTCCCTGGTGATGTGGCTGAGGCCGGCCTGCTGGTACCAACGCCTGAGCAGTCTCAACATGCCATTGTTGCCTCCACCACCCAAGATGGTCTCCAGGAACGGCACGCAGATCTGCATCCAGTTGCTGTTGTCCGTGGGGGGCTGCACCAGGTTATCCATCCAGATGGCCGCCCAGCGCTCCAAGTCGTCTCTCATGGCCACGTAGTCTTCCCGCTCCCGCTGGTACTGGTCATCATTCCAGAGGTCTGGTGGGGGCAGGCCCATATCACGTGGCTCCTCTGCCTCTGGGCCTGGCGGCGCTTGGCTCTGACCCCCCAGGTGATCGGTACCCTCTGCCTCCAGAGTGCCAGCTGGCTGAGGAGGTGAGCAGTGCGTGTCACCTGGGGCAGTATTACCAGATCCAGCTGCATGGCGACGAACGGTCTGGCCGTAATCGATGCTGTCCTGCTGCCCCTCGGTGTGCTGGCGGTGCCCGTCGCAGTCCTCCTGATCTGCGATCTCCTGGCGATACTCCAAGTAGTCCTCCTCGTCCTCGAAGGGGTCGTGGTCTTGGATGTCCATGGCGCTGCGTCCTGCTGGTGGGGGAGGGGCAGATCCAGCTGCACGACGACGAACGGTCTGGCCGAACTCGAGGCTGTCCTGCTGCCCCTCGATGTGCTGGTGGTACCCGTCGCTATTCTCCTGATATGCGATCTCCTGGCGGTATTCCAAGTAGTCCTCCTCATCCTCGAAGGGGTCGTGATCTTGGATGTCCATGGTGCTGCGTCCTGCTGGTGGGGGAAGGGCACCCCTCTGCATCCCTTCTGTGCAGCTGTCTGCGCTGCTGTGGGTTGGTCCCACGTCGAGGTCTGGGACGCGTCCCGTGGCGGCCCTGCGCTCCAAGTCGTCTCTCATGGCCACGTAGTCTTCCCGCTCCCGCTGGTACTGGTCATCATTCCAGAGGTCTGGTGGGGGCAGGCCCATATCACGTGGCTCCTCTGGCTCTGGGCCTGGCGGCGCTTGGTTCTGACTCCCCAGGTGACCGGTTCCCTCTGCCTCCAGAGCGCCAGCTGGCTGAGGAGGTGAGCAGTGCGTGTCACCTGGGGCAGTATTACCAGATCCAGCTGCATGGCGACGAACGGTCTGGCCGTAATCGATGCTGTCCTGCTGCCCTTCGATGTGCTGGTGGTACCCGTCGCAGTCCTCCTGATCTGCGATCTCCTGGCGATGCTCCAAGTAGTCCTCCTCATCCTCGAAGGGGTCGCGGTCTTGGATGTCCATGGTGCTGCGTCCTGCTGGTGGGGGAGGGGCAGATCCAGCTGCACGACGACGAACGGTCTGGCCGAACTCGAGGCTGTCCTGCTGCCCCTCGATCTGCTGGTGGTACCCGTCGCTGTTCTCCTGATCTGCGATCTCCTGGCGGTACTCCAAGTAGTCCTCCTCATCCTCGAAGGGGTCGTGATCTTGGATGTCCATGGTGCTGCGTCCTGCTGGTGGGGGAAGGGCACCCCTCTGCATCCCTTCTGTGCAGCTGTCTGCGCTGCTGTGGGTTGGTCCCACGTCGAGGTCTGGGACGCGTCCCGTGGCGGCGCACTTGGGGGACGGGAACCCCTGACCCATCTCAGAGCAGGGGCCAGCTGCCTTCCCATGGTCAGCTGCGCTCGCCTGTGTGGGGGATGGGTACCCCGAGAAGAGTGAGGGGGGGCCTACCTCTTTCTCTAGGCCGGGCCGCCTCGCCCTCATCTCTTGGAAAGCTGTACCCGTCTCAGAGGTCCAGGACGCGTCCTTTGGCGGCGATGCTGGGCTGAGGCAGGGACGCTCTGGGCTCTCTTGGGCTGGCCCCTCTGTGAGCTCCTGGACCTCAGCCTGAGGGGGGGGGCCTCCTCAAGTGCTGGCTGATTCGCGATGTCCTTGGTGCTGCTGCCGCCGCCTCCAGCTGCGCCTCCACTGCCTGCACGCCGCTGCTGCAGCTCGGGGGGGCCCTCGCCCCGCTCGGTGGGGGCGCGATCCACCGAGCTTCCTCCCGAGCTCTTCGATGGGCTCATGGCTGGTGCGGGAACCCCGCCATCGTGGCCTACCTGGCTGTCAGACATGACGGGGCCAAGCTCAGGCGCCGACGGGCCCTGTCCACCACCTGAGTCCTCATCGGGAAGTGCCTGGGTCTTGCCCTGGCGACTTGCTGCTGCCTCCTTCGCTCGGGCATCATGGTGCGAGAGCTGCCGCACCAAGGAGGAGATCTCCGCCCACCACGCGTGGATCTTCCTCTCGACCCCTGCCCATGGCGTAGAGGTGACGGTGTCCTTGATGCTCACGCTCTTGTAGATCGGGGGCCGGCTGTGCCCGAGATGTCGTCCACGCTCTTCCTCCTGGGATGCCGATGCTCTCGCGCAGGCTGAGCTCGAGGGCGCCTGCGAAACGGTCGTACTGCTGGCCCAGGTCCAGCATGTCCCGCTCCATCATCTTGCCGACGACTGTGTGCTGCAAGTGCTGGGGCAACTCGTCGTAGGCGCGCGCGCTGACCCGCTCGGAGGTGGCCTGCCACAGCTCGTCAGGGATGACGTGCTGGACCTCCTTGTCGTAGTACAGCTGCGGCACTGGCTCCATGTCGTTCTCGTCCTGGTCGCATCCTGCCTCTGCCAACGCTTGCTGACGTCGGCGCATGGCCTCCTGGCCTCCGCGCGCCGCTCGTCTGCAAGCGGCTCTGGACTTCGGTATTTTCTCGATTGTGACTGGCAGCTTTATGGCTGCTGGCCTGCGAAGTACCCTGCCCTTGAGCATGAGAGGTCGCCCCTTCAGCTTCAAGCGGATACCGATGTGCGGCTTCCACGGCACGGTCCTGAGCAGCTCCAGCTGGTCGAAGTATGGCGCCAAGCCCTGCGAGATCAGCGCGAAGTCGATGCACCTGGCTTCACCTTCTGCTGGGAAACATGTGGGGGCGCCATCCTCCGCCGCTGCTACCTGAGCATTCAGCACCCTGGGCCAAATGCTGCTGTTGAACTCCGACGGCGCCATGTTGAAGTCCCCAAGCGCTGCCCAGGGCCCTCCCCAGACGGCCATCTTCTCCCGCAGGTCGCAGAGGATGTCGACGTTCCGCTCTCCAAAGCCCGTCCCACACTCAAGGTAGACGAAAGCCACTGCGAAACGAACCTTGTGCAGGTTGGAGATCGCCACCGTGACGTCACTGCCGTCCTCGTGCAGGTAGTGCTCATCAAAACCCGCGATCCTGTCCTGGATGTCCAAGGATCCTCGCGCGATGGCACACGTGCCTCCTCGTGTGCCTTCTCCTTCTCCTGGCCGTGCCTTGGTCCACTAGCTGTGCATGCCATTCCGCCTGAGCGCCGCTCTTGCCTTGCTTATCTGCGCAGGCTGGCGGAGGTGGTGCTCTGCGATGCCGATGATGTCCCTGTCCTTAGTGTTGTTGATCTCCATGAGGTAGCCCTGTGCCTGGGGGCCCCAGGTCGTGACGTTGAAGAAGTCGATGTGGCAAGGGCGGCGAGCCTTCTTCGCGCTCGCCTTGGGGCGGCTACCCTGCTGAGTGGTCACCTTGCCCTTCTGCGTCGACGACTGTCTCGGCGCGCCTAGCCTGCGAGACCTTCTCTCGCGCCTCCTGGATGTGGGCCTCCACTCTGGCTCGGCGTTCTTCTGCTTTGTCAGGTTCTGCTGCGGCTGCTTCTGGTTGGGCAGCTGCTGCGGCGCCGGTGGGCGCAGCCGCGGCGGCTGTCCCTGTTGCCTCAGTGCCAGTGGTGGCACCTCGCTGAGGAGCTGGGCTGGCGGCGCAGACTCGCTTGCCTGGTGGAGCTTCTGCTGCTGCTGGGTCTTGCACTCCGCTCTTTGACAGGCGCTTGGTGCGAGCCTGCTCGAGCTGGCGCAGCTGCTCCTGGTGCCTGGCCGTCTCTTCCTCCAGTAGTCGCAGGTGCTTTGCCGTCTCCTCCTCGTGCTCCTTGACCGTCTGGGCCATGCGCTCGCCCTTGGCCTTCGCTGCTCGCCAGACCTCCTTGTCGGGCTCGGACCACTTGTGGAAGTCGTCAGGCTCATGCTCGAACTGCTCCAGGAGGGCTGCCAGAGTTGGCTTCTCGGCTGCAGGTTCAGCTGGGGCCTCTTGCTTGCCGACTGTGGCCTTGAGCTTGTCGAACTCTTCTTCGGCTGCAATGGAGGCTTCCATGGCTTCACGAAGCTTGCGTTCACTCTCAGCCAAGTTCTGCTGGGCACTCTCGACTTGCTCCCCTGCCGATCGTACTTTCTTCTGGAGTTTGTCCAAGCGTCGTGCTGCTGCTTCCACTGCCTTGAATCCGACGACTGGTTGGTCTGCTGGTGGCTTGGCTGCGGCGAGCTCAGGCCAGAGGGCCTCGTAGTGCTGCCTGAGCGGGTCGTCCTTGCTGAGCTTGCTGTAAGCTGCTGCGGCGGCAGCCTTGAAGTCGACAGTCTTGTCGTGAGGTAGTGGCTGGCGTTGGCCTCCTTGTCCTTTCCCGCCTGCACCACCACCTGGCTGCCAACCATCTGCCCAGCTGATCCTGGGCGAGGTTCCTCCTTGGGGCTGTGCTGCCAGCCACCCACCATCGTCGTCACGGAAGACATGACCGTCGGGGACGAGGCAGGCGAGGTTCTTGCCGCAGATGCAGATGTCGCCCCTGCTGGTGATATTCCCGCAGTAGCGCCATCTGCTGCACCCGTCACACACCACGTAGCTGTTGCGAGGAGGGCGACTGCCACTGCTGCTCCTCTTCCACGGGGGAACCCTCTGGCCATTCGGGGTCCCCGACCAGGCGCTGCCCGCCCCGCGTCCGCCGCCGCCACGCCCCATGGCTGCTGCGGTGCCGCGCGCGCGCCCGACGCCCGTCTGGGAACTGTCCTCGGTCCAGAGGTATCCCTTCGGCCTGGAGGCTGGACAGCCCCCCAGGTCGTCATCTTGAGCCAAAATGGCTACGGGGATGATGAGGAAGAGGAGGAGGAGGAGGAGGAGGAGGAGGAGGAGAAGGAGGAGGGGGAGGACGCGTGTGCGTTGTCTCCCCCCACGCGGCCACGCGCAGAGGGGGGCAGGGTGAGGGGGGAAGGCTTCCCAACCGGCGCCCTCTGAGAAGCAACCTCTTTCTAAGCAGCCTACCTTTCTCCCCCTACCCCCCTTCTGCACGTCGCCAGTGCCAAAACATTATTCTCGGGATTTCAACGCCACGTATCAACCTGACTGCTGCGTCTTGACGATCCAGAATCGCGCCAGAGCGCCATTTGTGGGGCTTCAACACAGCGAACCAACATAACTGTTGCGCCCGCGTAATCCTGAATCCTTTCAAAACATCATGTCTGGTATGTTGATAATGGGGATTCGTGAAACTCTTTAGAAACGAATGTGCGCGGCGCTCAGGCGAGAGCCACATTTTGAAAAGGAACAGCCCTCAATCCGTGAAGCTCTTGCAAACATTCAAAATGAATGTGCGCGGCGCTCAGGCGAGTGCCACATTTTGAAAAGGAACAGCCCTCAATCCGTGAAGCTCTTGCAAATCTTTAAATCGAATGTGCGCGGCGCTAAGGCGAGAGCCACATGTTGAAAACCACCCGCCCTCAATCCGTGAAGCTCTTGCAAATCTTTAAAACGAATGTGCGCGGCGCTAAGGCGAGAGCCACATTTTGAAAGCCACCCGCCCTCCATGTGTGAAACTGTTGTCAATTTTTGAGCTTCAGAGTCACAAGTGGTGAGGAAGTCTCAGGCGAAACGCCCGGCCCGCCTTAAACATTGGCCTCGGGGTGCGACAGGGAGGAGGTATCTACCAGGAGAAGGAATGGAAGAGGAGGAGGAGGAGGAGGAGGAGAAGGAGTAGGAGGAGAGGGGAGAGGAAGAGAGGAGAAGGAGGAGGAGGAGGAGGAGAGAGGAGAGAGGAGAAAGGAGAGAGGAGGAGGAGGAGGAGGAGGACGAGGACGAGGAGGAGGAGGAGGAGGAGAAGAAGGAAAAGGAAGAGGATCAGTTGGAGTTGGAGTCGGAGCAGGAGAGAGGAGAGGAGGAGAGAGGAGAGGAGGAGAGAGGAGATAGGAGGAGGAGAGAGGAGAGGAGGAGAGAGGAGAGGAGGAGGAGGAGAAGGAGGAGGAGGAGGCGGAGGAGGAGAAGGACGGCGCAGCCAGCCCCGACCTCCCGGCGAGGTCGGCGGAGCAATTCATCGAGCAGGCGCTGTCCCCGCGCCCCCGCGGCGAGGCCGCGTGCGGGCAGCCCGAGGGCCCCGGGGCGGCGGCGGGGATGCCCCTCGCCTCCCAGGACCTTTCTCGGCTCGAGTCTGCTGCGACCTTCTCCTCCGCCTTCTCCTCCTCCTCCTCCTCTTCCTCTGCCTCTGCCTCTGCCTCTTCCTCTTCCTCCTCCCCTCCCTCCTGCCACTCCCTCCTACTTCTCCTCCTCCTCCTCCTGTTCTTCTTCCTCTTCCTCTTCCTCCTCCTTACTACGCAGCGGTCCCTTCTCCACGGTTCAGCCGCGCGGTGCCCGCGCGCGGTGGTGCTGCTTGTACGCCCGACGAGTGGCGGCTTCCTCCTCTTCCTCTTCCTCCTGCTCCTGTTCCTCCCTCCCTTCTGCCACTCCTCCTCCTTTTACGTGAGGCGAACGAACATCAGCTGCGTGGCTGCTGCATTCCCGCGAAAAGAATGGCAGCACATTGACTGAGGCGCAACTTGTGGCCGACAAATCAACCTGGTGAGAGTCGCAGAGCGGTGACAGGGCGACAGATGCAGAAAAAGAACGCGAGGCCCGACGGGGGTACAGAGTGTATACATTCCTCCTCCTCCTCCTCCTCCTCCTCCTCCTCCTCCTCCTCATCGTCATCCTCCCTCCTCCCCCTTCTACGCGTCGCTCTACAGCGATCCCTATTGGGCGACTCTCCGCAGCACTCCGAACGGCCCCAAGGATTCCCAGGATGCTCAACATGCCCCGATGTTCCACACGGGCTCCAGAATCGGGGTCCGCCAGATACTCCAGATTTCCTGGACCGCACCCTGAGCCAATCGCCTCATGACGTCACTCCTTCTCCTCGTTCTCCTCCTTCTCCTCCTCCTCCTCCTCCTCCTCCTCCCCCGCCATCTCCTCCTCCATCTCCTCTCAGAGGCAACTTCAGGGGGAGATAGGCCCAGGGGGGAGGCAACCCCGAATCGCCCATCGATTGCCGATAGGGGCCTGGCCCCGCCCAGGAGCGTGCGAATTTGCATCTGGGGCCTATCGCCGATCCCTCGGCGATGTACCGCCGATTCAAGCTTGATGTTTCCCCCCCCCACCCCCCCTGAGCTGATCCCCTCTAACCTTCCTCCTCCTCCTCCTCTTCCTCCTCCTCCCCCTCCTCCTCCTCCTCCTCCTCCTGCCCGGGGGGGTTATATCTTCGGGGCACGCTGCCCGTCCTGTAAATGGCGGTCTTCTCTTGTGTTCCGACCTTGATTCGACGTGGATTCGACGCAGATTCGTCGCGGATCCAACGCGGACTCGCGTTGGCTTTGACGCGAATTAAGTTCGGACGGCGGCGCGATGAGACAGACAAGGTCTCCCAAAATCGCATCAGTAAGACAGGTCTGGGTGCCGCACCAGGCAAACATCCTGACGGCCAGTGCTCCGTCGTTCTCTGCGTCGTGGTGCCGTTTTCCTGGGCCCCATGGATCTTCGAGTACCGACCCAGGTGCAAAAGGCAGGCCGACCTCACGAGCAAATCATGCCGCGCCGGAGAAGGGGGCTCGCGGACCCACGGACGTCTGCCCTGGCCTCTCTCTCTATGTATATCTCTCTCGCTCTCTTCCTTTTTTTTAGTTGTGCTCTCTCTCTCTCTCTCTCTCTTCTAGGCCTCCCAGATGGGGTCGGAGTACATGGGGTCGGAGGATCGCGCCGCATCGCCGATGCATCGGCGATGCGGTGACGCATCGCCGATGTATTGGCGATGTGGCACGATCTTCCGACGCCATCTACTCCGACCCATCTAGGAGGCTATAGATCTTTTTCTCTCTTTCTCTCTCTCTCTCACTTCTGCAGTCTGGGCTCGTCGAGCCTTGGGGGAGAGGGCTTCGTCACCCTCGGCTTCGGGAGGCTGGCAGTCAGAAGTCAATCCAGGACGAACATTGGGCAGGGTGGAGAGAATTGGGAGGAAGAGCGAGGGCGGCGGAGGAGGTCGTCGTCGTCGTCGTCGTCCTCGTCGTCGTCGTCGAACAGTGGTTAACCATGATGCTGTACTTAATCACAATCGTCGCAGCGAGACGGAGATGGGCAGTGTGGCGAATGCATTACATCATTTGCGCCTGCTCTAAACAGTGAAACTATATAGAGCCATTGAAGAAAGTGCTTTCACTCAAAGAGGAAAGGCTCGAATAACCAGAGGGTTGGTGCCAACCTAGGCAAGGGGGGAACGCAGGAGCGAACATGGGCCAGGGTGGAGTGCATTGACCCAGCGCACGTACTGAATCATCGAAAGACGGTGGCTAGAATTCCGTGGACTAAGCGGCCATAGACAGAACGTTGCGGGGAACGAAAACCTGCAAGCAAGCAACGGACCGTCGACCAGGGGGGAGGTCAGGGACCGAACAAAGCGGAGGAGCAGACGGGGTTGTGGCGACCCACAGCGAGGAGACCTGGAGACCAGCACTTAAGTGCGATTGCGGAGACGAGGCGAGCGAAGAGCCACTAAGGCAGCAGGGACCTCTACAGGCGGACACGAAGAGACTGCGAAGGCATTACGGCTGGTGCCGCCGACCGATGGAAATATAGCTAAGGAATAGGGAGGAGGGGAGGGGAACGGAGGAGGTGAAGGGAAAGGGAAAGTGGATGGAGGAGGGAAGATAATTTGGAGGAGGAGGCAGGAGGAGCTGGATGGCGGAGGAGTCGCCATGGATTCGCCATCTACCAGGAGGGGGGTGGTGTGTCGCCGCCAAGACAAAAAGGGCAGCGCGGCAACCACGTTACTGTGTATACACCGTCGGCGGGCTGCCGACGACGACGACGCTGACGTGGGTCAGACTCCTCAGGGATACTTATTGGGGTCTGGTCGAAACGCTCTTGGGGGCTTCTGGGGACAGTGCAGGAGTCTATCGGGAGCCTCTTGGGGGCCTGTTAGCCTGTCGGGAGCATCTTAGGGTCTTTTCGGGGCTTCTTGGGGACTTTGCTTTGGAACCGTCTTGGGGGCCTCTGGGGCCCTTTTGGAGGAGTCTTGGGCCGTCTTGGGACTCTCTTGGGCCGTTTTGGGTCGCTCGTGGAGCCCTCTGGGGCTGTCTGGGGGCGATCCGGAAGGCCGCTTGGGCCGTCATGGAGCGTCGGGAAGCGGGAGAGGCGAGAACGCCGACATCATGCACAAAACCGATCGACAGTCTACGATTATTGTTTCCGAGGCATTCTTGCAATCGTTCGGCGATTCGGGGCCCTCGTGGGTTATCTTCGGGAGCTTTTGGGGCATTCTTGGCCCGTCTTGAGGCTTTCCTGCGGCCCGAGAGCCCCCGGAGGGGAAGCGTATCTGACCCGAGACGCCCCCGGGGACCCCCCCCAGGTCCGGACCCGGGTCCGGACCCCGGACATCCCCTCTCCTCCCGGCGGGGGAGGGATCAAAGGGACGGGGCTTCCCTTCGAGTGCATGACGACGCTGCTCAATTTCGTTTTGGCTGACGCGCCTGATCAGGAGAGCCCAGGAACGGAGAAAGGAACGGCAACGGGCACAGGGAAAGGAGAGCGCAGAAAAAGAGGACGATGAACGAATGACGGCGACGGCGACTCGCACGGAAAAGCCCCTCACACACGCCGCCAGGGTCGGCGGATTTTCGAGGCCATAAGAACAGGCAGAGAGAGGCTCGGGGGCGACCAAGGACCTGGGGAGCCTGGGCGGGAAGGCAAGCCGACCGGGAGAACGAGTGGGTGCGACCCACGACAAGGGAGCTTGAAACAATAGCGTTGGAAATGTCCTGAACAGTGGGAGCCACCAGAATTGAGGCGCAGAGAGAATCCAAAGTGGCGGCAATTCTGGGCAGTGCGCCCCGTGGCAGACGACACTCTCAACAGGACATGGTCGCCTTCGCAGAAGAGCATCCCTCATACCAGAATCCTGGCGCGAGGCTGCACACGTCGGATTTCCTCGTCTTAAGAACTACTTCGAGTTGCTCAAAGCGCCACTGTCTTTGCGCATGGGAATGGCCATTTGCGCGCTGTACACGAGGGCACCACAAAGGAGACCAGTGCACACGCATCTGCCGAAACCGATAGTTGCCACTAGCGATCTGAGAATGACCGGAAGGCCAGGTGCGATCATGTCTTCGAGGGACGGCTCGATGGAGATTTTGATGCACGCCGTGTAGTTAGGAACCGCGCGCGGGAGGTCGCTCTTGGCCGCCCTGACCTTGGGGAATGCCGAATGCTCTCCTCGTACATGTCGTCCGCTGCCATTCATCGAGATGGCTGCGAAGGTGTCCCCGGTGGTTTTGTATGCGACGTCCAAGCAGTCCGGCTTCTCACTGGCCTCTGCGGGCACGAGGCTGGAGGAGGGCACGGCAGGCACGGGCGAGGCGCACGGAGGTCGTACGACAGGTGGGACGCGACGCCAAGCTCTCGCGGGCGTCCGCGGGAGAACTGGGCGCTCGAGACCCCCGCGGGGCTTTTCGCGTGGGCCGTGCCCGCGGGCGCCCAGAGGAGGGTGAGGGGGACGAGGACGAGTACGGGAAGTTGGTGGAGGGCGGAGTTGTTCGAAGATTCGGAAGTATTCGCGGGTTTCTTGGGTCAGCGTTGGAACCCTTCCTCGCACCCTGGTCGGCCAATCGGGCGCCGCCCGGGGAATAGGTAGGGAGCGGCGGGTCCAGCGTTGACGCTCGAAATCATCGCCGACTTCTGACAGTTTCTTCATGCATGTTTCAATTGAATCACACATCAGTCACTTCCCATAGATACACGTCTATAAAGGTCGAAATGCCGAGTGGTCTTACTGTCAGTCCATGGGTGCAATGCTGTTGTGGACTTCCGAGGCGCAGAATGTCGTCATTGTCGCTGCCGGGCCGCGACCCGCCCCGCGGCCAGACCCACCCGCGACCCACCCGCGACCCGCATCGCGACCCACCCGCGACCCAAGGCCCCGCATCCCACCCGCGACCCATCTGCCACCCACCCGCCACCTGCCTTGCGACCCACCCGCGTTTCACTTGCAACCCGCCGCGCGATTCGCCCGCCCGCCCATCAGCGACCCACATCTTTCATTCCGACAATATCGCCACCTGCCGCGGCCTCGTTGTGTAACAGAAGATCGGCGCTCGCGGCGGAGTCTCCACATGTCCTTTTCATCCTCCCAAGCTGCCGAGGACGCCCGTTCACTCTTATCCGCAATTGCGGAGGCGATGGTTTATATGTGCAACGGAGTCCTATGAATATAGTCTCGCATCGTGTCCGCACGATTGTCCTGGAGGAGTAAGGAGGGAGCGGGTGGGGAAGGAGGACAGGCAGGGATGAGGATAAGGCGAGAGAGGGAGGAGGACCGAGGATGAGGGTCGGGAGGAGGACGAGGAGGGACGGGGGCCTTGACGCTGAAATTTATGTGGGTTGAAGTCGGACCGATGCAAAAAGAAAAGACGTGAGCCCGCCACGCGTGAGCCCGCCGCGCCAGCAGGAGTCGCCCTCGGCACTGGGGGAGGTGCTTGCGATCCTGCGCGACCACAGGCATGGCGCTTCGTCGCCCTCCATTGCCGCCCTTCGTCGTCCGTCGTCGTCGTCGTCGTCGTCGTCGTCGTCGTCGTCGTCGTCGTCGTCGTCGTCGTCGTCGTCGTCGTCGTCGTCGTCCGCCGTGCGTCGTCCTTCGTCGCCCTTCCCGTCGTAATCGTCGTCGTCTTCTTCGTCGTCGCATTTGTCCTCGTCGTCGTCCGTCCTCGCCCGTCATCTTCGTCGTCGTCATCGTCTTCGTCTTTGGCGGCGAGGTCGCCGCGCCGACGAGGTCGATGACGGCCATGCCCCCCAAAGCCTCCTCCGCGCCCTCTCTCCTCCTCCCGAGGCCCTGGGGCAGGCGAGGGCGGAACGGCGCGCGCGGCAGGAGGTTCAGTCAAAGCGCATAGCAAGGGTGAGCAACTCTCCAAGGTTACCCGTTGCATCCTTGCCCCGTCGGCCCATCCTTACCGACTTTCGCTGGCCGCGCCCCGTTCGAAGAGCGTCGGCACAGCCTTCCAAGGCCCTGTGCATCGCTGACCTCTTCCCCGCGCAGTCGCCCTCCCCTGCACGTTCCGAAGCAGTGCGAGCTTTCTCGGTCGTCGGCGCCCTCTCCCCCTCCGTCCCTCCTCCTCCTCCTCCTCCTTCTCCTCCGTCCCTCCTCCTCCTCTTCCTCCGTCCCTCCTCCTCCTTCTCATCTCCTGCTTCTCCTGATCCCCCTCCCTCGACGCCCCGTAACCTGCTTTCTACCCTGGAACCTTCCCCCTCATCCTCCATCCTCGGAATTTCTCGGGCAGAAGGTCCCCAGATCACTCAGCAAACCATGTATACACCTGATCAGTTCTCGGAGAAGCGCCGTGAGTTCTTGGGTCGTCTTCATCGGGGCCGCAGGCCCAAAGATTAGCATCCAAGCAAGCTGCTTTCAATGTCTCTGTTCTTGTCCCTGCCTCATCCCATCTTCCAGTCCATCCCCCCTCCCTCTGCCCCCTTCCTCCTGATCCCCTGTCGGGACTAGGGGCCATCTCGCCTGCGAGCGTGCCCCTAGTCCCGACACCTGGGATGGAGGCGCTGGCTGCTCGCATCAGGCAACGCGAGGAGGCAGCCGCAGCCACACCAGCACGCCGTCGGGGCTGGCGTGCTATGGTTTGATATGTTCTGCATTGGGGCCGCCGAGGAGAGAGCTCCTCCTGCTCCCGCCCTCCCTGAGATCCGTCGTTGCAAAAAAACGCAACATCGCAAAGCATCACGACCCGAGCCCATCGACCCCGTCTTTCTGCGTCACTTTTCCCCGCTCGATCTGTGAGGGTCCCGGGGCCCGAAATCGAGCGATCACGCTCAGTGTGAAAACATTGCGACGCCCAGATATATGAGCTCTCTGGGCGGGGCTGGGACAAGGATAACCCGTTCTGGAGCGTTCCTGAACTCTCACAGGGCGCTCGTGAACGCTCTGAGAAGGCCGCGGCGCTCGAGAGATCCTCCAGAGCCGCGGGATCTCAGAGAGCCTCGACTCATCCTCACCCGTATGTATCCCCGTCCTGGTCTCCCTTTCCCTCTCGTCATCGTCGTTGTCGTCCTCGTCGTCGCCGCCCCGCCCCGCGGGCGTGCGCGCGCGCGCGCGCCAGCGAGCAGCTGCGCCGGCTGTGGAGCGAGCACGCCGAGCTGGCCGCGGAGCACCGGCGGCTGCGGGAGCGCGTGGGCTCAAGCGCGCCCCGCCAGCCACCCGCGGGTCGGTCGGCTGGTCGAGGAGCGTCCTCCCCTCGGGGGACGCAGGAGTTGGCGGCGCGCAGCTAGGCCTCCCAGAGGGGAGGGGAGTAGACGGGGGTCGGAGGATCGCGCCGTATCGGCGATGCATCGGCGGTGTGGCTCGATGTGGAGCCCGATTTTCTCCGCGCGGATGGCGCCGATGCCTCGTCGACGTCGCCGATGCATCGCCGGTGCATCGCCGATGTATCGCCGATGCATCGCCGATGCGGCGCGGTCCTCTACTCAGACCCCACCTAGAATGCTTCGGGCGCATGGGGTGGCTGCTTGGCCTGCCCCAGGCTCGGGCGAGGGCAGGCTTGCTTGGCGGCGCACGACGGCGACGACGACGACGACGACGACGACGACCCTGGCCCCCACCAGGCGAGGGCGGCGTGGAGCAGTCTTTTGGCGGGGCGCACAAGGGGGTATGGGGGAGGGGGAGGGGGGAAGGCTCCTCAGAGGGAGGCTGGTTCTCTGAAGGCGCCGGCGCTACATCTGTAGACAAGGTCCGCGCCTTCTGAGAAGCAGCCTCCATCCAAGAAGCCTTCCCCCCTTGCCCCCCCCGTGCGCGCCGCCAATATGACTCAAGTTCGCTGGAGCTCGGGTCTGCCGACTCCTTTAGGCGGGCCCTCCTGAATCCTTCACGCGTCGCGTCTATCCCCCTCCAGCCTATTCAGAAGCGCTGCCCATGAGAGCTGCCTCACTAAAAACCTCGGGGAGGGGGGGAGGGGAGGGGGAGGGTACCCCTCCCAGCAGGGAAGACTGTTTTTGGAAGAGGAAAGAAGTACTTCTTAGACCAAGGGGCTGGTGGGACTTTGACGGTCCAGTTATTGTGAGATGTTTGCAGCGGAAGCTCGCGTCAAAATTCTGATTGGGTCTCGCCATTTTCCTGACGGCCGCGTCAGGCCAAACCAAGTCTCCCGAATCCGAGTCTTCCGTCTCCCCAATCCTCCCCAGATCGGTGATCCTCAGGGCGTGTGTTAGCCCGATATGCATGCACGTACCCCGTCCAGCTCCGCCGATGGCACGCAGCCTGCGTCGGCCCTCATGATGCCGCCTGCGTCGTGCTGAAGGGGTTCGACGGACAAGCACGCGGTGGCGCTAACACATGTTCTGTGGATCATCGGCGAGACTTCCGACAAAACTGGGTCCCCAGGCAGCGAATGCCGTAATGGGCTTGAGCTGCGTGTGAGAAGCCCGTCTGTCAGGCACAGAATGCGACAGGTCTTCCGTCGGAGTGACGTGCTGTGCCGAGCCGTCCCAGACTGCGAGGAAGGTGTGCCAGTCCGTGCCGCGCTGAGGTTCTAACGTGCGGGGAATGTGCCGTGCCGTGCCCGCGCGTCGTGCCCTGCCCGTGCCGTGCCCGTGCCGAGCTTCGTTCCCTAAGCGGCGAGCGTTGCCGCAAGTGGTCTGAATTGCTTTGCGAGGCCCGGCTCTCGAACACCGGATGCGAACGTCGAAGCGTGTGCCGCCAGCGTGCCGTGCCGTGCCGTGCCCGCGCGCCGTGCCGTGCCGTGCCCAATTTCTAGAATGCCACAAGCGGGCCGTTCCCGCGTGCCGTGCCCTGCCGTGCCAGGGTTCCAGAATGCGAGACTTGTACCGTGCCAGTGCCCGCGTGCCGTGCCGTGTCGTGTTTACGTTCTATCTGATGTGCCATGCTTGTGCGAGACATGCGATACGGTGAGTGCGAGAATCGTCCCGTGCCGTGCCGTGGCCGCGTGCCGGGCCGTGCAGCGACTAGGTTCTAAAGTACCTTGCCGTGCCGCGCCTGCCCGCGTGCCGTGCCGTGCCGTGTCCAGGCCTCAGAATGTGAAATGTGTCGCTTGCCCGGCCGTACCGTGCCCGCGTGCTTGCGTGCCGTGCCATCCAGTGCCGCATGCCAGAATACTAGAAGTGTGCCGTGCCCGCGTGACGTGCTCTTCTTCTTGAGGCACTGGCCACCCAAACCCAGCACGCCCCCTATCATGTTGACTCACCATGTGTGTTTTCGTCCAGCCTTGCCGTTTAGGGTCTCTTTGTGCAGCGTTTTGTTATTCAATATTTGCGTTCTTCTTTCATTTCGGCCGCTGGGGGCTGCTGTTGGGCCCCCTGGCCATCAGAAATGGATCTGGGACGGGGACCCCAAGCTGCAGCTGGTAAAGGTGTTGAGAATTCTGGGCCTGCGGACTGAACAGAATCATACCTGGATGTCTGGGTCCTCGTCCGCATCGTCATGCTTGTGTTCCTCTTCCTCCCGGTGGCCTGCCAGGCTGCGAAAGCCCCATCCCCTCGAGCCCCGCCAGGACCGCCCACCCCCCCGCCACTGCTGCTGCCGCCACCTCCCTCCCCCACCTCCAACGGACCCCATCCGCATTGTTTTTTTATGGTTGTGGCACGAGGCTGGACCTACGCCTGACGAGGATGTGGTGCTTGTCACGGCCCGGAGCAAGGCTGGAGGTGTTAGGGACGCTCTTGGCACCTTTGTGGGCTGTCCCTCTCTTTCTCTCTCTCTCTCTCTCTCTCTCTTCTTTCTCCCCTTCTCTTCTCTTGAGGCCGTGCCGCCCAGGCAAGCAGGAGAGGCCGCGAGACGTTCGCCCTCCTCGTCGTCGCGGGAAGCCCCGAGCCACGCTGTTGGACGGAGGTTGCCTGGAGCGACCCGTCGCGTCTAGTCGGCTGGACGAGCACTGCCTGGCTGGCGTAAGCGCCGGTGGGCGTGAGCCGTCGCCTTGGCATCGCTCGGACGAGTGCATTTTTCTCTCGGCGAGGGCCATCGAGGAGTATCCTGGATCACCGAGCAAGGGAAAAAGCACCCACGAAACCGAAACATG
>CAUYUJ010019188.1:12500-125000 GCA_963575745.1 Prorocentrum cordatum | reverse complement strand
GTCGTCATCGTCATCCTCCTCTTCCTCCATCTCCTCTTTCTCCTCCCCTTCCTCCTCGTCCTCCTCCTCCTTCTCCTCCTCCTCCTCATCCTCCTCCTCTCCCTCCTCCTCCTCCTCCTCGTCCTCGTCCTCGTCCTCGTCCTCGTCCTCCTCGTATTCGTCTTCGTCCTCGTTGCCGTCGCCGTCGTCGTCATCGTCGTCGCCGCCATCGCCGTCGCTCTCATCGTCGTCGCCGCCATCGCCGTCGTTGTCGCCGTCGTTGTCGTCGTCGCCGCCGCCGCCGCCGCCGTCGTCGTCCGTCGTCGTCGTCGTCGTCGTCGTCGTCGTCGTCGTCGTGTTGGCCGTTTTCGTCGTCGATGTCGTCGTTGTCGTCGTTAGCGTTGTCGTCGCCGTAGCTTTCGCCGCCGCCGCTGCCGCCGTGGCCGCCGCCGTCGCCGTCGCCGCCACCGCCGTCGTCGTCCTCGTCCTCCTCATCCTCTTTTTCCTCCTCCTCCTGGTCCTCTTCTCCTCTTCCTGCTCCTCTTCCTCCTTCTCCTGCTCCTGTCCCTCCTCCTCCTTCTCATCCTTTTCCTCCTGCCCCTCCTCCGCCTTCCCCTTCCGTACCCATTTTGATTCAAGAGCTCTGTGGCACGAGGTTCCCCCACCACACACGAATACCGCTAGTCCGCGGCCGTCAGATTTCTTGCTGTCGGCATCCTTTTGTGAGCTCTTGCAGGAGTAGCACCCATGGCCAGGTCACATGACATCGGAGGTTACATGGTGTGAAGGCCCCAAGGGTACTGGGATTGGAACTACCGCTTCCGGAAGTAGAAGAGCCACTGCAAGTGCAGTAGCTGGGTCGGCCCCCCTTGCCGCAAGCCGCAGACGTCGTCGCCGCCGTGGTGGGCGTCGCACGAGCAGATGGTGCTGAGCATCCAGAAGCTGGTTAGCAACGACAAGGCGATGGGCCAGACCGTCGAGGCGGCGCTCCAGCAGCGCTTCGCCAGCCGTCCGCCGCCTCCGACCGCAGCCGCCTAGCTCCCATCCGCGGCTGCAGCTATGCGTCTCAAGGCGGCTTCCTTCAAGCACGGGCAGATCGGCAAGAAGGTCGAGCGCTGCTGCAGGGAACTGGTGGCGGCGACGCACAAGGTGGAAGGAATCCAGGCGCGGCTCGACGAGCTCACCGTGGAACACCTCCAGGCGACGATGGCTCACGAGGCGGCGGTCGCTGCGGTGGCGGTCTCGGGGGACGACGCCACATCGGAAACCGCCCTGCTCGAGTGCTTCGCCTTCAACTTCGGCCCGTCCCTCATCGTGGACACGGAGGAGGCGGACGAGGATCACCGCGGCGGCGGAGGCGCTCCAGGCCGCCGGGCGCGCGTGGCTGGACGAGCAGGAGCAGGCCCAAAGCGTGCTCGCAGAGCGCGCCAGGCTGCGTGAGCAGGCTCGGCTGGATGAGGAGGCCAAGTTCGTTGAGGCGCAGACGGGAGGTCATGCGGATCCAGGGCGTGGAGGCCGCGCGGCGCGGGCGCATGCAGCAGGGCCTCCAGGCCAAGGCCGAGCCTCATCAGGCCGCCAGGAAGAGGAGGGCCGCGGATGGGGTGGTGGCGGGCGGAGATGCCGAGGCCGAGCCCGCGGCCTCTGCGGCGCCTGCTGCCCCCTGCGCGGCCAGGGCGCCCGTGCCTGCGACCCCCGTGGCCTCTGATGCCGGCGTCGACATGGTACTCGCGCCCGGCGCGCGCGCAGCAAAGGCTCCTGTGCCCAAGCCGATTCCCGAGCGCATGGCCCGGCGCCTGTCACAGGTCCAGGCCATCCTGGTGAAGGCCAACAACGAGGTTGCAGCGCAGTCTGGCGCCGCTGGGCCTGTTGCTGCCGAGGGCGGCAGCAAGATCAAGTCGAAGTCGCGCGTTCGACCTGCGCGAGGCGCAGGTCCGAGGGGGGGCGGCACTGGCGGTGGAGCCGCCGCCCCAGGAAGAAAAGGCCCAAGGTCCACCTCGCCTGGGCGCCAGGGCCACGCAGCGCTCTTCGCCGACGTCGAGCGCTGGGGTCCGCAGGCCGAAAGGTACTTCGGAGAGCACTTCGGCGAGCGCGGGGGGGTTGCAGTTGTTGAGGCGCATCTCAACGACGTGAAGCACATGGATGCAGCGCGTAGCTTGTCTCGCTCGGGCTGGCGAGCCGCTTGCGCCACTGCGTCGCGCTCGGCAAAGTCGAGCGCGGACGCGAGGGTTGGCGAGCTGATCGCCGCCAGGTGTAATATGGCGACCTCGTTTGTCCGCAACTTGCCCGCAGTTGCGCCGAGGGGCCCCCCGAGGCGCAGCTGGGCGGCTTTGCGCCAGTGACGATGCACCCCAGGCAGGGCAACGCGGCGGCGACGGCGGCGGCCCCTTTCTTCCCGGGCTGCGGCGTGGGCGGAGCCAGCCGCCGCTTGTTCCAGTCGCTGGCTGCCTTCCTGGCCAGCCTCGCGGGCCCGCGGGTCGTGCTGGCGGACTGGAACGCGTCTCGTAAGGAGCTCATGCGATCTGGCTTCCCGCAGGGGCGCGCTGCTGCTGCCCCCCAATTCGGGGGCCGCCTGCTTCAACGGCGGCGGCAGGCTCATCAAATTATACGGCATGCTCTCGCACGGCGCGGGCGACCTTGTCGAGCTCGAGGCGGCGCTGGACGTGCCGCGGCAAGTGCATGCGGGGCTTCGGCTACAGATCGCCAGAGGCTGACGGCGGTGGCCGCGGCGGCGGCTGGTCGTCCCGCCGGCGATCCCGACGCCGCCGAGGCCCAGCCAGCTGCCCGACCCAGGGTCGAAGGCCAGCATGCGGCGCGCCGATGCCCCGGCGCGACGCCGCGACGCGCCGGCGGCTCACCTGCAGGCGGACTTCGCGGCGATGCAGCCCGAGGCGGGCGCCGAGCTGCTGGCCGCGCGCGAGGCTGCGGCGCGCGCGACGGCGGCCGCCCGGGACTGCGGTGCTGGCGAGGACTTCTTCGCCGCGGGCGAGGGCGCGCTGGGCGGCGCCAAGGGCGCCAAGGCACTGGGCGCAGCCGTGGTGAGGCCAGAGGCTGCTGGCGCAGGCTGCGGGCGCGGCCTGCGGGGCCGCTGGGCGCTGCTCCCCAGGGCCCAGGTCGCGCGTCAGACAGTTGGCTGCGGCCTATGGTAGATTGCGGCAGCGAGCGACGTGAGGCGACGGTGTAACTCTCCAGCCTGGAGGGAGGCGCCGGGGCGCAGCGCGCTGACCTCGACGCGCGCGCGAGGCTGCCGTCCGCGGCGGGCGTCGAGCTGCGGGCCGCGCATGCCGAGGAGGACGGGCCCCGGCAATTTCGCCCCCACCTTCGGTTGGGGGCCCCGGCCATTTGGCTCCCACCCCCTGCTGCGGGCTGCTGGCGCGGTTTGGGGGGGGCCGCAGGCCGCTGCCCTCCGAGGCCCAAGTCGGGCGTCAGACAGTTGGTCGCAGCCTGTGATAAATCGCGGCAGCGACCGACAGGGGGCAGCTTCACCGTCCAACCAGGCCGATGGCAGCAGGCAGCAGGCCCCCTTACCCCGTCTTGCACGAGCTGATCCTAATGGCGGCAAAACTACCTCCGAAGGAGTCGACCTGTGGCGAGGCGCCCGAGTATTTCGCGCAGTCCGAGGCTTGGTGCGCGGCGGGTTCGCCCCCCACGCTGGCGGACTGGAACGACGTCATGGAGCAGATGAGTGCGCGCCAGCTGGTTCGGATGGCGACGACGATGAAACGTTCGTCAGTGCGTGCTTCGCTCGTTGGGTCGCCACGGCTGAGAAGGTGCTCCTCGATGCCAGCGAGGTGGCCACTGGAGAAATAGAGGCCGGCGTCGCGGTCGCGCTGCTGGTTTTGATTGTTGTTTGCCCCCGCTCAAGCCACCCCCTGGCCGCGCTCGCGCGCGCCCGCGCCATCAGGCCGCCGGGCACCCGGCCGCGGCGCTGTCAGCGCTGAGGCAGATCGCCTGCGCCCGACGGAGGAACGCGGACAGCGCGGGCCGCCAGTTCGAGCGTTGCTTGGGCGCGCTGCTGCGGCAGGCGGCCAACGTCGTGATGGATGCCGAGGCGCATGTCCCACGTGCTGCTGGGCCAGAGGCCTCTCCGGCCTGGGGCCCCGCGGTGAACGGCGCGCTGGAGATCCCCGCCGTGGAGCTGGAGACCACGGTTGCCGCGACCGCTGCGCAGGCTCGCGCCGCGGGCCAGCGCCGTCGTGAGCTCGCGTCGTGGGCTCGCAGGATGCGGCGGGAGAAGCCAGGCGCCATCCGCCAAGTGGTGCGCGACCCTGCTCCCATTGCGCAGGGGCCGGTGGTGAATGCCTCCCTGTGACCGAGCCCGGCCGCGTCGCGCGCCAGATGGCCGCGCGGCGGAGTGCACTGCGGCGCGCCCCTGCCGATTATTGGCTTGACCTCCCGGCGGCCCCCCAGGCGACCAAGCGTCGGGCCAGGGCGTCACCTTTGGAGCCCCTCGCGCGCAGCAGCGCCGACCTGGCCGCGAGGATCCAGGCCCCAGGAAGGCGAGAGGCGTCGAGGGCGTCGGCTCGGGCGACTTGGCCAGGCTGCCGCCCGAGGGCCGCGAGGAGCTGCGGTCGCTGCCGGTGCGCTGCGAGGAGAGGGGCTGCTGGCCGCGCCAGCTGGCGGGCGTCATCTGCGGCGCCCCCCCCTAAGAAGGCGGGCGGCGAGCGCGTCGTCGGCCCCCTCGTTGGCCCCGAAGATCTGGACTCGAGCTCGCTCCGCGGTCACTTCTGCCTGGGCCGAGGAGCTCGGCGCTTTCTGGGCGCCGGAGTCCGCAGCTCCAGCGCGCCGCGCGCAGCGCTGGTACGCAGCCCGCTTGATGATCGAGGCGGGCGCCGAGCTGAGGCGGCTGCCGCCGCCCTCCTGCTGGACGTGGACACCCTCCACGATGGCCACGGCAGGGCGGCCCCGCTACTCCGCCGCGGCGGTGGCCCTGGAGGCGCAGCTCTTCCTGGCGCCGCGCTCTTGAAGGGCAGCCACCACGGGCGCTCCATGCGGGCGAAGTCAGCCGGCTCTGCCGTCGCGGGCCCGGCGCACGGGGCCTCCTTCAGCAAGCTGTACCACCGCCCTTTGCTGCAGAAGGCGCATATGTAGTCCCCGCGGGCTGGTTTGTCGAGCTTCGTTGACGACGCGGCGATCCGCTGCGAGGGGTCAGCCAGCGCCGCGGGGACAGAGCTCCCCTGCATTGCCAAGGTGGTCAAGGACGGCGTGCTCGTCCAAGACGGCGCTCGTCGCGCCCAACGGCGAAACCTGTCGGGCAGTCTGGAGGCGATCGGTGTCCCACACTCGGCAGCCGACAAGGCGGTCGACCTCGGCGTTGACGTGGCGTCGGGACTGGTACGACTGCTTCGTCGACGGGCTGGTCTAGATAGCAGTGGGCGGCGCGGCTCGCGTGCGCTGCCTCGCCTCCGCACTGGCGGCCACGGTGGGGCTCCACGACCCCTTCATCGCATTGCGCCTGCAGCTGGTGGCTTCGTGTTTGCGGCCTGTGGCTCTCCGACGCGTCGCTGCGCGGTCGCATCAGGCGCGCCTGGCCGAGCGCAGTGGGGGCTCTACGGCGCGGGCGAATGACGCTGGAGGCTGGTCCGTGGGCCCCTGGGCGCGCTGCAAGCTACGCTGCTGGACGCGGGCTGAGATCCGCGCGCCGCCTCCGCCCGGGCCCGCCCGACGCCCGAAGGGGAGAACGAGCAGCGGCCGGCCGGCGCGGACGACGGCAGCTTCCACGCGCGCGTCGGCTTCAGCCGGGTGCTCCAGGATGTCGCGGAGGATTTCAGACGCCAGCTCTGGCAGCAGGCGTCGTCACACCCGCAGGGGGGGGGGGGGGGCGATCTTGTCGATGGCGCGGACTTCTTGCGCATCGCGCGCGAGCTCAGGAAGCTGGGGCGCGAGGCTCTCCATGCCAAGGGGGTCTCACCCTCGCCGTGGTCGCGGGTGGCCAGTGGGCGAGATCCCGTCGCGCTGCTGCTGGCTACGCGCCGGACTTCGAGGGTTGCGCGCGTTGCGGCTGTGCGAGCGAGATATGTGTTCGCAGGATTTGGCAGTGCCCTGCGAACGTGGGCGAGGAGTTCGACTCCGCTGCAGCCCTGGTACCACGGGCACTTGCGGGCCATGGGCCCCCGCTTGGCATGCGGCTGCGCGGGCGCCCGCCCCCTGCGAGACCACCCCTGTCATCTGCGACCAGCTGGCGGAGCAGGCCGCGATGTCCTCCGGCGCGGACGACGCCCTGGAGGCAGCGAGGCGCGACGACGGCTTCGCGGCGGTCTACGACGATGGCTCTGGCGGGAAGCGCTCCGACGACCCGAGGCGCCGACGCTGCGCTACCAGCATCGTGGTCATAGGCCAGGACGAGGAGGGTACGTGGTCTGTGCTGGTCTGGTTCCGTGCTGCGCCTGTGCCTGGCAAACGGCAGACGGTGCCACGGGCGGAGGCCCTCGGCTTCGCGCTGGCGCTGGAGTCCGTCGGCGGCAACCTGAGGCGCGTGACAGACCGGGAGCCTTTCTGGCGGCGCTGTCAAAGAAGGTTGATCAGCCTGACCGTGCCAACGAGGACAGACTAGGAACTAGGACGAGCATCTGCATCTGCTCAGGTCCGAGGCGGACCTCGAGCGGGCGACAGGCAACGCTGCTGCTGATGCGCTCGCGAGCGCGACGGCGGCGGCGCGCTGGTGGCTCGGGCTCGCGGGCGCAGAGACGCGCACCGACGTCGTGGACGTGGGCGCCCGCAGGGTCCGCAGGAGAGCGTGCCGAGCCCTCGATGTCGCGGCAGAGGCTGACCTGCAGCGTGAAATTCGGCGCATGGGGCCGCGACGGCCCGTCTGTTTTGCTGCCGCCGTGGCCTGCGCTTCCTCGTCGTGCCCGCTGCAGCAATGCGGGACAGACCTTGGGTCTGCACGTGCTGCCTGTGCGTGGCCGGGCAGAGCCAGCTGCCCTGCTTCGCGGCCACCTGTTGCATGTTCAGGCCCCCTGTCGAGGACGCGGGGCCGTCGGCCGAGGCTCGCGGCGGCGCGCCCGTGCGTGCGGCCGCGGCCGGGCTGTAGAAAGGAGGGAGAGGAACCGTGGACCTCCATCCCTCTCACGCCCTGCATGCTGTGCCCCTCCGTGGCATCACGTTTTGTGCACTTTTTTTTTTTTTTTTTTTTTTTTTTTTTTTTTTTTTTTTTTTTATATATTATATATATATATATATATATATATATATATATATATATATATATATATATATATATAAAACCTCGATCGTGAATTGCGGCGATGCCCGCCACTTGCGTCGCCCGTGTCGGGGTGAGCATCGTGGTGGCAATGAGAATTTCAGTCGCTTTCGGAAGGGGTCTTCTTCTCCGACGTGAAGCCCGCTTCGGGGCACCCTCCGAGTCCAGGAAGCCGTCCTCGCTGTCGCCGCACACAGCGAGCAGGTTTCGGAGGCCGCTGTTTGAGCTATCGAACCGAGCCCGAGCCTGCACCAGTCCCCAAGAGGGTCCCGCAGCTAAGGCTTGGGGGGCGAGGGCCACACGGGGTTTCGGCGTCTGCGTGGTATTCGTCCCTTTCGCCTGGGGTGCGGGGCCCAATCGGGCCGGTGGTTAAACTAAACGTTCCTCAACTTTCTTCCTCCTGCCCCTCCTCCTCTTCCTCCTCTTCCTCCTTTTCCTCCTCCTCCTCCTCCTCCTCCGCCTCCTCCTCCTCGTCGCCGCCGCCGCCGCCGCCGCCGCCGCCGTCGTTGTCGTCGTCGTCGTCGTCGTCGTCGTCGTCGTCGTCGTCGTCGTCGTCGTCGTCGTCGTGGTCGTGGTCGTCGTCGTGGTCGTGGTCGTCGTCGTCGTGTTGGTCGTTGTCGTCGTCGATGTCGTCGTTGTCGCCGTCGCCGCCGTCGCCGTCGTCGACCTCCTCCTCCTCCTCCTCCTCCTCCTCCTCCTCCTCCTCCTCCTCCTCTCCTGCTCCTCCTCTCCACTTCCTGCTCCTCCTCCAGCTGGTCCTCCTCCTCCTCCTTCTTCTCGTGTTCCTTTTCCTCTTGTTCCTCCTCCTCCTGTTCCTCCTCTTCCTCCTCCTCCTTTCCTTCCTCCTCCACCTCCTCCTCCTTCTCCTTTTTCCCTCCTCCTTTTTCTGCCCCTCCTCCTCCTTCTTTTGCCCCTCCTCCTCCTCCTCCTCCTCCTCCTCCTCTCCTCCTCCTCCTCCTCCTCCACCTCTTCTTCCTCCCCCATTCGCCTCCTCCTCTTCCTCGTCGTTTTCCTCCTCCTCCCCATCCTCCTCCTCCTCCTCCTTTTCCGCCTCCTCTTCCCCCTCCTCGTCGGCGCCGCCCGCGCACCCCCCGACCCAGGCGCCAGTGCCGCCGGTCTGCCCGCGCACCCGCCAGAGCGGGGGCAGGGCGCCGCCAGCGGCGCGAGGTCGAGGTCGGTGTCCCCGATAGGCGGCCGCCTCCACGCGCCGGCTTCGGTCGCCGCCGCCGCCCGTCGCCGCCAAGAAGAGGGCCTCCTCCTTGTCATTTCCCCTCCGTTGCTAGCTGCGGAGAAAAGACGAGGACGAGGAGAAGGAGGAGGAGGAGGAGGAGGAGGAGGAGGAGGGCAAGCTCGATAAGATAGCCAAGGACGGACCAATGGTACCAAGGCTTCGGGGCCCAGCTCCGACCAGGGGCCAAAGTCAGCGGACCCGAAGGAGATGGAAGCCGAGAAATGTCGAGAAAGTATTAAGGCGGCCAAGAGGAAGAAGGAACAAGAGGAGGCCATCACTGCGGCTCGAGAGGAAATCGAGAAGCAGGACAGGGCCATCAGCAAGCTCGACGAGGAGATTGTGCAGGCCAAATGTGAGCCGGCGAGCACATTCCCAGAGGACGTGTACTTCGATTGCGATGGGGCTGAGTTCGAGGGCGACCAGGAGGTCAAAAACATGTTCGCCTCCAAAGCCTGGAAACGCTAAGGTGACAAAGCCAAGGAGAAGGGGGGCTGGTCGCGCTAGGGCTCCTCCCACAGCTGCTGATGGTGGCGCAGGGCAAGGCAACGCAGCAGGGGGTGAAGCCGCAGAAGAACCCGACGACAACGACGTGGACACTCTGCGGCAAGCCTCCCAGGGCGAGAAGCGAAACTTGTTGGAACAGCTACGTGCACTTGGATACAGGAGACCGAGGCGAGGGCAGCACTCCAGACTCACATGGCACGTTGTATTGGTGTTGGCAGGATTGCTATGCTCTTGACATGGGGGGAGCCCCACGAGAGGGGCCCAGCGCAGCGGACGCGAAAACCAAAGGTCGGGTGGGCTTTGGTGCCGAGCCCATTCTCTACGGTTTGGACCTGGTGGGTTCCGTGAAGATCTGCACCACGTTGGGCGTGGATTTCGTACAGGTATGGCGAGCACTCCTATAGGGGGCGGCTCCAGGGCTCCCAGGGACGAGCTCGAAGGCGACTTCGGCCCCATCCCAAAGTTCGTGGACTGCAAAAAGAAGCCCAGTTTCGAGTCCACCGCTGGAAGCAAGCTCGGAAAAGAAAGGAGATGGTGGGGGACCCAGCGCGGTGGACACGGACACCAGAGGCCAGGTGGGTTTGGGTGCTGAGTCCCGCGGCGGCTCCACGACGGACCAGGTGGGCGACCGTGAAGACCAGGTTCCTGCTTGGGTCCTGCTTGGGACCACCAGGGGTCAGTGGACCCCAGGGGTTCCCCAGTATATTGATACGGCGGGGACTTCTACGGGGGAGGTTCCAGGGGCTTTGCTGTCGAGTCGGCGGGCGAGTTCGGCCCCCACTCACCACTCGGGGACCGCGGGAAGGAGCTCATCCTCAGGGCCACCGCCGGACGCAAGCTCGAAGAGGGAAGGTGCCGACCGTGAGTTCAGATTCTACCTTGCCAACATCACGAGTTATGCTGACAAGGCGAAGGACCTCATCAAGGAATGGTCGCTCACGCATGCTGGATTGCAGAAGGCAGACGCACCAGCGCAACATCCCGTCGGATTCGCGGAGCACCACCTGAAGGAAACTATGCTCACGGAGATGAGAAAACGATTTCGTAAGCAGGGATGGAGGGGTGACCTCGTCAGGGCACAGAGGACCATCAATGGCGGACGGCAGGGCCATGGAGGCGTTGCAGTGTTCAGCAGATCGGACTTCCACGCGCCCGCTTTTGATGATTAGCTTCAGTTTCCAGATTATTTTCTACAATTGCCCAGCCAATGGGCGGTGCAGTGGGTGCGTTTCCAGTCGGTCGACATTGATTTTTGAAGCAGCCTACTTCGTGGTCGGGACGGGCCTGGCCGAGCCTAATGTATCCTTGCTGTCGGAGATCGGGCAGCGCACGAGACGCATGCGGCCCCCCTTTGTAATCGTGGCAGATTGGGGCATGACGCCGGTCGAGGCGGGGCGAAGTGGGTTTGACGCGTATGTCGGAGGAGAATAGGTCACGCCAGACCCACGCCCAGGTGGAGAGATACTGATTAATTACATGATGTGCGTTTTCGGTCCCCTACGGCATGCAGTGGACCTTTCTCTGGGCGGGTTCTCTCCCTGGGCGGCCCCGCGCCACGGAGTCAACGGGGTGCTCAAGAGGTCGGGGTTCGCTCTGCAGCCGCGCGTGGCGATGGCGCCGTTGCCCATCGCACCAAGCGCGCGTGGGCCCGGTCGACCGCGGGGGCATCGCTGCGGGGGGGTCAGGGACAGCCTCGAGGATGCCACGTCTCGATTTGGCATGCGGGAGCTAGGGCTGAGAAGGAGGTCAGCGCGAACTAGATGGCCTTCGCGCTGGCGGCAGAGGACCTGCTGCTGAACAGGGGGGCGGAGAGGGGGGCGCGCCACTCGCGCCCACCAGGAGGGGCTACAAGATTGAGGCCCAGGAGGTCCAGGTGGCCCCCGCGAGACCTCAGGGATGGATGGCCCGCGCCCCTGGCGTGGCCGGGCGGGGCGGCCTCGAGGGCCGTTTGCTTGAGTGCGCGGGCATGGCCCGAAAGAACAAGGCCATCCACCTCCAGAGGCGAGGGTCGGACAGCCTGCACAAACAAGTGGGCGCGCGCCGCGGCCCCACCAGCGCCCTGCCAAAGGAGGCCGAGAAGAGTTTTCTGGATAAGGTAGAGGTTGCCCCCTTCCAGGGCCACGGGGGCCCCGATGGGGCTCCGGGGCGCGGCCAAGGGGCGCTGACATATAGTCTTGAGCATTTGGGCGTATTCACGGCAGGCAAGCCTCGAATGGTTTTAAGGAATGGCCCCTGGAAGATTTAGACCATGGCGGGGGGGGGGGCCCACCGCCGGGCAATGGCGCGGGGGGGGCCAGCGCCAGCCCTTGCCCCAGAACATGGCCCTGATGGGGGCCTCGTCGCGGACCCCCCGCGCTACGCGGCGGCTGAGGCCGCGGCGCGGGAGGCGCTGCGGCGCCCGCGGGCTGGTGCTCAGGGGCCCCCATCAGGACCAGGACTGGCGACCAGAATTCAACGCGTGCACGCGAGAAGCTCGAAGCGGGCATCAGCCGCTTGAGGTGGCAGATCTGGAGCCAGCGCCGTCGAGTTTCCGACCGGTGATAGGGGTGGGCCTAGATGGCCAAAGGTCGAAGTATTGGGCCCAGTTGCCGCTGGCGGGGCGCAGGCAGTTGCTGCGCCTGCCCCTGCAAATGGAGGACGCGATGGTCTGGCCATGCTAGGTTCGAGACAACGCAGCGCAGCTGCTGCGCCAGTCGCCGACAGCAGATCGCCCGATTACCTTCGCACAAGGCCTGTATAGATGTTGGGCGGAGGCTAGGCGGGGGGCGGCGGCGACGCGGGCGGGGGCGCGGGAGGGCATCATAGGTGGCTCGGTTTTAAGAGCAGCGATCATACTCCAACCCCAATTGGAAGTTTCAACGATCCAGGGTTTCTCCTGAACTGAGATCGCGTGGCACTTGGAAAGTTTCTCACGACCTCCCCCAGTGCGTGGAGATTTTGAGGCTCGGCAGGGCCACGGGCTACCCGATGCTTCGCATGTTCATGGCCGTGCAAACCCACTTCGCCCCAGGATGCGCGAGAGCGGAAGACTACTTCAGTGAAGCCATCATCCCCTGGAAGGGGAATCTTGCCGGGGTCCAATTTCGACGTGGACAGAGTAGGACTGCGCGGGATGTTGCAAGATTTGCACGACTCCTTTCGACCCATCCAGCCCGATGCGGCGGTGGGCGACTGTTCGCAGCAGGCGGTGGGGCACTCTAGGGAGGCAGTCGCGAAGAGCGCGCAGGCAGGTAGGAAGTTGCGGAGGCTGCGCGCCCAGGGGGGGGGGGGGGGGCAAGGTTTCCAGCGAGCGTGCCCTCATCAGTTGCCCTGTGTGCACCTGGCCTCAGACATTCAGTCGGCCCTCCGCTCATATGGCCTACATGTGAGTAGCGCAGAAGAAACGCCTGTCTTCGGCTGCGGGCCGCGCCAAGATGACCGCGCAAGTCGCCAAAGTCACCCCCGAGGGCCCGCGCCTTGGGGGGGCCGGGATATCTGCCGCAGGCGATGGTACATGGCTGGCGATCTCGTCGCTAATGTGCACAAGGGCTCAGGCAGCGGCACGGTCAGGAGCCCACTGCGAAGGTGGCTGCTCCACCACGGCTGTCGCGTTGATGTTGGGGCCGATCAGGGCCCTTTGATTTATTTCTGGCAGGCTCCACATGTTCCGCACGTGATACGAGCTGCTGCCGTCTGTGCTGCGTTCTTGCGGGCGGCTATTTGCACCTGCATGGAAAAAGGCCCAGCAGCAACTGCCGCCAGCAAAGCGCCGCTGGGGCTATGCCAAGGGGCCAGTCGCAGCTGTTATTGCTTGCTCGCCTGCAGGACATAGAATGGACGGCGCCAGAGCCATGGTTTTGGATCTCGGCCGGACAAGAGAGTTTCGAACTGCGCGGTTGCCATCCAGATATGCTTATTGATTTTGAATTGCGAGGTCCCTTGGGCGCCCAGATTTGGGGCCAGGCCGCTAATCATCACCCAGGCAAGGGTTTCGAATTCAATGCGGATTTATTGGTGCCCAGCCGTCGCATGAAAAGACTTGAGCGCCGAAATCAATGGGGTCGCGCTGCGCTCTCGGGGATGCCGTCGACAGGCTTCTCATGGCCAGCGGCCCGCAGGTTCGGAGAGGGATCGGCTCGCCCCTCCCCGCCAGCCGCCGCCGCCACCGCCCCTGTCTCTGTTCCGCCCCCCATCGGCCCCGCTGGCGGCCGCGAGCGCCGCGAGGCGCGCCGCGGGCAGGTGCCGACGCAGAGGAGATGGACTGGCCCGAGATCATGGACCTTGGGGCCAGGCAGGATGGCCCCCACGCCCCCGAGGGGGAGGGGGCCAGGGCTTGGGCCGCCCCCGCTTGCCCGCGCCGCGGGCCCCCCTTCGGAGGCGACTTTCCATCAGCTCTGGGGGTGCCCCCACAATGCGGAGATTGAAGGCGCGCACATCGAGTTGCTCGATGAAGCGACGACGGCGTGGAAAGAGTTTCCGTGTTTTTGGTTGAGGGGGCTACCGCCGCTTAGATGGACGAGCGGACCCACGTTAGTCAATGCTCCAAGCGTTAGTCAATGCCCCAAGCGACCCTGTACTCTCCCCCAGCCTCAGCCAAGGGCCACTTGACCTGGGGGGGGAACGTCGTCGCGGGGGCGGACGGGTCGGGGGGGCCGTGCTCGGCGGAGCCCAGGATGAGGCGGTGTGGATGGGGGCTTTCAATAATTAGGGGGTGCCCAGTTGGGCTGGGGCCATGGGCCGCTGCCTGGATATATGCAGACCGGCCCCCTGGCCGAATTAGCAGGAGTTGTCCGGGTTCTGAGGCACGCCAGAAGGCTTACTACGCTAGCTGTCGATTCGGCGATCACCATCAGGATCTCCCACCGAGGTCGTGGCGATGTGCCCCCTGTGGATGTAGCACGCTGGCGCAGGTTTTGGGTGGAGGCCGGCGGCAGACAATTTTCCATTGTGAAAGTCAAGAGCCACACCAGACTTGCGCATGAGCGGGAGGATGGCCCACCCGTTTTGCTCTGGCTTGCCAATGGGGTTGCCGACGCCGCCGCGGAGGAAGGAGCGCGGAGGGCCAAAATACCAGGCAATGTTGTCGCCGAGGCTTGCAGGAATGACTATGAAGGTGCAAGAGCACCGCATAGCTGTCGCTTTCCACGTAGCGTCGAGAGCACCAGGGCTCTACGGCCCCAGTTCCAAGGCCGCACGTGCGGCGAGGCTAAGATACGGGGCAAAGAGCGGGTGCTTAAGGTTGACGAGGCGAGGGCTGCGTCGGCCCATCGGGTCGTCTCGGACCCGAGAGGTGTCAGATGTGCCCTGTGCCTCACCCGACCGACCGCCGATTGAAGTTGCAAGAGTGGTTAGCTACCCCTGCCCCAGGGTCCCGCACGGCATACATCCCTCCCGTCGGCTCGAGTGGTGCAAGGAGGTGTTTTATTGCCAGATGTGCGGGGCAACAGGGACGAAGGGGAAATTCGTCAAGCGGGGGCAGGGCTGCTGCCCTGATCGCGTTGGCGTGTGGGGCAGGCGGGCGATTAAGTACCTCAAGGGAAGGAAGTTTCCCCCAGGGTTTAAGAGCTGGCCTGAGCCAGATTGTGAAGTTTTGGTTTCGGCGTGCCCGCTCTTGGGACTTGCGCTGTAGGTCTGGACGAAGAGGAGGAGGAGGAAGAGGAGGAGGAGGAAGAGGAGGAGGAGGAGGAGGAGCCTCCAGTGAGTTTCTTGCCCCCGCGCGTCGTCCCGCTGCCGCCCCCTGGCGCGCAGGCGTTCCTCGACGGCCGGCCCCGCGGGGGTTCGGGATGGTCAAAATGGGTAATTTCAGAAAGATTCGGCATAAACACCGACAGCAGTTGCTGTTCATCCTAAACTGGGATCGCTGTCGTTGTCGCCTCGGACGGTGTATGGTTTGGGGCAGTATGTGTTGTTGGGCACTGTGCCCACTGTTTCCATACTCGTATCGGGCGTCCATGGTCGCCGCCGCGGTCGGTCGTCTCAGAGGAGGGCGAGGTTTGGAAGGGCTGTTTGCCTTTAGGGGGCCCTCCTCGTCTCGGCGCTGGCCTGGGGGGGAAATACGGGAGTCTCGGGTTCTAGGTTCGCGGTCTTCGGGCGTCGTCATGGATTCTCGGCGGAATTCCAGCTTCGGGATGCGCTCCAGCGGCTTCGCCTCGCCGAAGGGGTTCGGGGGGTGCCCGGATCGTCCCGAACGGCCACCAGGGAGCCGAGCTATGACCGAAAGGGGTGCTCTCCCGCTCCTGTCCCAGGTCGTCCACATTGGGGGCCGCATGGCGGGCGGGGCGCGTTTGGGCATATTTTTTGGCATTCCTGGCCCACGGCATAGGTCCAGGAAGTTATAGAGACAAAGGGGGACGAGCAAGAGCAGTGGCAGTGTCGGAGGGGGGAGGCGGAGAAGGAGGAGGAGGAGGAGGAGGAGGAGGAGAAGGAGGAGCAGGAGGAGGGTGCGAAGGAGGAGAGAATACGAAGCAGGGAGGGTATAGCACGGGAAGGATCGAGGAGAGAGGAGGGGCGGACGGAAGAGTAAAAGGGCAGGTAAGGAGGGGTGGAGGGGGGGGGGGGGCGGAAGGAAGGGAGAGGGAAGGTCCAGGAGCAGCAACAGTTGTGTGCGCCCTTCCAGAAACGGGGGAGCTGCCCCAGGGTTGGCAACAGGCCTGCTCTACGGGCTGGCCCTTTGCAAAAGGCCGAGGCCAGCAAACTAAACAAAAAGGCGCACGAGTGTACTGCTCGGGGGCCTCAGCGTCGGGTGAAGTAACTACTGATGGTGCCTTCCTGGCTGATCTCTCACAACTAACAATCGAGCTCCGTCATGCCGTGGAATTGGATGCGGTTGTATTCCAAGAGCTTACCGTGCGAATGTGGCGAATATGGAATCCAGCTGCCCACGGGCCTACGGCCAGTCCCGCCTCCGTGACCCCCTCGGAGACGCCATGAACCTCCAGGAGTAGGGGTGGTGTGCGCAAGTGAGCGCGACGTGAGGGGTGGGTGGCCCCTTAGAAGACTACATAAACCCTGCCAGGCAGGACTTGGCATTCTTCCAAGCCTCAACGTGCCAGGGGGCACGGTGGCGGATTACAAGCCATCTCGTCACCCAAACAGACCCAGCTACACCGATGTGATCGGCAGCGCCACGCCTGCTCGCGGCCCCTCCGCCGCTCGCAACCTCTCCAGCCGGCGGCCCTCTGTTTGGGCGCCCGCCTCCACAATTTTGCCAGACGGGCCGTAGGAGAGTTGCCTTCCTTGCTACCCCCTGTTCGGCGACGAAATCCGAAACCTACTCTCGCCGATCAACGAGTCAGGCAACTCGATGGCAGCGGGGGCAGAGTTCGGAATTCGTCGAGCAGGTGGCGAAATCCGAGCCCCACCCCCGCCGCCCATCGATCCAAAGGAATCGATGGTTGGTGGGGGTAGGGTTCGGCTGTCGCCACCTACCTTTGGAACACATCGGCGTACGATGGGCCACTCCGGGCGGCAAGCTGGGCGGGCCCAGGACGGATAGGTGGATCGGTCCAGAGCGTTGTGGAACGCGCTCAGAGCGTTCCAGAGCGCCCCGGGATCGCCGGACCACCGCGCAGGTCCCAGATTTTTATCCCGGTTCCGCTGTGTCCTGGTCCTGGCCTCGTCTGATATATTCGGGAGCGCGGCTCCCCACGGCTGTGGCTGGTCGCGCTGCAGATCCGCAGCCAGTTTGGATCAAGAGGGGATCGCGCCGCTAAGGGCCGAAGCCCGTGCGCGCCCCCCTCCCCCCTGGTAGTTGCTACAGGTGCCTCTGGCCCAAGGCGTCCCCACCATCTCACTCCATTTCGGGCGAGGCTTCGGGACTGTCAAAAAACGACTCAGAATGAGAATCCGGTCCTGGAGAATGGGTGGAGACTTTTGGGGGTCGACGTTCTGAAAACGTCATGACGCCAGGGATCTGCGGAGAGGGCCTCGGCTTCGGGCAGTGGTGTGGTTGCCTTCTCTTCCTCGGCGGAAGGTTGGCGCAAGCCGGGGGAAGGAAAACGGGAGCGGCTCCGCGGGCGGAAGGAAAAGATGCGCCCCAGATTGATGGCAGGGTGTTTTGGTTCAAGGTCTCCGGAGGCGGCCACTTGGGAGCCCCTGCGTGCCTCTCCAGAAGTCGAGGGGGCGCCTTGGGGGCCAGGGGGCACTCCTGGCACCACCTGGCGGGCGGCGGCCAGCGACTCCCCACGCCAACCCCCACTTCGGAGAGCGCCAACTGGGCGCCTGCACCGATCCTGGCCAAGTCTGTCCTGGGCCCAGGATTGGATCGGCCTGGCCACTCTCGGCGCAGGTGTACCCTGAGATCCGACGTAACGGAAAAATGCAGCATCGTCGAAGCTCACGGCCGGAGACCCACTTGGACCTTGTCTTTCCGATGCAGTTTTCGAGCCGGATCGATCTGCGAGGGCCCCAGGGCCGAGGTAGGGCGAACCCCCCCTCTCTTTCAAAAAAGTGGGCCCCATCCTCCGCGGCATTTTTCGAGCAAGATCGATCTGCGAGGGCCCCAGGGCCTGCGGCCAGTAATCGGAATCGCCCCCTTGGGACACAAACAATCTGCGACGCCATGATCTCAGCGTATAGTCCGATACATCCGACGTCCGGATTTTTCCCACACGGGGTCCCCAGAAGTTTCGACTTTTTCCCCAGGGCAGTCTTTCATCCTGAATCGTTTCCGGACGGTCCCAAGGCTCAGCGAGGGCCACCAGCGGGGTTCCGGGCACTGGTGCAAGTGAACAGTTCGCGCCCTCCGAGCTCTCCACCATGCAGCCACGCCTGTTCCGCCAGCGGCTGCTCGAGCTCTCCGCGGAGCTCGGGGGCCTCCAAGCGGTGCGGTGACCATGCTCAGACGGGGCTAGGACGAGTATACATATAACGGCGCACCGGGTCCAGGGGCCCGGGGCCGGGACCTCGACCACAAATGTGCGCCCCGGGGGGCCCGGAGGCTCGTCGGACCGCCGGACGCCGTCCAAGATCGTTCGCAGGCGGCTTCGGAACGCGCTCCGATGGCTCCAGATGCCTTCAAGACGCCTGTCATGACACCAAGAAGGTCCCAGAAGCCTCCAAGACGCTCCGACAGGCAGCCCAAGAGAGGCCCAAGAAGCAAAAATCGTGCCATTCCTATTGGAAAACGTATATTTTTCGCATGTTCGCCTCTTGGGCTTTCACCGCGTCCAAGACGGCCCAAGAGGCGCCCAAGACGGTCTACGAGGCCTCCGGGAGCGCTCCAAGGCTGCGCACGAGTGGCCCAGGACGGCCCCAAGACGGCCGAAGAGAGCCCCAAGACGAGTTCGAGAGGGGTCCCAGACGGAGAAAGCCAACCTCGAATTCCGAGCTTCCGGCCCAAGAGGCTCCAGGAGGCGCCAAAATGCCGCCAAGAGGCGCCAAAAGGCTCCCAAAAGCACCCCAAGACGTTCCGAGAGGCACCCCAAGAGAGGTCCAAGAAACAAAAATCGTGCCATTCCTATGGGAAAACGTATATTTTTCGCATGTTCGCATCTTGGGCTTTCACCGCGTCCAAGACGGCCCAAGAGGCCTCCAAGACGGCCTAGGAGGCCTCCGGGAGCGCTCCAAGGCTGCGCACGAGTGGCTCAGGACGGCCCCAAGACGGCCCAAGAGAACCCCAAGACGACTTCGAGAGGGGTCCCAGAAGGAGAAAGCCACTCTCGAATTCCGAGCTTCCGGCCCAACATATCCCAGGAGGCGCCAAAACGCCGCCCAGAGGCGCCAAAAGGCTTCCAAAATCAGCCCAAGACGTTCCGAGAGGCACCCCAAGAGAGGTCCAAGAAACAAAAATCGTGCCATTCCTATGGGAAAACGTATATTTTTCGCATGTTCGCATCTTGGGCTTTCACCGCGTCCAAGACGGCCCAAGAGGCCTCCAAGACCGCCCCAAGACGGCCCAAGAAGCTTCCAAGAGGGCCCCAGGACAGCCCAAGAGGGCCCCAAGACGGCCCAAGAGGCGCCCAAGATGGCCCAAGAGGGCCCCAAGACGGGCCCAAGAGGGGGCCCAGAGGGGGACCACGAACCGCAAGCTCGAGCCTTCCGCCCCAAGAGGCCGCCAGGAGGCCCCAAGGAGGCCCCTCAAGAGGCCCCAGGAGACCCCCAAGAGGCCCAAAGGAGGCCCCGAGAAGCCCCAAATCGGCCCCCAAAATGCTTCGAACCTGCTTCCAGGAGGCCCCCGACAGGTTCAGAGGCTCCCGAGAAGCTACGTCAAACTCCCAGCGAGCGGCCGGACGAGGCCCCCCACAAAATCACAAGAGGGTTCCAGTATTTGTATCCTTCAGCGCTCTCTGGCCTTCTTCCCCCTGCCCCCTTCCCTGCGACTTTCGTTGACTCAAGCTCGCCTCCTAGCTAGAACCTAAGCGCGCGCGAAGCGCGCGCGTGGTTCTAGGGGACCAGGTCTGGGGGCCAGGTCTGGGGGCCGGGGGCCGGGACCCCGACCACAAATGTGTGGCCCGGGGCCTGGGCCCGCCTCTGCAGCTTAAAATCGCCCCGGGGAGCCCTCAGACAGCAATCCCGGCGGCCCCAGGCGGTCTCGAGACACCCCCAAGACGACGTCCAGGGGTCTCCGTCGACGCACGATGCGTTTAAATTGCCCCGGAGGCCCCCAAGACGCCCCAAGAGGCCTTTAAGATGCCGCCGAAGAGCGCCCCGAGTGGGGCAAAATCGTTGATGTTTGATTGTTTTCTTTCAATGTTTTTTTTGCATTCTCGCTGTTTCGTGTTTCTGGCGCTAAAGCACCGCCCAAGAGGCTCCCCAAACCGATCCAAGACGGCCCAAGAGGCCCCCAAGAGGGCCCCAAGACGGCCCGAGAGAGCCCTGAGACGGCCCCAGAGCCGCCCAAGACGGCGCAAGAGGGTCCCAAGAAGGCCCCAAGAGGGGCCCAAGAGAGGGAACGCGAACTGAAAACTCAAGCTCTCCGCCCCAAGATGCCCACAAGAGGCCCCAAGATGCCCCCCAAAAGCCCCCAAGAGGCCCCAAAAGGCACCCAAGAGGCCCCAAGAGGCCCCCAAGAGGCCCCAAGAGGCCCCCAAGGCGCCCCAAAGAGGCTCCAAGAGACCCCAAGACGGCACCCAAAAGGTTTCAAAACTCTTTCTAAGAGGCCCCCGAAGACATGCCAAGAAGGTCCCATGACGACTTCAAGAAGCAGTCCAGGATGCTCCGAGGAGGCCCCAAGAAGCTAGCTAGAACTTGAGCGCGCGCGAAGCGCGCGCGATGGTTCTAGTATAAATCTGTTTCAGAGCTAGGCGGCGAGCGAGGGGGGGAAGTGAGAAGGAGAAGGCCTTCTCACAAGGTTTGGAAGTCCCCCGGCCTTCTGAGACGTTTCCTAAGCTTTCCCCGAAGACGAAAACAATTTCTCAGACGGCGCCCCGGGTTTCTGAGAAGTCCCCCCGCTTTCTGAGAAGGCCTTCTCCTTCTCATGATCCCCCCTCGCGCACCGCCGAAGAGCGTTCCGGAACGCTTTCAGAGCGTTCCGGAACGCGCTGAGAAGGCTGCGTCGCCCGAGACATCCTCCAGAGCCGCCAGATCTCAGAGAGTCTCGATTTATCCTCACCCGATGTTAAAACTCGTCCTGGCTTCGTCCTACATGCCGTGTGTCGCCGAACGCGTTCCACCATTCGCAAGGTACCTGCTCGCAAACGTCTGAACAAAAAACAATGATTGCCTCGAAGTAATGGATCGCGGATCCCCCACGGCGGATCCAGGCCATTTGCGAATAGTTGGTTGCTTCTTGCGAGTCGTGGAGCGCGCTGGTCTCCGAGCGGTGCGGTGCCCGTGCCTTGTGGTGAGAAAGTGGGTCTGCGGGCCGACGGGCACGGCTGTGGGAGCCTCGGCCGTGTTCCGAGGGCGTCGCGGGCGATTCGGCGCCGAGCGGTGAGTTCTCTTGGGGCTCCAAGGCCACCGCACGGTCCCCCCGAGGCCACGTCCCTTGGGGTACCTCGGCGGCGAGCGAGGGGGGGAAGTGAGGAGGAGAAGGCCTTCTCAGAAGGCTGCGGGGCTTCTCGGAAGCCCTCACGTCTTCTGAGAGGGTTTCAACGCCTTCGGGGAAGGCTTAGAACACTTCTCAGAAGGCCGGGGGACTTTCGAGCCTTCTGAGAAGGCCTCCTCCTTCTCACTTCCCCCCCTCGCTCGCCGCCGATCCACGTCCACCGCACGGTCCCTCCGAGGACACGTCCCTTGGGGTTCCTCTGCGACCTCTTTCGAACCCCACCCCTACGGGTGCAATCGACGCTGGGGTATATGACACCCCTGCGGGGGTTCACTTGGCTGCAGGCATCCTTTAAATTCTGAACCCCAGCCGTTTCTTCTGAAAATTTACCTGCAGGGGTAAGGTTGCACATGTCGTTGCCCAGTGACCAGGCCCCAGACACCCGTTGTCGTGATTATTTTTTTGACGTCGACCCCCAGAGGTCTCGACCCATTTCCGGGGGCCCGTTTTTGGTTCTGAGTCGTTACTTGAATGTCGGGGTGCCCGGCGAGGACCCCTCGGCCAGATACCGCAAATATGAAACAAAAAACGTCGCGGCTTTTCCGGATCATTTTGGGGTGTGGGGTCCACCGTTTTGCAGAGACAGCGCCCCGTGTCTCCTTCCTCTTGCACCTTCGTTTCCGTTGCCCTCCGAACGTCCATCCCGGCACACCCTTCGCACGTTTCGTGGCCTCGTAGGTTGCTCCAGCTAGGGCCCAACTGCCAGAGTTCGCTTTGCGCCGGAGTCTCATGCCTGCGCACCCATCACACGTTTCGTGGCCACGCAGGGAGCTCCAGCTGAGGCCCAAATGCCAGGGTTCGCATGGCGTCGATGCTTGATTTCGGCACACACACACACACCTCACACGTCTCGTGGCCCCACAGGGAGCTCCAGCTGAGGCCCAACTGCCAGGGTTCGCATGGCGTCGGTGCATCGTTTCTGCGCACCCCTCACAACGCTTCGTGGTACCATAGCGGCCTCCAGCTGAGGCCCAAATGCCAGAGTTCGCATGGCGTCGGCGCTTCACTTCGGCACACCCCTCCAGCAAAGGCCCAAATGCAATGGTCGCCCTTCGGGAGCTCCAGCTGCGGCCTAAATTCCAGGGTTTGCATTGCGCCGAAGGCGATACCCACAACGACGGTACTCACGACTGCACATGGTTGGTTCCTTCGCCAGGATAATTTCAGGACCCTGTTTGGATGACCGCTGGGGGTGCTAAGGGGATATGGGGGGTTACACGCCGATGCCAAGTTGGTTATATGTTCTCCAACCTGGCTTATTGTTGGGTTGCACATGCCCCACGTAGCTTCGGGGGTTTCGATAACTCGGCTGAGCGGGCGAAGCCCATTTACCTAGCCTGTATCGCTAGCCCCCCTGAGCCACGTGGGGCACTTGTAGTCCATGTAGAAGCCAGGTTGGGCCAGATATAACCGCCTTGGTATCCGCTTATGAGCCCCCCGTACCCCCCTAGCACCCCCCGCGGTCATCCCAGTAGGGGATCTGGGCCACCGCACGGCCCCTTGAGGAGTACGAGGGCCTTCACGCGGCGGCCGCCCGGGCGGGCCGCGGCAGCGGCAGCGCGCTGGCCGAGGTGCCCGACGCGCCAGCAGAGGGCGGGCCGGCGGCCAGCCCAGACGGCGACGGCGACCTGGGTGGAGGCCGAAGAAGTGAGCGTTCTTGTTCCTCCCCAGGGTAACGCTCGCTACCGGGGCAAACCCCGCCCCTCCCCGGGCACCGCTAACGATCGTATTGGGTGGGCGGCCTGGACCCCCCCCCTTTACGTGCTGTGGTGCACGTAGGCGATTGAACGCCGGTGGCGCGGATACCCTGGCGGGTGCACGCCGCGGTCGCCGTTACCGTTACCCTCCCGCCCGACCCTCTTCCCCCACGGGTAACGACCGTAACCCAGGAAAGAGAACAAGCAGCATATCCAGATCTCCGACGAGTCGAATTCGAGAACACCTTCATGGCCGAAGATGGCCGAACATGCTTCCCAGGGAGACCCCCGAGAGGCTTCAAGACAGAAGACGCGCTCGTTCCAAACAGCATCGCGCTTTGCGACAGAAGGAGCGGAGGGCCGGACGTCTCACCAGGGTGGACCCGGGATGGTCCAAGATTGTCTTTGGGAGCTCCGGCCCCCAGGTCGCGACGCAAGGTTGCGGATTGTTTTTTGTCCAGGAGGTTTATTCGGATGCCACCCCCGATATCGGTCCGAAAACATACATGGGCGACGGGGAACTATCGAATCAGAAATGCGTGCGCACGTTCGAGTTCGACCGGCGAGGAATTTAAAGTAGAGCCGACATTCGCAACTTAACATTCGAAGCATCTCGTTAAGTGCGGAAGTGATTCGGACCGGCTTCCACCGAGCAAGCGCGGCGTGCTTCGGAATTGCCCAACAAGTGATGTGCGTTTGCTGCCTCCGACGAGTCACAAGTGTATATGTCGCCGAGCAGTTCGTTCCGACGCGCGGCCTTCCGCTTTGGGGAGGGCGCCGCGGCCACCAGGGCAATGCCGCTTACGGCGCAGGGCTTTCCGTGGGCTCGCTGTGGGTATGCCGTGGGTCGGCGTCGTCCATTTGTGCGCATCGAGAACAAACGGCGCGGCTTCATATGCTCTGGAGATGCAGCGAGGTATGCATTTGTTGCACCAGACGTCAATTTCCTGTTTACCAGACCGCCAGGGATCGGCAATTCTAGGGGCCTCGCCTCGCCACCTGCTTCGAGGCTGTTGCTGGCCGCGTCCGGCCATCGGCGGCGCCATTGGGCGTCGTGGCGCCACCTGAGGGCACCTTTGGGCCGCTGCTCGCTGCCCAGATCTCCGACGAGCTGATTTTTGTCAATCGCTGAGTTTCTCCTCAATTTCGGCGACATCACACATGGATCTGAGACGGAAAAACTGCCTCCCAAGACGGGGTCGGTACCTCTGGGGCCGCGGAATGGAAACATCAGATCGGAGGGTCCAGGACACTCCGGGGACTCTCCTGGACACCTTCGAACACTTGCATCCCAAGTCCGCGGAGTTCCGCCCAGATCCTCCCAAAACGCACTGTATGGAGGCGGTTAGTCAGTCGAATTCCAGGTATGAATTCGTCAGCCGTCGCGATGTTGCATCAATGTTGTAAGTTTTGAACGACTTGAGCCGATCTTTCGTATTTCGTTGCCGCCTGGGCCTCTTGTGGTCACCGTCACCCTGGGTTGGCGGCTGGCCCGAGGCGATGTTCGCACGGATGCCAAAATCGATTCCACATTGCAGCGATCGTCGGGGGAAGCTACGTCCTGATCTTCTGGAGACACCCAGGGCCAATCATGGCGCGGGAGAATTTCCAGATGCCCCCCCCCAAAAAAAGAATAGATGCGAATTTGGTGGCGTGCCAGTTGGACCTAGGTCCTGGTGGCGTTGAGCCGTGCTTGCGTTCTGTTGAACGGCGCCGTGTGCGTGCTTCCAACGTGTCGACACGATTGCCCAACATATGTATTGTTCGGTATCCGGCACTGCTTCTCTTTCGCGTTCAAAGGTTGTTCGCCGGTCTTGCCTGCCGGACGAAGCTGAACACCAGTTTCGTGGTGTTGGGGGGGGCAGGACTCTTGGGCCAAAAACATTACAAGCAAACCAAACAAAAAACATACGCGTATCCGCAGCCTCGTGGGCCGGGCCCCTGGGCCGCGACCCCGCGGAAACAGTGCGTTTTTGGCTGCCGATGCTCCGTGCGCAACGTATCCGTGCGGCCGCGTATCCGCGGGATCGCATCCCAGAATCCAGACCGCGAGGGCGCAGATCTGGATATGTTCGCCGCTCGTGAGGGACAGGAATTCCTCGTGCGACGGCTTCGGACACAGCGTTGATCGCTCAGAGCGACCCGCGCGGTGTCCCAAGCCCGTCGCCACGACGTGAACTCTAGTCGCAGCTCTCCTCCCCAGGCGAAAGCGCCCAGCCAAGCGGCGGGAGCCTGCTGCAGTTGACCCGCGCCTCGGCCGCCTCCTCCTCCTCCTTTCCTCCATCCCTCCCTCCTCCCCCCTCCTCCTCCCTTCTCCACCTCCTCCTTCTCCTCCTCCTCCTCTTCCTCCTCCTCCCCATCCTCCTTCTCCTCCTCCCTCCTCCTCCTCCCTCCGGTGACGTGGGACTCGATGGTCTCCCACTCCAGCGATGGCGGCACCCCGTCGCCCAGCGGGGACACCGTGGCCCCGCTGCCCGAAGCCTCCGCGATGCAGGTGAAGGTCTCGGCCACGCGTGCGGGCGACCCTTCGCCGGAGGGACCTCTGGTGCGAGCCCGTGTCGGGGCTCACGTGCAGCCAAGACGTTGAAGTAAGGACCGCTTTGGCTTCGGAAGGGGTTCGCTGTTGCTTAGGTCCTTCCATGGTGACTGCACATCAAACCCTCCTCGCTCACGCAGGCGCTTTGGGGGCCGAAAAGGGGGTCTCGTTCCTTATTCGTCGTTCCTTCTTTTAGCAGCCCGACTGTGACGGGGGTCCGCTAATCCCCGCCGAGGTTCCCTGACGGACCCGGATGTGGGAGCCGCCTGGAGCCGGCCGCTTTCCTCCGCCCTCCGCTGACCCAGATCTGGGAGCTACTTCGTGGCCGGCCAGGCATCGCGACAGGGCCCTGGCCGACGGGGTTTGGGCTGACCCGGATATCAGGGGCAACGACAGGGGGATGGGCACATGGGGGGATGCATCGACCTCCAGTCGCCCATTGATCGCCGATAGGGGCCCGATAGCCCCAGCCTGCACAGGCGATGTGTCGCCGATTCCAGATCGAAGCATCCTCCCCCATGCCGGTCCCCCCCTACCGTTGCCCCTCAGGATAGCGCGTCCCCGACTACTGAGGCCCCCGGATCGCGATGCGGTACGAACGACATGGGCATGGAAATATGTTTACGACGACAAACAGTAGTTCCTGTCCGTTTCGAGCAGGGCTCGGTGTCGGTGCCGCCGCGGGCGTTTGTCCCTTTCAGAAGAAGGCCGCCTGCCCAACAGCGGCGGCTGTAGGTTTGTGCTTGTGGCGTTCAGAGCGACAGCAGCGCCGTGCAAGGGCCCAGGCCGCCCCCGTGGCCTTTGGCCGGCGGTGCCCCGCCGCCGCGGCGACCGCGCTCGCGGTGGGAGGGCGCCCAGCCGTGGCGGCATCGGTAAAGAGGGGAGCCAGCGCCGCCGTTCCGCGAGGCGGCGTGCGATCGCGGTTGCAGGGACTGCGACGCGTCTCGATGGAAGAAACACGCTGACCATGTCCAAGATGTCCCGGGATCTTGTCGACGCCGGTCTTGGTCCTGGTCCACGCGGGCCGTCGCCGATTCGCGAGGATGAGCCACGACTCGACGCTGACCAAGACGGACGGTGACCAAGGTCGACACGACGCTTCCTTGTTCAGTCTTGGTCATGGTCTCCGTTTTCTTCACCTCTGGCGACAGCAGCGGCTTGCGCGGTTGAATGTGGCCCCCCCTTGCGCAGACCCGAGGCGGCGCACCAAAGGTCGCTCCTGCCTGGGTCACTCTTGCACGTATCCGAAGGTCTCAAGGCGCTCGAGGGAGAGCGCGGACACGAGCAGGCTCTCCATGGCCTCCCAGACGGCTGGGCGGCTGGGCCCGTTTCGACCCGATCGATTCGCTCCTGTGTGGATTCGATTCGGTTCCAAGTCGGTTTGGGCCAATTCAACTCTGATTCGGTTCCGATGTTCAGCCGATCCAGCGCGGCCCGGCGCGTACACGGCGCTGCCGTGCAGCCTGGCGCAGCCCCAGCCGCAGCCGTTATCCGATCCGACTCTGGATTACGCGTTCATGCCCGACGATCCGACGCACATTTCGAGCCGATCCAATTTGCACGAGCGGTGAACGTAGGTATACCCACACCCTCGCGGTCTGGATTCTGGCGCCTTCACTCCAGAGTCCCACTCATTCTGGTCTGTAGCTTCACAACGTCCCCTGTCTTTCGACTGCACTTCCCAGCGGAAGGTCGGACAATCCTTCCTTGTGCACCCCTAGCGCGGGGTGTTCTCTTCCGTCCTGGGCGTCTTGGCTGCTGGAGCTCCCTCTGGTCTTCCGCCAGGGCGTACTCCAAGCTTATTCATGATGGCGTCGATGCCCAGCTGGAGGCCGTCGAGCGCGTGGAGCCTTTGGACGGCGTTGTTGATCGTGGTGCCCTGCGCCGTGACAGCGGTGTTCAGGGTCTCCATCTTGATGTTCGTCTCCGTCTAGTTTGCCGCGATCGTCGCGTTCTGGGCCTGGATCTGTTGGCGCAACGCTGTGATGTCCTGGTCCAGGTTGTCAATCCTTTGGTTGGCCGCCGCTGGTAGGACGGTGGTGACGGGGGCGGCTGGCTGCGCCTCCGCACGGGCTCGGCCTGCATGCCGTCTGGTGCAGCGCTCCCGCAGGCCGCAGGTGGGTGAGCCAGGTGGGCCCGCCCATGGTGTGCTTCGTGGCCACGACCGCCGCCGCTGTTGGGCCACTCGCTGGGGGCTGCTGTGTTGGCTGCATTTTCTGGGCTCTGGCCTTGTCGAGCTCGTCCGCGAGCACGATGGTGGGGGCCGCGTCGGTCTGCTGGAGCTCGGGCTTGTCGGCCATAGCCGTGATGACCCAAGGTTGCTTTCCATGTCCCACCCGCCAGCAGGTGCTACCAGGCGGGGCGTAGGCCTTCACAATGGCGTAGTGGCTCTGCTCCCTGCTGCCGTACCCGACGTTGGCTACCTCGCACTGCCAGTGCAAGTCCGCTGCCACCGTCTGGATCCGTGGATTGGATGCCATGTTCGGCGGGATGTGGTCGATGCGGAATTTTTGGCGCGCAAGGCTCGCCGCATTGCCGCTGACTTCGATGGCCAGCTCCTTTGCCTGGGGGGACGTTCGCGCCATGCGGATCCCCACCGAGCGCTTGTCGCTTCGCATGACACCCTGGTGTCCGTCGCACTTCAGCGCAATCTCGTAGGCTTCGTGGAGCGTGGCCGTGGCCGACGGTAACCAGACTACGAACGTGTCCTCCTTGTCCTTCTCCGCCTGCTCAGGATTGCCGCTGTAGGAGTTGGCGAACGTGATGCCTTTGAAACCCGAGAGCTTGAGGTAGGCGAGCACCTCACCCTTGGCCACCACGAACGTAACTGACCAGGTCCTTCCCTCCCGTGTCGGTGTGACTGCTTCTTCCGTTCCAGCTCGCATCATTCTCGATGGTGGTTCGAGGAGCTTGGCGCCAGGCTTGATTGTGTGGATGATTTTCGTGAAGTGCTCCCTGAGCTGGTCGTCTAGCGCGATCCTTGCCTCCGGCTTCTTTGCGTGCTTGTAGCGCGTGTTCTTATCGGCACCTAGGGTGTCCCGGCTGCCGCGCTGTGTGAGGATGGGCGTTGCCCCCAAGAACTGCGCCTGTGAAAGCTGGCTGATGTCGGGGTTCGCGTGCACGGCATCCTTCTCGTAGATGGTGACGCGGGGCGTGGCTGCCAATTGGTCATCCGCCAGGGCCTGGACCGTGGCAATGTTGGTCTGGCAGGTCACCTCGCCCTGCCCGAACTGGTAGATTGCCCCCTTGAGGAATGTCTTCTTTGGCTTGCCCGCGCCTGCCCCCACTCTGGGCACGGGGATCTGGAGGACTGCGCGCGCGTGCGTCGGATCTGCCTCGCCGAGGCCAATGATCGCGATGGGGACCGCCTGCCTCTGCTGCGCCAGTATTGAGCACCATCTGCGCGCCATGCATGGGTCATGCAAGCTCACCGTGCTCTCGTAGATGTCGTCACTCTTCTTGTTGGGTTCGCTGCTGACCTACATAAACCAGTCCCCGCTTGCCAGCGCCACGGTTGGAATGAACTCCTCTGAGGTGTCTTTCCCTGTATTGGTAGCTGCCGTACCTTTTGCTACTGAGGTACGGGCCTGGTGCTCCTTCGTCCAGCTGATCTTGTGCTTCGCGAAGGGCTTGCGTAGTTCACGTCCGAGCATGTTCTCGGATGTAGAGAAGGCCAAGCTTTGGAGTTCAGGTCCATGCTTGGCGGCCATCTCATCATATGCCGCTGACGCTCGATTGGCGCCAATGCCGTTCAGAGCTTCGATGGCTATCTGCTTCCGGGCCAAAGGTCCTCCAACCTTCGCGGACTGGCTTCTTTTGGGCCATGGCTAGTGCTGAGAGTCAGGTGAGGATGTGCGAACCTCCGCAGCCAACGAGAGAGAGGGCTGTCGGCGCGTCCAGGCGAGACTGCTCTCGGAGGGCGGTTTGCAAGTGGCCCGCTCATGCTTCTTGGAAACACACAGGCCCGCGCTGGGGGGAGGAGGAGGAGGTGGAGGAAGAGGAGGAGGAGGAGGCGGAAGGGGAGGAGGACTAGGAGGAGGAGGAGGAGGAGGCGGAGGAGGCGGAGGAGGAGGAGGAGGCGGAAGGGGAAGGGGGAGGGGGAGGGGATTGGGAGGGGGAGCGGGAGGGGGATTGGGAGGGGGATTGGGAGGGGGAGGGTGAGGGGGAGGAGGTGGAGGGGGAGGGGGAGGAGGTGGTGGAGGAGGAGGAGGAGGAGGAGGAGGAGGAGGAGGAGGGGGAGGAGGAAGACGATGAGCAGGAGGAGGAGGAGCAGGAGGAGGAGGACGAGGAGGAGGAGGAGGCGGAAGACGAGGAGCAGAAGGAGGAGGAGGAGGAGGACCAGTGTAAACCCAAGAGTCATCAACGATGTTGGAATAGAGCCTTCCTCCAAGCTCCCTCGTCATATGCCCCTACAAGGGTGCATCTCCACTGGGGGAGCTGCCTTGCTGGAAGACAAACGTTTGAAGACCTCAAAGCATGCCGAAACACTGTTCTCGGGATTCGAGCGCCACGGTCAATGTGACTGTTGCGTCTTGGCGATCTTGAATCGTGCCAGATCGTTATTCTTGGGACTTCAGCACCGCGACTCAACGTAAATGGTGCGCCCTCATAATCCAGATTCCTTCCAACACACCATTTCATGTATGTTGATCATGAGCTTCCGTGAAACTCTTGCATTCGTTTATATAAATCTCACGGATGTGCGCGGCGCTAAAGCGGGAACCATAGTTTGAAACGGAATTGCCCTCAATGGGTGAAGCCCTTGCAATGTTAAATAACGAATGTGCGCGGCGCTCAGGCGAGAGCCACATTTTGAAAATGGCCCGCCCTCACCCCGTGAAACGCTCGCAATTATTTTGAAATGAATGCGCGCGGCGCTAAGGCGAGAACCACATTCTTGAAAACCACCCGCCTTCAATCCGCGAAATTCTTGCAAGTGTTCAAAACGAATGTGCGCGGCGCTAAGGCGAGAGCCACATTTTGAAGATGACACCCCTTCACTTCGCAAGATTCTTTCTTCTCTCCCCCCCCCAAAAAAAAATGAGCGTGCGCGGCGCTAAGGCGAGAGCCGCATTTTGAAAACCTCCCGCCCTCAATCAGTGAAGCTCTTGCAAGTGGTTAAAACGAATGTACTGGTGCTAAGGCGATCACCAATTTTTGAAAACGACCCACCCTTCATCTCATGTGTGAATCTTTTGCTAACGTTTAAACTTCAGGGCCATAAATGGGATGAAGTCTCATGCGCAACGCCTGGCCTGCCCTAAACACTGGCCTCGGCGTTCGACAGTCATAGTTATTTAGACTGAAGGAATGGAGACGGAGGAGGGCGGTGGAGGAGGCGGAGGAGGAGGAGAAGGAGGAGGAGGAGAAGGAAAAGGAGAAGGAGGAGGAGGAGGAGGAGGGAGGAGAAGGAAAAGGAGAAGGAGGAGCACGAGGAGGAGGAGGAGGAGGAGAGGAGGAGAGGAGGAGGGGAGGGCGAGGACAAGGACGACGAGGACGACGATGACGAGGACGAGAACGAGGACGAGGACGAGGAGGAGGAGAGGAGGAGAAGGAGGAGGAGCAGAAGGAGGAGCAGGAGGAGGAGGAGGAGGAGGGGGAGGAGGGGGAGAGGGGAGGAGGAGGTGGAGGAGGAGGAGGAGGAGGAGGAGGACGACGACGAGGAGGAGGAGGAGGGGAGCATGAGGAGGAGCAGGAGGAGGAGGAGGAGAAAGAGGAGGAGGAGGAGGAGGGGTGGGTGGGAGGAGGGGGAGGAGGAGGAGGACGAGTTGTGGTGATTCGGAGTCGCTGCACTGTTTTAGGCCTCGGGTCGTTCTCGGAGGGCGCCTCGGGCGCCCGGGGGTCCCCCGACGCGCCTTTAGCCGTGCAGGGACGGACCGCGTGGTGAGGTCTCGTTTGGGATCTCGGTGCCGCCGCGCGGTGCGTCGCCATTGGCTTTGGGGCCCCGCTCGCTCTGGCCACGTTTTCGGGGGCCTTCAGGTTATCCGTGACCTCCGAAGAGCCCCGACGAGCATCGAAGAGCAGGAGAGCTGCATGGACTTCGTCTCTCGGAGGTCCGCACGGATTTCCTAGGTAGGCGCCGGGCTTTCCTCGTGGCGCCTCTGGCGCCGCCTCTGGCGCGCTCCGCACGCGCCAGGGAGGGAAGTCCAGCGCCGATCAAAGAAGTCCGCGCGGACACCCGAAAGTGTATAGATTTATACGGTTTCTTGCTCTTCTGATCCCGCACCAGCGCTGGCGGCAGATTCGTGCGCAACCCGGGCAAGAAGTGGACGGGGAACGCATCGTTAGTAGGAAAGAGGAGTTTCGAGGCATCTGTGAGCACGAGCATCCGAAGCTCTACAAGGCTGCCATTGGGACGAAAGAACGGCCCCCTCGCTTCATTTGTGAAAAGCCGCTTCTTCGCTGTAGCATCTGCGTTTCTGATCATCATGAACACACTGCTGGTTGGTATTGAGACCCAAGTTCTTTCTATCCTGTCCCAGCAGAGGTCAGGCTCGGATCAGCTATTAGGTGTTCTATCCGTTGCTAATTATGTGCTCACTTTCATGTTCGCGGTAGAGGTGGTGATGCGAGTCCTCGTATTAGGTCTCCATAACCCGAAAGACAGAATGTGGAACGTCTTCGACATGATCATCCTGGTTCTGGCGCTCGTCGAAATTGCTTTGGATATCGCTGTTCAAATTCTTTCAGGCAGGGGTCGTAACCCCTTTGACCACGGCGGAATGGCAAAGATGTTGCGACTCTTTCGCCTTACTCGGCTTCTGCGCATCGTCCGAACAGTTCGCCAACTGAAGCCACTGCGGGTGCTCGTGCACTCCATAGCATCTGCCAGCAAGTCTGTTTTTTGGGCACTCATGCTGCTCGTCATGATCGTATACGCTTTTGGGGTGATCTTGACGCAGGCCGCGACGGAGCACACAGAGGGTGGCGCCCGAGTCGATGATGAAGATCTCGTATCGTACTACGGGGACCTCTACCTGTCCATGCTGAGCCTGTGGATGGCCGTGTCTGGGGGTATCAATTGGAACCAGCTCACCGCGCCGCTGGAGGGGACCGGAAATGCGACATGGATGATGTTCTTTCTGGTATACATCACGTTCGTCTACTTCTTCGTGCTTAATGTGGTGAAGGGCTTTGTGGAACCTGGAAACGATATGGCAGTTTGTTTTGCCCAGTTCCTCTTTCCCGTTCTTCCCCACCCGACAGGTTGTCGTCGTTAGGTTTTATGAACAGACCTCCCGACCCGTCCACTCTGCATACCGCGGCCGCCAAATCCCCAGTCTCCCGAGTATCCCCGAGAGTCCCGTCTCGCGCCACTCCGCATACCGCGGCCGCCAGATCCCCAGGCTCTCGCGAAGGTAGCCTCGGTCCGTTCTGTGCACCCCGTCGCTGCCCGTTAGGCCCCATGTGGTCTGTCCCAGGGCGCGTGAGAAGATGATCGTGCGTGCCCTTGTTGGAGGCGTGCCCGTGCCTATCGATAGTTTTGCTTTCGAGCCCGACCTGCCTCTTGCTGGTGACGGGTCAGCCACCACCAGTGCCCTTGAGGAGCTCCGAAGGGCGGGATGGGTGGTGGTTCAGCGGGGGCAGGACGGGACTGTTGGGAAGCTCCTCGGCTCTCTCACCTCCCAGCTCCCTCCCTCCGCATACGCGGCCGAGCTGCAAGCCTACTGGCGAGTGTTGCATCAGTATGGCGTTCGGTCCTAGTGCTTGCGTGTGTATGTGTAGGGACAGGGGATGTCTCGAGTGCTTGTTCTGTTCCATAGCCGCGTAGGCTCACAGGGATTCTTCGTGCGTTCTGAATGAAACAGGCCCCTTCTTTCTCAGACTGTTTCGCAGATCTCCGCCATGGCCAACGGTTGGTAGCTGGAGCAGTGGCGGCGGCATTCGGCACCGAGCAGGCGCTGACAGGCCGCTGAACGGTCCCAGCAGGCAAGATGCTTGCAGGTGGCGGGGAGGAGGCAGCATCTGGGGCGATAGGGAGCTACCAGACGCACGCGGGCCAGGTCGAGGGTGCAGCCGGCCAGGGCACCAGGCCCGGGCAGGTGCGAGGCGTCGGAGCAAACGACGCGCTCGCCTCGGCGGCTCGGATGATAGCAGAAGCGGTCGGACCACTGCTCCGCGCGCAGGTGGAGGCGTCGGTTAGGCCCAGGGGCTATGCTTAAGAGCCGCAGGGAGATACCGAATTCGAGCACCAGCGGAAGCCTGGTGGAGCAGAAGAAAGCCACTCCAGTGGCTGGCGGTGGCACGACGACGCCTGGTCAAGGGGCTGGCAGGCGACGGAACAGGTCGACTGGGACTGGAGGGCCCAAGGCTGGCACTACGACCCCGGTAGGACGAAGAGAACGTGATCAGGGGAGATTTCTCGGACCCTCCCGAGTTCCAGGACTGGGATAGGTTCAGAGCCTGGCGTGAAGAGGTCAGGCGGCTGGCCGAGTGCACGGACATTCCGCCGAAGAAGCAAACAGACAAGGTACTGAAGAACATGAACTGCGAGATGAAGGACACTCTTGGGCTGTTTTCCACCGGGGAGCTGATTTGTGAAGATGGGTTGCCCAATCTATCGATTCGTATGGCAGCCAGAGCAGGAGAGAGAGAGAGAGATGGACATGAAGAGCGACGAGCACTCCGTGAAGCAGTATTCGAATACGACCGAAAGAACGCAGAGTCCTTGTATCAAAATGTGAACAGAAGCGGCCGTCAATTTCGCGCAGCACCAACTTTCGACATCGTTCCCCCGGGCAATCTACAAGGCATGCTTCTCGAAGAAAGGTGCGGATTGCAAGAACCAAACATGATGTCTTTGAGGGACATAACTCAAAGAGTCCTGGACGAGGAGAAGGTGAAGAACGCTCTGCGCCAGCCGGACACGTCCCAGTTCGAGACGCTGGTCGGGCCGAACTCTAGGGGCAGGGCTTTCGTGACAGAAGAACTGGACAACCCCGTGGTTGCCATGACGGGCAGCAGCGACGAGTCCGAGATCGACTCCGCCGGCGAGGACGAGATCTCCGATCATCTGGAGGAGGCCGAAGTCCACGATGATCAGGTCCAGACGTTCGTCGAGGGGCTCCTCGCGAAGAAGAAGAGGCCCCGAGAGAACAAGCTGCTGAAAGTAGCGACTCCAAGAAGGGCTCCAGAGCCCCCCTTCCGCCGCGGCCCGGGCGCAGGCGAGAGCGCCTGTCGATCGAGAAGCTAAAGTTGATCATGAAGTGCGCGCATAGCGGAGAGAAGGGCCACTTGCGGAAGGGGTGCAAGGACGCATGCAAGCCCCAGGAGGGCCAGAGCAAGGACGTCAAAAAGCACACCACGTTTCACTTCGGCGAGGACGGCGCCGACGCCTGGAACACCTGGGGCTTCTATCAGTAAGACCAGGGACTGCTCTCCAGGGCAGCGCAGCGGCACAGGCCATCATGGGTCTTAAGGCTCTGAAGGACCTAGACAACCACTTGAAGGACATGAACCTGACATCGCCGTGGGCCCCAATAACCCCAACGACGCCATCGGGACTCGGAGGCAGAGCCGCTCTGTTAGGCGCTGCGCTGGCAACCCGCCAGCGTCGCAGGATGCAATGGGGCGATCGAGTTCGTGATAGCGGTCGAGAACGTTCCTCCGCTACTGCCAGGAGGACTGCTGAAAGCCCTGGGAGCAGAGATCAGCTTGACGAGGGCGGTGAAGTTCGCGTCGATCAGCCGGGGGCAGGTCCGCGTGATAACGCGCGGTGGGCATCGCGGCATCGTTTTCGTCTGCGAGAACCTCAGAGAGATCAGGGCCCCGCGGGCGACCGTGGATCGATTCCACTTCCCGCGGCGGGGCTCCTTCTCCGTCGAGGAGGCGACGCCGGAGGAGTCGGCGGCGGTCGAGGCCAGGCTGGGCCTCGGAGAACACGGGGCGGAGCACCGCGCCCCGCGAAGAGTGTCGAGCAACAACTTAGCTTCATCTGGGCGCCATCTTTACGCGTTTTTAAACACACTTTTACACGCCCCCTTTAAACGTTCAGATAGCCGCCTCTCAACTGTATTTTAGGAGTAGGGCTAGCTCGTTCTCTCTCGTGCTTGCCCCTCCGCTCCTCGCGCAAAGTTTCGGCTCGAGAAGCGGGTTTCGCGGGCGAGGCCCGCGCTCGAGCCATCAGAGAGGGGTAGCTTCCAGCCCCTGCTCGCCCCGGGCCCGACAGGCTCGGGCGCCGCCACGACGCCGGCCATCGGGCGTCCCGGCTGGCTGCTGGTGGCGGCGCTCGCCCTCTGCGAGCTCGACGGGCTGCTGGAGTTCGTCGGCGGCCGCCAGGAGAAGGCCGAGGAGGTCCTGGTCGAGCCGCTCGACCCCGCGGGCGGCGCCGGGTGGACAGGCTCGCCGGCAGGGTTCATGGCGCCCTGGAGCAGGTGGAACCGCGTCTACGTCCAGGCGCAGGGGAGGAACACGGGCGTGGTGATGCTGCTCGTGAGCCGCGTCGGCCCGGGGACCTCGCTGGTGTGGGCCGCGATCGATCCCGCGAAGCGCGTGCAGATCATAAACCTTCGGGACAAGGCGCGGATGCTGCCGCGCCCGAAGAAGGGGGCGACCTGGACCGAGCATCCAGGGCTGACCGAGAAGGAGAGGGAGCAGGCCATCATAGCTGCGGAGCGGCTCATCGTGCGCCACGAGCTGGGCCAGGCTGGCGCCGAGAGCGCCAAAGCGAACACGACGAAGGGGAAGAAGGCGAGCTCGAAGACCAAGGTGGCGTCCTGGTTCGGAAAGGGGCTCGTGTCGACCGTGGTGACGGCCTGGGCCCACAAGACGTGGGGCGGTACGGCGGCGGCGCTTTTCGTGGGCTGGAGGTTGTGGCGGTGGCTGCACCTCGGGTCCTTCTTCGCCGCGGGGTGCCACACCATCTCCGCGGGGATGCAGGCGATCGAGGACCTGGACAACTTCCGTGAGTTCGTTGGCGAGTTGTACGAGTCAGGCGACCTTGAGCTTTGCGCGGCGTATCTGGGCTGCATCCTCATCGGGATCTACGCGGTCTGGACCTACGGATGCTCCTGCAGAAAGGAGGGCGACTCGGACAGCGACTCAGGCTCGGACTCGGACAGCGGGTCAGTGCACGCTGGCGAGGACGTGAGCGACGTGAGTGGTGACGAGCGTGACGCCAAGACCCTGTTCGCGGAGTTGGCTCGTGGGCAGTCAGACTTGGCCGACGCGGTGGGCATGCTGAAGTCGAGGCTGGACGTCGGTGGCGGCGCGGGGGCGGGCCCGGCCTGCGGCGGTGGGGCTCTGGCGTCGGACCCAGGGCTGCCTCTCCCGCCCCCCGCGGAGCCGCCGCCGCCCAGAGTGGGCGAGCCCAGCACGGCCGAGGTGGACGCGTTCATCAAGAAGTTGACGGAGCACGAGGAGCTGGTGCAGCGCGACTCGGGCTCGAGCACCCGGGCCCAGGCGGGATCGCCTACGCCGAGTTCGAGCGCAGCGTCCTGGGAGAAGGTCGGGGACCTGGGCGAGCTCGACGATCCCTTGAAGGACCAGATCGTTCAGCTGAAGGAGGAGTCGCGGAACCCGAAGGAGAGCCTGCTGACGACGCTGGAGAAGTACCGCCGCGTGGCGGGCTCCCCCGTGGGCGGGATCAAGGCCCGCGTGGCGCCGACGGTGTTGGCGAAGCTCTACAAGGGCGGGCGGAGCGCCCGCGTGGAGATGCAGGAGTGGCTCCGCTCCAAGGAGCTGCAGGGCGCGGGCATCGCGCAGGAGCTGAACATGCTGGCGCTGGTCCTCGACAGGATGATGAGCCAGGGGCAGTGCGACGAGTTGATCAACTCGCAGGCCGCGGAGGTGACCTGCTTGCGCCTCTACTCGGTCTGGAAGGCCTACGAGCGGGTGCAGTGCAAGAGCGACTGGCAGAGGCCGAAGGCGCAGCACGGCGGCAAGTGGCGCTCCAAGGTCGATTGGAGTCTGGCGGAGGAGTACCTGCGCCTCGACGGGGACCCCAACAGCGAGAACAAGGGGGCCGACGACGAGGTGCTGGAGAAGCTCAGGCGGCGGGCGATCCTCAACAAGCACCTGGGCGAGGTGCGTTCGGGGCAGCCCGCCGGCGACGACGAATAGGTTGCGGCCGGAGCTATCGTGGTGTGCTCTGGCCAAGGCCTGAGGGGTCAATCCTCTCTGCCACGGCCGCGGCGGCGAGCCGCTTTCGTGCCGAGCTTCCTGCTGGACGCGTCTTTCGGTTGGTGGTGCTACATCGGGCTGGTGAGCTTCCTGGCGATCGGTTGTGGGGTCTTCCACGGCGGCGTCGGTGCGTCGAGGCCTTTCTTGTACTTAGAGCCTCGCGCCGTTCTGTGGCGAGCTGGCTTTCCCGTACGTCGGAGCGCAGGTCGCTCGGTGGTCCCAGATGACTACTGGGGAGAAGGATGCGAGGGAGAGGGATCCCCTGAGGAGTCTACCTGGGCTTCCGTTCCCACTACAGTCGAGGAGGTCGAGTTCGAGCCTGTCGGAGAAGGAGCTGAGGACAACTTGGCATCGGACTTCGAGGACGATAGCGGCGATCAGGAGTATGGCGACGGGCTGTTCGAATGGCTGGATACATCCATCGACCCTGACGGACAAGCAGACGTGCCAGACGGACTGGAGTGCGAGTACGCCGCTGCAGAAGAGGCTGGTGACGGAAGCCTGGGACCTCCACGCCGCGAGAGCGAAGTGGGGGACCATCAACGACGGCAGGGCGGCATTGAGTCGCCTGGCGGGAGGGAGCCCGACGGAGTATTTTGCGAAGGGATCGAGGTCTACGACGGCTACGGCATCGAAGACTTCACCGCAGTTGAGGAAGGGCGACCTGTGCCCTCTGAAAGCGGAGCAGGTGTCGCTCCCAGCGCCGGGGACCCAGAGCTTGGAGGTGGCGGCGATCTCGAGCCTCGCTGGGCGGCCAGCTGATGATAAAGGGCTCGGGGGAGGTCGACTGGGAGAAGTACGAAGCGACGAAGAGCTACTCGGACCCGGCGTGGCGGAGCAAGAAGGAGCGCTTGGCACTTGCCCTGCGGATGGCGCAGGCTGGAATGATATCATATGTGACGAAGATACGCGAACATGTCGGGCTGTTCACGGTGGCGAAGGATTTCGACCCCAAGACTGGTGGTGTCTTGAAGTCTCGGCTGATCTGGGACTGCCGAAGAGTCAACCTGCTCTTCGTGGATCCCCCCTGGGTACCTCTGGGCAGTCCCGCGGGCCTCGCGCTCCTGGAGCTGGACGAGGCGGTGTTGCGTGGACGGCGGCTCTTCTCCTTCCAGGGCGACGTGCCGGACTGGTTCTATCGGTTGCGCTGGGGATCGCGTTTGGCGGAATATTTTGGTGGAGGATGTCTCACCGCAGGAGCTGTATCAGTACGGGATGGAGCAGGGCGTGACGTTGCCGAAGCCGCGCGAGGAGGACATTGGTATTGGGGCTTCGAGCTTAGTCATGGGCTCGGCGTGGGCGGTGTTCTTGGCCCACAGCTGCTTGGAGGCGAGCTTCGAGTCCCTGAAGGCCCCCAGCTTGACTTACGGCAAGCCCACCCCGTCTTTTGGCCTATCGGAGGAGGAGGCGATCAGGTTCTTGCTGATGCTGTACATCGACGATTACATCGGCTTCACCCTCGAGGGCGAGGACGGCGAGCTGAGGATCCTGGAGGACAAGGAGATGATCAAGGAGCTTCTGAACGGCAAGGGGCTCGCGGTGCACAAGGAGGCCTGGGGGGAGGGGATGGAGAATGGCCTGGGCCTGTGCATTGCTGCTACGAGACCCTACACGCTGAGGATCCAGCCGAAGAAGATGGAGCAGGTCGTGTTAGCTACGGAGGCGGCGGTGTTGGAAATGGCTCTCAGACCTGCAGCAGTGGCTTCTTTGGTGGGGCACTGGACTTGGACCATGATGGTCTTCCGCCCCTCGTTTGCGATTCTGGACGCGACCTACAGGTGGCTGAGGGAGTTCACCGAGGAGGAGAGTGTTGTGCCACATCGCCTGCCCGAGGAGGTCAGGAGCGAGTTGAGGGCCGTTGCGTCACTCTCGGTCTACATGGAGTCGAACCTGGAGATGGGCTGGTGGCCGAGGGCATATATGACGGATGCGTCCAACGAGGGCTTCGGCGCCCTGGCTTGCGACTGCACGGAGGAGGACGTCCGACGGGAAGCTGCCCGAGGAGATGGGGGAGCTTGGGGACCCTTGGCCGAGCAGAGCTACACCGAGATCGAGCGGGCGCAGGAGGCGATCGGCGAGGAGGAGGACCTCCCGGCCGCTCCCACCATGGGGCGACCTGGAGTGCTGGAGCTCTTCGCTGGGAGCTCTCGCTTGCTAGACGCGATCAGGGAGCTGACCGACTCGTGGGGCGAGGCCTGGGACATCCAGCGGGGCGTGGAGTTCGACGTACTGGTCACAGAGAACCTGGAGCTGCTGTTACGGAGGTTGAGGACTGGCTGGTTCTGGTGGGTGCATGTCGCCCCCCCGTGCGCGACGTTTTCGAGAGCAAGACAGCCGCCACTGAGGTCGAGCGATCACCCTTGGGGGCTGCCGGACTGCACGGAGACGGACCAGGCCAAGATCAACGAAGGGAACGCTTTGGCTTTGATAGCAGTAGAGGTGGTCAAGATCTGCCTACGCCTTGGCATTGGATTCACCCTCGAGAACCCCAGGGCCAGCATGATCTGGGCGTTCGCGCCACTGACCGCTCTCTTGGATCTCGAGGGGGTTTTCCGTGTGGAGGTGGATTACTGCATGTGCGGCGAGGAATGGAGAAAGCCAACTACGTTCATCACCAATGTGAAGAAGATGGCGACGCTGCAGCGGGTGTGCCTGTGCTCTTCGGGCCGCTGCAGTCGGACTGGCCGAGCTCACCGAGAACTACGAGGACGATCGCCATGTGGGCTACGGTGGACTCAGGTGGCCTGTGCTTACCCGCTGGAGTTGTGCAGGGCATACGCGTCCAAGCTGCAGGAGCTCGAGCCGCACTGGGAGTCGATGCCAGCGGGCGCCCGGCTTCGTCTGCAGGGGGACCGCGGGCGCGTCGTGCGTGCGATTGGCCCAGCCCTGCCGTTGCTGGGCCATTGGCTGGAGAAGAAGTGGCACCTGTTGTTTCAGGGACGATGGTCTCACGCCGAGCACAACAACTTCCTGGAGTTGCGGACGGTGGTGGCGGTGCTCCGACACCTCAGTCGCACGTCCCAGAGCTGGAACCACCGCGTGCTTTTCTTCACCGACTCGTTGGTGAGCTTGGGCGTCCTGAAGAAAGGGCGCTCGTCTGCCAGGGACCTCCTGCACCTGGCGAGGATCGGTGGCATCATTCAGATGGTCTGCAGGGTCCGCGGTTACTTCAGGTGGGTGCCGAGCGAGCTCAACCTGGCAGACGGCCCCATCGAGGGGTCAAGGCATAGGCGCGGCGGACGACACGGTGGCGGGCCACGTGGGCCGTGGAGTGCCGAGGGAGCTACTTCAGCGGCTGCAAGACCGGGCCCGACGAGGACCGCCTGGGGCTTCGCATTTGTGATGGCGCTGAGCGGGCTGAGGCAGTGCGGGGCGACGCCGCGGCGCGGAGCGGACGGCCCCGCGACGACCTCGGCCAAGCCACCCCCTTTGGCCAAGAGGGGCGCTCGGGCTTGGGAGCAGGCGCGGAGCGACAGGCTGCAGCACAATGTGAGGCTCGTGGTGCACGCCGTGGACGACGCCACGAATCAGATCTACGAGAAGGAGGTGAGGGCTTTCCTCCTGGACGTGAAGCGGCACGGTCTCCCCTTCTCCACTTACGAGGAGAGGGACGCGGCGCTCGGCGGGTACATATCGGACATGTGCTACGTGATGCAGCTGCCCTTCAGTAGGGCGTCTGCGCTGTTCAATGGCTTCATGCACATCTTCGAGGATCACCGCAATCGGCTCCCCGTCGCCGCCAGGGCGCTGAAGTCCTGGTCCAGGATGGGCTTCCAGAAGGAGGGGGCGCCGGTGCCGTTCGAGGCCGTGGGGTGCGTGCTCTATGACCTCTTCGAGCACGGCCAGCTGTACGAGGGGGCCGCGGTGTTGCTGCAGCTGGACGGCTGGCTGAGGGAGCAGGACTGGGGCCTGCTCAGGAAGACGGACGTGGCGGTCGGGCCCGACGGCGAGGTCGGGCTCACCTTGGGCCGCAGGGAGCGGGGCGAAAAGGTGAAGACGGGAGCGAACCAGGGCGTCGTGGTCTCGTGGCAGGTGACGAAGGCCATCCTGAGGGCGATCGGCAAGGGCGCGGCGCCGCGGGACCTCCTCTTCCCGCTCTCGCAGGATAAGTGCAGGAAGGCGTGGCGGCTGGCGTTCGACAGGGCGGGCCTGGCGGACTTCGGGCCTCCGCACTCGCTGAGGCACGCGGGCGCGGCGGCCTACATCGCCGCGGGCGGCTCGCTCGAGGCGGCGCGCCGGAAGGGCCGCTGGCAGACCACGTCGGCCCTTCAGCGCTACACGAAGGTGCGCGTGCTGATCGAGCAGCGGAGCCGGCTCACCCCCGAGCAGCTCGAGCGGGGGCGGGCCTTCTGGCGCAGGCCGGCTCAGAAGATCGCGGAGGCCATTCACCGCTCCGACGCCGTGCTGGCGCCGCTCGCGCAGGACATGGCGCTGGAGCTCGAGGCAGCCAAGAACGACGAGGTCGTGCTGCCACAGCTGGAGAGCATGGCGGACGGGGGCGCGGAGCCGACCAGCCGCCCGTCTACGGCTGGCCGCAGCAGGTCGAGAAGGCAGTGATCAGGCCCAGCGTGTGGCTGGAGCTCCACCCTCTATTTAGGCTCCCGCCTGCCGCTGGAGCTATATCTTTTGATATGAATGCAGGGGCCTCGAGAGTTAGGGCGCGAGCACCCTCGTCCTCCACGCGTCTTCCTTGAACAATTAATAAGTCTGGGGAAAATATAAAGCAGGTTTTTGGTGGGTAAGAGCGACACAAATTATCTCCCGTTCCCCCCCTCCCGAATGTGTGCCGCGCTCGTGTCTAGCAGAGGCTGGAAGCGTGAAGGCACAAGTGCCAGTCTGTTGAAGATGGGACTGGGGGTTTCGCAGCGAGGCTTCGTGGCCCGTCCGTGGGCCGAGGCACGGTCAGGAACCTCTCGGCCTTTTCAGTTTCGGGCCTCGCATGGGGCCCCGCCGCAGCGAACAGATACTTTCGGAGGGTGCCCCCTCCTCTCGAGCCGCTCGCTGTTCTGTGGGTGTGTCTCCTCCCGCTGCTGCGTCGGATATTCTGTGGGGCCTCTTTTCATTAGGGTTGTCGCTCTATCCCCGCCTGCCCCCAGCACTTTAAAATCAAGATTTTAAAGGTACAGGCACGCTCCGAGTTAACATAGGTTCAAGCCTGGCTCTCGAGTGTGGGTGTTGTGTAAATACGCGTTCTTAAACACACTTTTACACGCCCCCTTTAAACGTTCAGATAGCCGCCTCAACTGTATTTTAGGAGTAGGGCTAGCTCGTTCTCTCTCGTGCTTGCCCCTCCGCTCCTTGCGCAAAGTTTCGGCTCCCAACCCTGCCCCCCCTGGGCTTGCATGGGCTCTGGGGGTTTCGCAGCGAGGCTTCGTGGCCCGTCCGTGGGCCGAGGCACGGTCAGGAACCTCTCGGCCTTTTAAGTTTCGGGCCTCGCATGGGGCCCCGCCGCAGCGAACAGATACTTTCGGAGGGTGCCCCCTCCTCTCGAGCCGCTCGCTGTTCTGTGGGTGTGTCTCCTCCCGCTGCTGCGTCGGATATTATGTGGGGCCTCTTTTCATTAGGGTTGTCGCTCTACCCCCGCCTGCCCCCGGCACTTTAGAATCAAGATTTAAAGGTGCAGGCGCGCTCCGAGTTAACATAGGTTCAAGCCTGGCCCTCGAGTGTGGGTGTTGTGTAAACATCTTTCCCAGGAGACCGGAGAAGCAGGAGGAGCAGGGGAGGTCGAGGAGGCCGAGAGCGAGGAGGGAGAGGTTGAGGGAGGGCGCCAGAGGTCACTCTTCCAGAGCAGTTGCAACCGGGAGTCCCAGGGCCCCACGGGCCAGCAGCTGCCTGAGCTCTCCTATCCGTTGTTCCTTGAGCTCACGGATTCCGGGGCACGCGTATCGACTCAGCCCCAGACCCGACCGCCTCTCGAGAATGACAGTCGCGGCCGAGATGCATGCCCGGGCCGACGAGCACCGTCGGTCTTTCTCGATTCAGGCAAGGGGGCAGATAGGAAACATGGCACTCCGTCATATCCAGTTCGCGCAGGGGGCGAAACTCGAGCTGGCGGTCCGGGGGCGCCTCTTCGCTGGAAAGCATTCCAACGGAGAGCTGGCGAAGCGCTGGGCTCCGCGTCTTCGCTTGAGAGACCCCCGGAGGAGCGACGGCGACGCGTCGGCATCGCGCGCAAACGCCTGCGGCACGAGGGCCCTCTACGAAGAGAGGCCCAAGATCAGGGCAGCCCCCGAGGCCTTGATGGACAGCGTGGCCCAGAAGGGGGATTATCTCAGCATGATCACGGCGGAAGGGAAGCCCCTGGGGACAGGCAGCGGCGAACCACCCGTGGAGGCCCCTCCCCCAGCCGCGAGGCCCGGACCTCGTCTGACCGAAGGCATGCTGACCCAGATGGCGAACGCCGCCATCGCCCTGACCAGCGAGGCGACGCCGACGCAGCAGACCCGCGTCCACCAGCTGGCGCGCGCGATGCAGCACCTCCACGCACAGACCATCCAGAGCTACCAGGCCGCGCAGATGCATCAGACGTCGGCAGCCCAGGCGGCGGCGGCAGCGGCGCCGATCCCAGCCGAGGGGGCCCGCCCAGAGCTTGGGCTGGGGCGTGGCGGGGGCCAGCGATCAGCTCTGAGCGCCAGGATTTTGACTGGCGGACAAGCCAGAGGGATGGGCCCCGAGGCCTCCCCGGGCTGTTTGCATGCCTGGAGGCTCCGATCTGGAGTCGGCCTCAGACCCGGGGGCTGGCGCAGTCAGCCCGCGCCGTTCGGTGTCGCGACCCGGCCGGCAGGTGGAAGCGGGCGTCGTCGGAGGAGAAGTCGCGCTGGCTCGCCCGAGCACGATCGAGTGAGGATTTTGACAAATCCTGTCAATCCTCGCGCAGTTATAATTCCCGATGGTTTTTCTGGCGCTCGCGCTGATGCGACGCGAGAGGAGGCCAGCGATGGGGGCGGGCGAGGAGGCGGCGAAGCAGCGGGAGGAGGTCGGGGAGGCGGCGATGGAAGAGGCGGCCAAGAGGGAGGTCCCGAGGGAGTTCTAGCAGTCGCGTTCTAGGAGGAGTTCGCGGGGTCGTCTCTCGACGGGGTCCGAGCTCAGCGACGACCGCGAGGTCGTGGTCCCCAGAAGAGCGAGGAATCCGCCGATCCGGCGCGTGAGTTTCTGAGGGCGCGCACTTGAGCTCGCTCGAGATTCTCTCTGCAGGGGGGGGGGGGCGCGCGTCATGTCCGACGCCCTTTGTCCTATGTTTTTTTTTCTGCGCCCAGGGGCATGGGGGGCATGGGGCACTTTAATTCCGGGGCCCAGACCGCCCAAGACAGCCCAAGAGGAAGCCAAGAGAGGCCCAAGAGGCCCCCTAGACAGTGCAAGAGGACACCGAATCGCCGAGACATAGCTCGAACCGCCCAAGATGCCCCGAATACAGTTCCAGGAACCTCCAAAACGCCCCCAGGATCCCTCGCGACACTTCCCAGGAATGCCCAAAGACTGACGAATCGACCCATTCCCTTGCATCATCATCTCGCTCTCGCCCCCCCCCGGATCGGCGGCGCTGGCCGGAGGCCGGCCCAATAATATTCAGGAGGCCACGAGTGCAGCACTTTTCAGCGCAGCGCCTCAATTAGGCAACCCATTATCCGAGCTGTTCAAACTGGCCCAGGCGTCAGCCGCAGTAGACAGAGTGGTGGCCAGTGGAGGGGCTAGGTTGTCGCGCGAGTCCTGGGATCTGGCGACAGGCTGGGGCCCCAGGAACACCGCCGACAGAAACGAGCTCAAGAGGAAAATATAGGTCGAGCAGCCCTGGGCCACGGGCATCTCTCTGCCCTGCACCAAGATCTCCATGTTCAGCCACGCTGGCGAGAGAGGGCAGGGGGGGGGGGGGGGGCGAAGCGGAAGCGAGCGGAAGCTTTGGCCATGATAGGTTTCGTGGGCAGGAATTTCCTCTTCGATCAGCCGCAGGAAGCCAAGTTTTGGCAGCTTGCTTCACTGGCACCCTAACGAGGTCATCAGGAGTTCTATCAGTCGGCTTCGACATGTGCCCCCTCGGACTGCTCGTGTATTCCTCTGGTGAGGTATCCAGGAAATCGACCACCTGTCGCGGGCCAGCAAACCGAGGGCAGCAGGCAGCTTCTCTGCTCTCGGGCCCGCGGCTGGAGAGGAGGGGCCCGCGGGGGAGGGCGAGGAGGAAGAGGGTCCACTGGCGGAGGCAGCGGCGCCAGAAGCAACCGGGGCAGCAGCGCAGCAGAGGGGCAGCCGGCGAGGTCCAGGGATCATGGAAGAGGGAGCGGCCATCACTGGGGCACGAATGAGGATGGTCGATCGAGTTCACATCAATTAAGGCCACCCTCGGACCGATCAGGACATCAGATTCACGAGGAACGCCCGCGATAGACCCGAAGAGTTGCACACTGCGTTAAGTACCAGTACCACTGTCCTCGATGCGCTGCCAGCGCGCGACAGGCCCCCATGTGTCGCGCCGCCTTCCCGCGAACATACGTGTTCAACCGCGACGTAGGCGCAGACCAATTCTTCACTACCTACTGTGGTCGGGAGTTCACATTCTTGAATGTCATCAACCATGGCGCCACTATGCAGAAGGTTAGGATGGTGGGAGAAGGGCGGCGCGCGGCCCCCCTCGGTCTGGCTGGCCTGCGCTAGAAGCTGGCTGCGTCACCGTGCGCCTCCGGGGCCCCGAGCGCAGACGGCGGCCCGGAGTTCGACCGGGCCGTCGCGAGACATCTCGAGCCGAATGGGACCTCTTACGAGGTCGCGGTCGCAGAGGCGCCACGGCAGAGCGGCAGCGCGAAGAGGCGCGGCCAGTGGGCCAATGATCATCTCGCCATGCCCATCGAAGAGTGCGCCCCACCTTCGGCGCAAGAGCTGGAGGTCGCAGCATGCGAACTAGTTGCCTGGAAGAGTCGACGCTTCCACCCGGGCGGATATTGCCCAATGCATTGAGCATTCGGGCAGAACCCCAGGCTGGCCCGCGAGCTTCTCAACGACGGCCCCCCAGACAAGGTCGGCCTCGCAGACGCGCAAGAGGGAGTCCTAGAGGTAGACGCCGCAGCAGCAGTGTTCAGGAGGAGGCAGGAGGTCAGATCAGCGGCCAGGAGGGTCGCCATCGAGGGAGATGCGCGCGAGAAGACAGAAGACAACAACATCCCAGCACTCCGCTGGTCGCAGGGGCCGCGTCTTCCGTTTAGGCCAAGGGGTGTGCGTCTGGAGGGGGGCGCCCACTCGAAGCAGGAAGGAAGCCCTACTCACTTCGGCGAGACAGTCGGGTAGGGCCAGGGGCCGCAGCGCGCCGGCGCGGCACTGCTACCCGGCCAGGTCGCGGAAGCGCACCACCGAGCAATTCAGGGCCGCCACCCCGGAGGAGACTCCAGGCGCAGAGCTGATGCAACGCGAGGCCTTGCAGAATTTCTGGGGTAGATCAGGGGGCACGGCGCCTCTGGATATGCAGTATATGCGGCGCGCGAGGGGCCCCTTCCAGAAGGCGCCCGGGATCTCCCGCCTGAGCCCGTGAACAGAGCGGGAATGCAGCAGGAAGAGGAGGCAGGAGGAGGGTCAGCACCACAGCAGCGAGAGGCAGTCGCGAGAGGAGGAGAGAGGGAGAGCGGCGATAGCGAGATAGGGGGAGGAGAGAACCCATGTCACCCGGAGACCGCCCAGGCTCGGGAACAGACACCCCCGGGCAGCGGACTAGAGCCGATGTAGGAGCCCCCCCCCAGGTCCGAGCAGCAGCAGTCGCCTCAGCCTCAGCAGCAGCGGCAGCATCCAGTAGTTCGGGGCCCAACGTTCCAGGGCAGCCAGTTCAGCGCTGGGCACAGGCGTGGGCGCGGGGCCCCGCGGCTAGGGGGAGCAGGATGCCAGCGCCTTCTCCCGCAGCAGCAGCATCGACGGCGGGCCGCGCCGCAGTGCCGATCTTTCCCAGGCATGTGTCCTCCGTTCTGACTGTCGAGCCCCTCAACTTTAGTGGCGGGGAGCATCTGATCAGAGGAGTGCAAGAGGGCGAGGTCGAACAAGGCTGCAGGCTCTCTGGCGCCTGCCCATTTCAGGAGCATTTCGGGGCATCTTTTTCTTTCCCCAGAGAGCTTCAGGAGGCCAGGCTACCCGCCCCCAGCGAGCTGCTTCCGCTCGCGGAAGGCTTCGAGAATAAATCAGAGAGTGCCAGAGATTCTGCGCCCCTGCGAAAAAGCGGAGGCAGGGGGGGCAGGGGCAGGAGGTCGAGGAGGCGGAGGAGGACCCAGCGGCAGCAGCAGCAGCAGGGCAGCCGCAGCACCCCACTCAGTCTCTCAAGATCCAGCTTCCGCAGCAGACAGAGGCGCAGTCAGTCCCAGAGCAGGAGGTCGAGGAGGTTGAGGAGGAGCCAGCAGCTGCAGCAGGGCAGCCGCAGCATCCCATTCAGTCTCCCAAGATCCAGCTTCCGCAGCAGACAGAGGTGCAGTCAGTCCACGAAAGGAGAGAGAGGACGAGGGCTCGCTGGCAGGATAGCGCGACGCTTGCAGTCAGTGGTGGGAGGGGCGAGGTTGGAGCGGCCTTCGCTTGGCTTTCCTGAATGGCGATGCCTCCTTCTTCCACGTAGGAGATGATGTGGACGAGGCCACCGGCGCGTGGTCGCCAGCTATTTCTCGCGGAGGAAAAGTGAGCCTCAGGGACCTCAATGCAGAGGGCCGAGAGAAGTTCCAAGAGTCAGACGCCTCAGAGTGGCACTCAGTTGCGCGGCCAGGAGTCCCCAGGATCCCCAGGAAGGAAGCCTCAGACCAGGTGCGCAGATCGCGCCCTGAGAGGATTCCGTCGTCAAGAACGGTGCGGAAAATTGAAGGGAAGAGAGCGCGCGGGCTCCGAGCGCACGACCAAGAGTTGATGATGCGTGCGCGGCCACCTAGATCCAGACACCGGCACCATGGGCACCTATTGTCCGACACCACAGTCGGAATCCATGAATATCTTCGTCTTGGTCATGGCATCATTCGACTTGGTGCAAGATGCAGCAGATGCCAGGGGCGCTTTCGCGCAGAGACGCAAGCTGCGGAGGGCCAACGGCCCCCCCCCATGTGGAGCCGTGCGCGGGAGTCAAGCGCATCTTTGTCGAAGAGGGATGTCTTCTTGAGCTGCACGTGGCGGCGCGCGGGCTCGACGACGATCCGCTTGAATGGTGCAGCAGCATTGCTTCCACCCTGCGCGCCGCAGGATTCTGGAATCTTCTCCTCGATCCCTGCTGCCGGGCGCTTCGTCAGAGCGGCGGGCTCATGCCCCAGATCCTCGTAGAAGTAGACGACTCGTGGATAGTTTCGCATCCCAGTGACCGAGAACAGGCGCGCACCACGCTGACTTCCGCTCGCGCTTTCGGCAAGCGGAGGCCCAGGCACCGAATGCGCAGGCAGGAGAGCGAGGAGGCTGGCAGACAGAGTGCTCATGGGCCAGGGGGAGTGCACCCTGGAAGCGCTGGGCGCCAGCCACCTGCCCAGAGGCAGGAAGCATGGCGATCGGCAGCTTCGCCCAGACGAGTTCGCAGCCTTGCGTTCTGGACTCGATCGCCTAAGCTGGGCAGGCAAAGAGACTCGGCCCGGGGTGTCGGGGGCCGCGCCAATGCAGGCTAGTCGACTTCCAACTGCCACTCTCCAGGACATCTCCCTGGCGAGCAAGGCAGCCAAGCTTCTAATGGGCGCTGCGCTCCAGCACCTCAATTTCCGGAGGCGCGATCTGAAGTCGGCGCGATGGTGACGGCCAACGACGCAGGAGGACTAGGAGCCCCAAACCCAGGATCAGCACAGGGCGCCTGGATCACGGGAGTAGGAGACAGGAGAATTGCATGAGGAGAGCCAGGTTGGATTTTAATCATACCCTGGAGATCGTCTCGGCTGAAGAGGTCGGTCAACCTATCACTAGCAGCAGAGACAATGGCCCTTGCGCAATGCGTGGGAGAGTCAGAGTGGATTTCCTCCATGTTCAGAGAAACTGCTTTCGGAAGTCGTCCGGGTCTCCACAGCGGCTCTGGTGCTGGCGACTCAGTGCGCTTCCTCGAGGAGGGTTCAGAATATCGCCCTGCCAGCGAGGGCGGAGGGGGAGTCCGCATTGTCGATGCCAAATCAGCGTTCGACTCCCTAATCAAGTGCACGGCGGGTAGAAAAAAAAGATAGGCGCGCTGCAATCGACCTGGCAATCTTGAGAGATGCCATAGAGAAGTATGGGCCCGTCGTCCGATGGGTCCCCCATCCGGTCAATCCCTCGGATCCGCTGACGAAGCTCGAAGGGGAACGCAGCTCTCGCGCACCTGCCGAAGACGGAAGATTCATCTGAAGGACCCGGTCCACGAGTTTCAGGCCACATCTTCCGGGAAGTTGTCCAAGAACAGGAGCAGAGGCACCAGCAGGAGGAGGCCAGAGGAGGAGGGAGCAGTGGGCCATGGGCAGGAGTGAGTGTCGACACTTCTCTTGCACATTCTATTATTAGCTGGACAGCTCAGCGCGGGCTGCCGTGCCCCCGGCTGCCTGGCGCGAGCTATACCGTGCCCCCAGCAGCGCGGTGCAAACTATCGTGTCCAAGGCAGCCTGTTGCAAGCTAGCATCATTCAGCCCGGCGCGACACTTCGTCGCATCATGTTGATTCCGTAGTTTCTCGCGAGTAACGGCTTGAACTAAAACAACACATTAGGACTGACAGAATGTCAGGGGCATTGTTGTATCAGCATGGCGTTCGGTCCTACCGCTTGCGTGTTTATGTGTAGGGGCAAGGGATGTCTCGAGTGCTTGTTGTGCATGTCCCAAAGCCGCGTAAACTCATGAGGATTCTTCGTGCGCTCTGAGAGAGACAGGTCCGTTCTTTCTCAGACTGCGCGCAGATCTCCGCCACGGCCAACGCCTAGGGGCAGACTGCGCAGAGGGCAGCCAGCCGCCTGTTGGCGATGCGGCGGCGTTGGCCGCCCACGCGGGCGCGCGAGCACCTCCAGGCCAGCGTGGAAGGCACTGGGCTCTGGCGCTGCGCGCGGCGCGCCGATCTCGTGCAGTGCGGGCCTGAAGTCTGGAAGTGAGGGCGCACCAGGACGTGCCCGCCGCCCCCCAGACGGAGGGCGAGCGGCGGGTCGCCTTCAAGTCCTGGGTTGGCGAGGCGGCCAAGGCGGCATTCAACCTGTGACCCAGGTGGGCCCAGAACAAGGCCGCCCTGGAGGATGCCTGCGCCGAGGCGCGGCGTGGACTGTCGAACCTGGGGCGGATGCTGGAGCGCGGGCCTGCTCTCAAGGTGGAATGGGCTCACCTGCCCCGGCCCGCGCGGCCCCCGACGTGCGTGCGCCCGTTCTCTGTGCAACGCGATCTGCGCGAGGTGGCGGACGGCCGCTGGCGGTGCGTTCAGTGCTTGCACGGTTCCTTGAGCTGGAAGGTTGGGGTGGCTTCCGAGTGCGGGTGCGAGGCGCCCAAGAGTTGGGGAGCTTGCGAGAGTTCGCAGGCTCCCATGTCTTGTGGGGTGCGATGGTTGGCCCGAAGGGCTGCTCACCAGAGCAGGGTAACTTCTTGCTTCGCTGTGTGCACTGCGCGCAGTATGTATGCCCAGCTGCACCCTGTCGGCCTGGCCAAGGGCTGCCCAGCGAAGCAGCCTGGCTTTGTTTTGGACACATGGGCAAGGAGCGGCGGGGCTGCTTCGAGCGCGGCCTCCACCCCAGAACTGGGAGGAAGGAGGTCGTCCTTGAGTTCTGGGCCCTCAAGGATCTCGGATTCCTCACTCACGGGAGTGATGACAGTGCGTAGAGCAACTTTGCAGTTGGCACGCTCGGCGTCCACAGACGGGGCACAAAAACCGCGTCGCGCCACTCTGCATACCGCGGCCGCCAGATCCCGAGTATCCCCGAAAGTCCCGCCTCGCACAGCTCTGCATACCGCGGCCGTCAGATCCCCTGGCCCCCCCGAGTGTCCCCGAGAGTCCCGCTTCGCGCCACTCTGCATACCGCGGCCGCCAGATACCCTGGTCCCCCGAGCGCCTCCAAGTGTCACGCCTCGCACGGACACATCATGAAACGACACAGCAGCATTATGAAATAGCATAACCTAGTACAGCACAGTACTGTAACTTACGACCGAAACTAGCCCAACACCACACGCCTAACATAACAGACCCGATCATGACACAGCAAATCATGCCATACCATGTCGTGACATAACACACCATGGCAGAGCATCGCATAGCATTGCACATCACCACGTAACAAACCATTCTATAACATGACAATTCAATCATGACACACGAACGCATCGCATTTTTAAACCTACTACATCAGAACATGACACGGCCTCACATCACAACGCAACACAACATAACATCGCATCCAATGGCATGCCAGAGTATACCTACAAAACCGTGGAATACCATAGCAGATCATGGCATGGCACAACTGGGCACCACATACCATACCAGGCCATAACACACCACCAACAAAGCATCATCACAACAGTCATACCATACCATATGGCATTGCAGCACGTATGACACACCATAACATGGCAGGGCGCGGCATCATCTGTTACACCACATTGGAACATACCATCGCGTAACACCATACGCGGTGACAGTGGGTCATACAGAACAGAGCATACGTCATACCACGATTTGATAGAGCAGGCCAACATGACATGACATAGCATGTTCTAGCATAACATGCCGTGGCAATCCATGTAACACCGTAGCACAGCGTCATATCATATCGCATTCCATAACATGACAAGTCATACCATGGCAGAGCGCAGCATGACACATTATAGCATCGTGGACCATAGTACGTCATAACACCATAACATAACAACGCATAACGTGTCATGGCATGTCAGAACAGGACATAGAAGTCCACATTTCATGAACGCATGCAACGACTTCATGAAGCACACAGGCCATTCCATACCACCACACAGGACAACAAACAAGGATAGAGCACACGAGAACATTGCGCGTGGTAGCATAGCATCACATGTTACACATTGCCATATTCCACATATTCACCGCAGTAAATAATATCATATCACATATTCACCGCAGTTCATTACATGACAAAGCGTACCATGTTGGATCTCGTCATAACACAATCAATCATAGCAGGGCCAATTATATAATCAATTGCCATGGCCTCACACAACAGAGCATGACAGAATTCAGCATCGATCGCAACATCAAATGACAACGCTCACCATGACATGCCGGAGCATCGTGGGGTATATCTTTACAGAACACAACACAGCATAATATATCGTTTTCACGAGTGATATCACGACGGCAACTAATGTAGTCAAGCATCGTATGTTTTACGGCTACGTTCCACGGTTTTACCATATGTCAGAGGATAGCAGACCATAGCACCATTTAATGAACAGAGAACAGAGCACAACGTAACCAGCATACCATAGCATAATTCTGCCATTACTGATACTCCCACGGCAAAGAGCTTGACATAACACCAACTACTATACACTCATTGAGGACGCGTTGTACGACAGAGCAGGGCACCATATATTGAAATGAACCAGATAACGTAAACAGCATCCTGGATCAACGCATGACCTAACATAATCTGACATACCAAATCATGTTATAGCACGGTGCCGCCGAGCAGAATAGCATTCTTTAGAACAACAGAAACCACAATTGACGACGGACGTCATGACATACTACACCGTGCTGTAATATCAAACGCGACATGCGCGCCGAGGTCAGGCCAGGTACTGAATCAAACAGGCGGGGCAACGACCGATTGCAGCCTTGCTAGTACTACTACTACTACTACTACATTTATTTAGTACTACTACGACTACTACCACTACTACGACTACTACTACTACTACTACTCCTACTACTACTACTACTACTACTACTACTACTACTACTACTACTACTACTACTACTACGACTACGACTACGACTACTACTACGACTACTACTACTACTACTGCTACTACTACTACTACTACTACTAGTACTAGTAGTACTAGTAGTACTAGTAGTACTACTACTACTACTACTACTACTACTACTACTACTACTACTGCTGCTGCTACTGCTGCTGCTGCTACTACTACTACTACTGCTACTGATAATAATGACAACTACTACTCATACTACCATTATTGCTACTACTACTACTACTACTGCTACTACAACTACTGCTATCACTATTACTACTATTTATACTACGATGACTACTACTACTACTACTACTACTACTACTACTACTACTACTACTACTACTACTAGTACTAGTACTACGACTGCTACTGGTACTGTTACTGCTACTGCCCCTGTTCCTCCGACCGATTATTTGAGGACATTGTTTGGAGTCTCGCACCACGCGTTTTGGAGGTTAGCTTTCGCCCCAGGATTTGTTTCGGTTTCTTTCGTCAGAGGCTCTGGGGCCGCTTGATTTCAGGGAAACCGCAACTTGCGACCTGGTCAGACCGTCGCACTGGCCGACACCACTGGGCCACGCGCACATCGTTCCAATGGGCGCGAGCAACGTCGGAATCAAACGCCGAAGGTTTCGGTGGGGATCGCTCGAAGCAAAGTAAGTTGTTTTCCATATTGTCGTAGTTGTATTGTCCAGGCCGAATGTTTGTTTCGTTCTGGTCATGATTTCAGGCAGTTGGTTTACCGATGCGCTGAGTTTTTAGTGTTCCCATATTCTAGAACCACATTCAGGTGGATCGCACAATAAATGAACAGTCGTTTTCAGGGTCCACTCAGGTGACGGGTGTATTTTGTCAGAATGCAATTGAAGGTGCACAACAGGATTTGGACCTGACCATCGAAGCTCAGCTCAAGGAGAAGCAAGTGTACGCAGAGCGCTTGAGGATGCTATTCGATGAGATGAACGAGGATTATGATGCTGACGAGGAGCTGACAGCAGCCGTTATTCAAGAGCAGATGGCCAAGCCGAAAGTGCAGTCATGGTTCAATGCTTTAGACATCCAGTTGTCTGCGGCCAACCCTGCCGCCGGCCGTGCTAGCGCAGGAATGTGAGACACGCAGGGTGGTTACACGCTATACGAGGTTGTAGCGTGGCGCAACCATAACCTGGTATGTTTTCGTGCGTTGCGTTTTGGTGGTGTCTTGGAGGCTTCTTTGGGGGATAATGGGGGGCATCTCGGGCACCTCTTGGATGCTTCTTGGGGACGCAATTGGCTCGTTGGGGGTGTTGGTGATGTCGTAGTCGAGATGATTCTCCCGAGCTCTCCCGAAGGGGCCCAGTTAGACTATCCCCAGGGCGCTTAGGTGGGTCTTTGGGTCGTCTTAAACTTGGGCGTTCTTTGGCATCCCCGCGGCAAAGCATCCCCGCGGCAATCTTAAGCCTAAAAGCTTCGAAAGCAACACCTGATGGGTCTTGCATTTCATTTGCGTCCCAAGTTCTCGCTTGATGCCTATTTGGGCGTCTCTTGGGGGCTTCGGGGCGCCGCTTGGGGCACACGTGAGATAAGCACTTGGGCTTTCGTCGGACGGTCTTAGGTTGGTCTGGGGATATTTTGCTACCGTCTTGGGGCGATCTAGGATCGCTCTGAAGCAATGTCCTGGGAAAGTCTGCGAGCAGGGTGGAATGACGGGCCGCCCCAAAAAGCTGGTTTCTCTTAGTCCTGCTCCTGCTCCTGCTCCTGCTCCTCCTCCTCCTCCTCCTCCTCCTTATCCTCCTCGTCCTCGTCCTCGTCCTCCTCCTCTCCACCTCCTCCTCCTCATCATCATCACTTTCCTTCTCCCTCCTTCTCCTCCTCTTGCTCCTCCTGCCCCTCGGACACTCCCGAACGTGCCAAGGGCACGGTGGCGGATCGACACAAAGCAGACCTGGAAGCTCTTCAAGGCCATCGACGCGGACGGCTCGGGCCGTGTTTCCGTCCAAGAGTTCATTGAAGGGTGTCTGCAGATGAGGGGATCGGCCACACGAGTCGACGTGGAGTCGTTGAAATGGGAGATCAGATCTGCGAACAGTAACGCGCAGGACGCTGCCGAGAGAATGCTCAGGCTCCTCGGAAGCATTCAGGCTTCGGGAGCCGCACGCGGCCCGGCCCGGTAGTTTTCTAAAAAAGGTTCGAGCCGATCGTTTGGTTTCATATCTTGTCGACCGACAACGAGCGGGTTCGGTCGTCGCAGCTCTTCGCTGCCGAGATGAGGTCCCCAGTGGGCGGGGCTCGGGGATGCGACCATACAGGCCCCCCCAAGGGAAAGTCTGATTTGCCCCCCCCCAAAAAAAAGTCTCCATGGTCTTCCGGGCCGTCTCAACCACCTTTCGGAGGTCTCAATGGTCTTTTTCGGCACTTCACGCAGTGTTTACGACACGGTGGCGGATACACCATTCCAGGGTCAGGACGACCTTGGCTTTTGATTGTCGTGGTGTTGTATGCCTGTTGTTTCCGAATCTCTATCTGCCCTGCCTTGGTTCCTTGTTCGCCGGTGCACGCCACTGGTAGTCAGGCGAGCGCCACAGCGGGACCCCAGACCCCGGGCCGGCTCACTTTTCACAACTTCCCCCCTCCCCCGTATCATTTTTTGTGTCCGGATGGGGTCCCAACTCTTTTAGGGGCGCTACGGGACCGGGGCCCGCTGTTGGGGGCCGCCAAACAGGTCCCAGGCCGATCCGACAGCCGTCCCGACGGACCAAGATTGCCCCGAGTTGCCCCGAAGACAGCTTCCAGAGGTTCCAGACGGCCCAAGAAGGTTCAAACAGCACCCCGACGAGTGCTCCGAGAGGCCAAATTTACATATTTTCCTCAAGTTGTTTGACTGATTTCGGGCTTCCAACGCTCCCAGACGGGTCAAGAGGCTCCCCAGACCGCCGTCAAGGTGGCTCGAGAGGGGAGGCGTCCACGACGATCCAAGACCAATCCAAGAGGACCCGCAAGAGGGCTCCATCCCTTCAGGAAAACTTGCACTTTTTAGTATGTTCGCCTATTTGGTTTTAAAACAGTCAAAGGCAACCCCAATTGTCTCCAAAAACGCCCACAGACTGCCCATGAGGCGCCCATGACGGCCTAAGAGGGCCCCAAGATGGACCAAGAAACCCCGAAGACGGCCCAAGAGGGCCCCAGGATGGAGGGGTAATACGAGCTGCCATTTGGAACCCTCTGCCCAAAAATGACCCCCGAGGCCGCCTATAGGTGCCCAACAGGGCATGCCGGAAGAGGCCCCTGGGAGGCCCAAAAGAAAACACAAAGAGGCCCCCAAGAGACCCCGGGAGGACTCCGGGAACCCTCCAGGAGACCCCAAAGGGCCCCCCATGTGCAAATATAGTCGTCGATGCTTCCGCCAGCGTCTGCTGCTTCGATTCGCGCCCCAGATTGTGAGTGACGGGCGGCTCGCGCCGGTTCGCGCCACAGATTGTGACCCATGGTCGCGGGTGATAGAATGTTGCGTTTTTTCCCCAGGCCTTTTTTTGTGGTCTGGAAAGTGATATTTTTGGTCCCCTTGTTCTGGGCCCAAGCGCCGGGAATTCCAGGGGGGGTCCTCCGCCTCAGACACCCCGAGTGCAAAGAGGATTGGGGCGGACAAATGGTGCCCCACCTTCTGAGGCGAACGATGCAGAGTTGCACCAGACATCTTCGATAACGGGGCGGTGCGTTTCGAGGCTGCCCTGCTACGGCGTGGCGCGGCGTGTGCTGCTCATGCCGCTGGCGTGGTGCGACCTCGAACGCATCACCTCCGAGCTTGGCGCGGCGTGCGCTGCCCTTGCTCTGCCTCCGGCTGCCCGGCGGCATTTGGCTCAAGGCTCCTGCACAGGCTCGTGCCCAAAGGGGCCGAGCCGAGCCACCCTCACTAGGCGGCCGCGCTCGGATGCCCTCCAGTGCTGCTGCCGGGACTGTGAAAAAGAAGAAGCCTCGCAACCACAGGGGTACGCGGGGCAAAACCTCATCCAACAAGAGGGGCCTCAGGTACCTCTTGTGCGCCCGCCTGAAGCGGACCCTGGCGCCGCCGGAGCGCCGACGGACTCACACCGAGTCCGAGGAGGAAAGCCGTCGCGTCGAGGCTCTCTTGGACGACCTCCGGGAGCTCGCATCCCACCCGGAGTGGAGCCCTTGCTATTCTTCGACCCCAGACGGCGGGATTCCAGCTGACCCCCAGTAGTAACCCAGATCAGAACCTCAGGTTATCAGGCGAATCGTTCTGTGAGCTGGGACCATGGCGGCTGGAGATCCTAATGCTGCAGCTGTGCCTCTGGAGGACGAGCTCGGCATAATTAGTTGTGCCGAGTGCGCTCGTCGCGGCGGCGGCTGCTGGCCAGCAATCGCGACGACGTCATGCCGCTGGCCGCCCACCTCTGGCACCGCTGGTGGATCGCGATCGGTCTCGCACGCTGCTCGCCGCATCTGGCGCGGATGAGTCGAGCGAGATGTTGGACGATTTGTTGTCGCGGGACCTGAGCCGCATCGTGGACCTCGACGAGGCCAACGGCGAGTTGCGGGTGCAGCGGGCCGAGCTCACCGCTGAGTTCCAGGCCCGCGAGCGAGCATTGGAGCACCGCCTGGAGGTGGCCATGCTCGAGCGCACCAGTGCGCTCGGCGCCGAGGCTGAGGAGGCGTTCCAGAACGCGCGCGCTGGGATGCGCCGCGAGCTGGCGGACGCCACCCGCGCGGCCCAGGAGGGGAGCATGATGCAGCTGGCCGAATCAGCTCGCGAGATGCAGCTCGCTGAGATGAAACTTGCAGGGGAGGATCGCCGCCAGTTGGCCGACGCTCTCCGGACAGAGGCCGAGGCCTACGCAGTGGCGGACCGCCAGCGGCGCGAGGAGTATGATGCCATGCGTGGCCGCGAGTGGCAGAACTTTGAGGCCAAAAAGGCGGAGCTCGGTGGCATCGTCCATGAGGCGGCGGAGCGGGCTGCCGCCGCGACCGTTGCAGAGGCTGCTGCCAGTGCCGCCGCCCACCACCGCGAGGTTCAGGCAGCGGCCGCAGTACGTGCGGCCGAGACTGACAGGATCGCCGCAGGCCATGCGGAGGCGCGCATCCGGCTGCAACTGCGCACTGCTGAACAGCGCAGCGCAGGGCTGGAGGCGGAAAATGGTGAACTGAAGGTCCAGGCCGCCCGTGCGGCAGGCTTGGAGGCGCAGGTGACGGTGCTGCAGTCCCGCCTCAACGAGGCCGAAGAGCGCTCTGCGGCGCTCCTGGACCGCACTCAGGCGTGGTGCAATGAGCTCGCCGACGGGCTGTCGGCGCAGGCGGACGAGCATGCAGCGACGGTGCACGCGCTGCAGGCCCGTTTGGACATGCTGGAGCAGGAGTGCGAGAACTGGCGCGAGATCGCCAGCAAGCCCCCTGGGCGCATGGAGCCCACGAGGCCTGCTACCCCTCTGGGCGCCGCCTCTGCCGCCGCTGCTGCCGCGCGTCCGCAGCAGTACGAGCTCGCCACCCCGACGCCGCCGCCAGCTGCCCATCCCATGCCGCGGCCATCAGCCGGCATGCTCCCTGGGAGGGGCACGGGTTTGACCATGAAGGCGCATATTGCCGCCTCGGCTTCGGGTGCCCACAGTGACCGGGGCGGTAACGTCAGATCGGCCCCACCGATGCTGCTGCCGACGACGCTGCACCAGAGGCCCTCCCGCATTTAGCAGCCCCCAGGGCTGGCTCGGACTGCTGATGGTCGCACCCAGCGTCGAGCTAATCGTGGCGAGCGAGATGATGCTGGAAGCGTGGTTGACGAAGGCTCGCAACCTGGCTCCGCTCGCGCGTGGCCTGCGTGCGAACCTTGCAGGAGCAGGAAGGCTCGCAGCGCGTCGTCCTCCAGCATCTCGTCCGAAGACGAGCTGAGGCGACGCAAGTGCACGGTCAAGCAGGTCGTCCTGGACCCCGTGCCGGCCGCTGCAGGATTCCGGCAGTGGATCCAATCCATGTACGTGAAGGTCTGGGCGGCGAGCAAGCGCAGCAAACGCAGGACGCTGGCTTGGTTGCAAGTCGCCGAAAGCGCCAGCGCCATTCAAGAGCTGGAGCGCTTGGCCCGCAAGCAGCGCCGGTGGGGCGACCTGGACACCGCGTTGGCGGAGGGCGTTCTCGAGGTGGCTTCTGGACCGCTGAAGCGAGAGCTTCTCATCTACCAGGAGGAGCAGACGAGGCAGGGCTGCCCGCTGAGCGGCCGGTGCGCGCTCTTAATGGTGTACTCCAGGTTCACGCTGGAGCGTGGCCAGGTGATGAGCGTCGACCTCACCACGTTGACCCAGCTCGAATTCAAGGGCGACCTGGAGGGTTTTTTGGCGGCCTGGTATTACACTCTCATGGCTCTCGCCAAGATGCCAAATGAGGACTTGATGTTGGCGATGCTCGAGGCGCATCTCCGTGAGTCCAAGGCTCTGGCGCCAGCTTTCGTGCAGTACGACGCGGCGGAGGAAGGGCCCAGCGTGAGGACGAGCACATACTTGTACAATGCCGCGCAGAAGGAGGTGGTGAGGAAGCAGCGCGTGGAGACCCAGCAGGGCTTGATGAAGATGACCGTGATGAAGGCGGCCCCATCTCGACCAGCTGGTCTTCCCTCCCCGGAGGCCCCGGGCGACTCGGCCAAGACGGCCGACGGGAAGGCGATCTGCCAGCTGTTCGCTGCCCGCGGCACTTGTCGCTTTGGGGATCGCTGCAAGTTCGCCCACGTGCAGGACGGCGCAACGAAGCCGGGCCCGGAAGCCAAGGTGAAGGCGGCAGCGAAGCCTAAGACGAAGGCGAAGGCTGAGCCTAAGTCCAAGGCTGCCCCAGTCAAGCCGCCCGACGCGCAGTCGGAGGCCCCCCAGTGCAAGTTTTGGCCGCTTGGCAAATGCACCAGGGGGGACAAGTGCGAGCACAAGCACGTTGGCCCAGGTAAGCCTACGACGCCCGCGGCACCAGCGGCAGCTCTGCCTGCGAACGGCGCCGCTCGCGCCGTGGAGGGGGGTTTCGTCGTGGACGCCGGCGCGGGTAATGACTTGTTGCCGACGGGGGCCCCTGGACGACGACAGCGACGTGGAGACCTCTGCGCGATTGACACGGCGAACGGCGCCCTCGTGCCAGACACGTCTATCACCGTTGGTTTTGACGCCTTGGGCGAGGGTGCCAGATACGGTGCCAGCACTGTCCTTGGGCGCCGCTGCTCCCAGCACGGCTACCGATTCGTGTGGGAGCTTTTCGCGGACAAGCCCGAGTTCTTCGGCCCGGAGGGCTCGCTGATCGATCTGCGGGTGGAGAATTTCGTGCCAATGGTGCTTCCTGGGCTCGCCTCCCCATCTGGCGACGGTGATCGCCGGCGAGTTCGCTGCATGCCGGCTGCTGCTCCGTCCAGGGAGGAAGCTTTTGATGATGTCGCGGCTGCGCCTGTCGGAGACCACGCGGATGCGACCCCGCCGACGCTGCTGGCGACGACGCCTGGAACGAGCGAGGCGGACGTGACCCCGCCGACGCTGCTGGCCACGCCAGAGAAGGAGGCTCCCGCGGAGCCCCCCTCTGCAATCGTGCCCGTCGCGAGCGATGCGACCAGCGCCAGGCTTGACAAGAAGGAGCTGCAGGACTTCGAGCGCATCCTCGCGGACGGCCTGACCAAGTACGACAGGGACATCGACCTGGTCGACGTGCCCTTGAAGCGCGTGGTTCACGACGCCGACGAGCCGGTCAATGCCACGATGGATAACGACCCGTGCTCCGCTCTCCACTTATCCACCCACCTTCCGAAGTGCCCGCCAGGCATGTGCGCAGGGTGCGACTACGGCAAGACCACGAAAAGCCGACGCTCGAGAAGGCCAGCTGCCGCGGTTGAGCTTCACGTGCCAGAGGGCCAGAAGGGCTTCGGCGCGCTCGTGCACATGGACCACCTGGACATGGGGCACGGGTCCGAGGCCAGGAAGGCTGCCGCCTACGCGCTCAACATCACGGATGAGAGCACAGAGTTCTTCGCGTCGTACCCCTCCGGGAAGAGGAATGCGGCGAGCGTGATTGGACGCGATCGCCAGTTTCGACGACGTGCCCTGGAAGGCACGCCGCTGGTGGTCGGACAGCACGCCTGAATTCAAGGCGGCCGCCCGTCAGGCGCGGGAGCAGCGCCCGCTGGCGCATTGCCGATCCACCCCATATCGCCCGCAGGCGAACGGGAAGGCGGAGAGGATGAATCGCCTGGCTGTGGAGGGAACTTGCTGCCTGCTGCAGCAAAGCGGCCTCGGCGAGAGGTGGTAGCCACTCGCTATTCGATCTTGGGCGTCAGCGTACAACGCGACTTACGTCGGCAAGGACGGGTTCACCCTTTGGCAGCGACGCATCCAGGAGAAGGCGCCGCGCGTTGTGTACCCTTTCGGCGCCCTCGTGCTGCGCCGGCCGCCTGCCGGCCCCAAGACCACCAGGGTGGAGGAGAAGCACTTGGGAGCGGTGAAGTGGAGGAACCGCATCGCGCCGGCCCTGCTGGTCGGCGTGGCCTTTGGCCCCGGCGAAAAGTGGGCGAAGTCCTACCTCGTCGCGCCGCTGGCTGCTGTCATGGGCGACGGGCGCGCCTCCCGAGTCAGCGTTCGCGCTGTCGTTGATGTCACCTTTCACGACAAGGCGTCCCGCCCGTTGCAGCAGCGCTTGATGTTGCACGGCGCCTTCGAGGACCTAGCGCTGCCCGCGCCGAGCGTCGCGGACAGCAGCGATGGGGATAGGTTGGGAGCTCATGGCCGAGGACGCTGACGAGACGGACATCGCACAGTTCGGCCTCCAGTTCGACGGCGAGCTGAAGGAGAGCGCGCCGGTTTTCCGCAAGAAGGCCAAGGTGACGGACATCATGGCCGCGCTTGACCCCCAACCCCAGCGTGACCCCGAAGTCTGGAGGGGGCAGGGGCTGATCAAGCTGAAGGTGTCCTACATCCTCGCTGCTCCCTCGACCTTCCTCCTGCCGTCGCTGCAGACGCTCGTCGTGGACGCGCCTCGGTGGAGCCCGACGCGGAGGAGGCTTCCCGATTGGGTCTCGACCCCGGCCCCGTCGCGCAGCTGGAGGTTACGCCAGGGCCTGGGCGCGCGCCTCCAGCAGGCTGGAATCGCGACGACTTCGGCGAGGACGGCGTGATCCGCAGGAGCGTCTGCACCCCACCACGGTCCACGCGCCCGCCCTCGGTGGAGCCAGAGCCGCGGCTGATGCTGACCCTGGCCAAGAGGAAGATCGAGCGGAACAAATGACGCGCTGCGGACCCTGCTGGGTTCGCGGCCCAGGAGCTCCGCCGCAAGAACCGCGGCGAGCTCAAGCTGCAGGGCAAGGTTGCCAAGGCCGCTCCAGCTGGGTCTCGTCTCGCGTGCTTGAGTTCCGCAGGCATGGGGAACGAGGTGCACTACGCCCCTGCGCCAGCCGCCGCCGCCGCCGCCGCCGGGGGCGCGCGCCAAGCGCGCCGGGGCGCTCTGCGCGACGGCGCCGCCGCTGCCGCGCCGCCCGCGGGCGCGATCATCGACGACGGCACGCGCGTGAACATCAGGAGCGCGGCGAATGGCCTCATCCAGAGCGGTGGCATCGACCACCTCCTGATCTAGCCCTGCTGTGGCGAGGCGTCGCGGCTGGCTCATCGCGCGCCTGCCCTGCGCGCTGCTCTGAGAATCGGCGAGCGGACTGACGTCGTGCCCACGAAGACGGTAAAGCTCCTGAAGGACATCATCAAGCACGCGGTTCGTGAGAAGGTCAAGGTATCGGTTCGGGGCGCCTTGCCGCGCGGCGGTCAGGGGGCGCACGGGGCTGGCGATCCTGAGCTTGCCAGGGTCCTCATCCAGAATGCCGCCAGGGCCTGCGACTACGCCAAGGGCAAAGGCGCGGACCTGACTTGGGAATGTCCTTCGACGTCTGATTTGTGGGGCGGGGAGAAGGTATGCAGCATGGTCAACTCTGCAGGGGGGAAGTTCGTCAACGTCGCCAGCAGCGTGGCCGGCCTCAAACACGGATGGCGCGGAGGTCAGCGAGTGGTGCCTGTACACCGCTTACCCCAAGGTCCACCTGGCCTTCAGCATGGCCTCCATGGGCCCAGAGGCGGACGCGAACGCGTTCGTCGAGTGCCGCGGCCGCATCGCGGAGGAGAGCGCGCACTACCCAGAAGGGCCCGCCAGGCTCTATTGGAGGGGGCGCAGGGCTGGCACTCGACCTGCAGCACCTGGCATCCCCCAGTTCCTCGCCGACTTTATGTCAGGAGCTGGTGCAGACGACGTGGATCGTGATGGACATCGCGAGCACGATTCGCGACCATGTCGGCCACTGTGGGCTGCTCTGGCGAAGAGGGTGGCGAAGCCCAACTCGCCCGAGGCAGATTGCGACGGCGCGCGCAAAGCGCTGGAGAAGGAGCTGAGCGGGATGCGCTCCAAGGAGGTTCGGGGCACCACCGACGCCCGCAGCTTGCGTGACCTTCTGCTTGACCGATCCCTCTCTGAGGCCATGCTTGGCCGCGTGCTTGCCATACTGGGGATCAAGGGCGGGGAACTTGGAGGAGACGCTCAACAATGGCGGGCGCGAGTGGTACTTCAGGGCTCCAACATCCGCGCGAAGACCGGCGTGTCGGCCGTGGACTTGTTCGAAGAGGTCGCTAACGCGCCGGCATCGTTTGCCGCGGCGCGCGCCGCCCTCGCGGTGGCGGCGCTGACCGGGCGGGCCGTCAGCCTGGGGGGCGCGGAGGCGGCGTGCCTCCGGGCTCTCATCGACGCCCCGCCCCGCATCCCCTTTTACAATGAGCTTCCGCAGGGGTGGTGGCCAGACGATTGGTTCGTGGACGGCGCGGCGCGCCGGAACCCCAAGTACGTCCGGCCGCACTGCCGTCTCAAGAAGGCGTTGCACGGCCACCCGGAGGCCGGGGCGCTCTGGGAGTCCAAGCTGAACGCCATCCTCGAAGAGCACGGGTGGGAGCCGGCTGGGCTGGACCACCCCGGTGTTCACGTGCACCCCGACGGCGGCATATTCGTCGTGTACGTGGGCGACATGCTGATGGTTGCCCCCCCGAGTATGTCGGGGCCCCTGTAGAGGGCACTTGATGCGGCGATCGTATTCAAGGAGCTCGAGCAGGATATCGCCAGGTACTTGGGGGCACGCTACACCATGGACCCCGTCAACCCTGTCTGCCCGTCGGCCGCTCGCCGGCTCCACGCCGACGTGGACGACTACGTGGTCAACGCCGTCGCGAAGTTCCAGTCCGAGTACGGCGCCCGTCTTGGCCAGGTGACTTCGCCGTTCCTGAGCCCGGAGGAGTGGGCGGAAGAGGGGGAGAAGCCTGGCGCCTTCGCTGGAAGTTGCGCTTCTCACGTGGCGCCGCTGCTGTTTCTCAGCCGAGTGGCGCGTTCAGACAGCGCTGTCGCGGTGCAGCGGCTCTGCTCCGTCGTCACTCGTTGGACGACCACCCACGACGCCGCGCTGGTGAGGCTCATGGCGTACATGGCTGCTGGGCCTATGTCTCTCCGCGCGGAGTTGGCCCCTGCCAGCGTCTTCGACTTGGTTATGCTCATGTGGTCGGACGCCGACTGGGCTGGCGACCCAGAACACACGAAATCCATCGGCGGTGTCTTGGTAGAGCTTCATAGCCCGACCTCTGGTCGAAGGTGGCTTCTTTCGTGGGCTATTCGCGAGCAGACGTCCACGGCCGGCTCGACGGCTGAAGGTTGCGCTCAGCCACAACACCAAGCATGGGGGCATCCCCGTGCAGACGTTTCTCGAGAAGATGCTTGGTCTGGAGGTTCCGCTGGTGGCGCTCGTGGACGACGCGCAGGCCATTGCAGCGGTCACCAAGGGCTACAGCAAGAAGCTCAAGTTCTTGGAAAGGACCCACGGAGTGTCCATTGGGTTCCTTCACGAGCTGGCGGTGGAGCGCGAGGCCATGACCCTCGAGCGCGCTCCCACCGCGTCGCACAGGGGCGACGGCCTCACGAAGGCTATGACCCCGGCGAGGTTCTTCGTGGCTCGCGACCTCATGGGCATGGTTCCTGGCCAGGCGTGAACGCTGCTTCGCCTCAGCCACAGACTCGGCGAGGGGCGTGTGCAAATATAGTCGTCGATGCTTCCGCCAGCGTCTGCTGCTTCGACTCGCGCCCCAGATTGTGAGTGACGGGCGGCTCGCGCCGGTTCGCGCCACAGATTGTGACCCATGGTCGCGGGTGATAGAATGTTGCGTTTTTTCCCTAGGTTTTTTGTGGTCTGGAAAGTGATATGTTTGGTCCCCTTGTTCCGGGCCCAAGCGCCGGGAATTCCAGGGGGTCCTCCGCCTCAGACACCACGAGTGCAAAGAGGATTGGTGCGAACAAATGGTGCCCCCCCTTTCTGAGGCGAACGATGCACAGTTGCACCAGACATCTTCGATAACGGGGCGGTGCGATTCGAGGCTGCCCTGCTACTGCGCGGCGCGGCGTGTGCTGCTCATGCCGCTGGCGTGGTGCGACCTCGAACGCATCACCTCCGAGCTTGGCGCGGCGTGCGCTGCCCTTGCTCTGCCTCCGGCTGTCCGGCGGCATTTGGCTCAAGGCTCCTGCGCAGGCTCGTGCCCAAAGGGGCCGAGCCGAGCCACCCTCACTAGGCAGCCGCGCTCGGATGCCCTCCAGTGCTGCTGCCGGGACTGAAAAAGAAGAAGCCTCGCAACCACAGGGGTACGCGGGGCAAAACCTCGTCCAACAAGAGGGGCCTCAGGTACCTGTTGTGCGCCCGCCTGAAGCGGGCCCTGGCGCCGCCGGAGCGCCGACGGACTCACGCCGAGTCCAAGGAGGAAAGCCGTCGCGTCGAGGCTCTCTTGGACGACCTCCGGGAGCTCGCATCCCACCCGGAGTGGGGCCGTTGCTCGCCCTCGACCCCAGACCGCAGAACCTCACCCCCAACCAGGCTCCGAGAGACTTCGAACGAGACCCAGGCCCCAAGATGCCCCAACATGGTTGGTATGCTATCGCAGCGTCAGGAGACGACACAAAAACGGTCTGGGCACGTCCCAGCAGGACCCGAGACGGCTCAAGAGATGTCCTGTTTCTTCCATCTGTCTTTCTGCCTCCTGTTTCTGTCCTTCCTCGTCCCTCCTGCACGTGCTCCGCCAGCCGGCGTGACAGTGCGCGCATGCCGTTTCAAGGCGGCTTTCTCTCCGTGCTCCGTTACCGCTCATTCGTCCTGCACGTGCTCCGCCAGCTGGCGTTCTCCTTCCGTCCGTCTTTCTTCGATCTTCCTGCAAGTGCTCCGCATTATGCTTTAAGGCAGTTCGCTCTCCGTCCTCTGGCATTCCTCGTTTCTTCTGAACATGCTTCGCCAGCTGGCGTGGCAGCGTGTGCATTCTATTTCAGGGCAGTTTTCGTCCCGTCCTCCGTCATTATTCGTCCCTCCCGCACATGTTCGGCAAGATAAGCCAAGAACATGTGACGACATCCAAAGATCAGCAAACTACGGCCTCGACATTCCACCATAAAGCCAGTCAATGCCCCGAGCCTGTAAAGCGATCTCCCCGACGAACCCGCAAGCCAAGACCTGCGCGTCGTGACAACGAAGAGGCAACCCAGGACGGCGCCATCGGAGACACCTGCCCCCCCCACACGAGCGCCTGAAATGCCCCAAAGCCAGTCCAAGGGAGCCCTGCGACATCCCATAACCAGCCCAAGACGGACACAGCTCTTCTCCGACTGCGAGTCGCCCGGAAACCCCGACCTCCGTTCCATCACAGCGCCATAGGCTGGGCTAGAACCTAAGCGCGCGCGAAGCGCGCGTGGTTCTAGTAATACATATGTATATGTATATATATATATATATATATACATATGTGTATATATATATATATGAGTAGGCCAGGGGGGGCCAGGCCAGTGCCGTACTCCCCCATGGGGGGATTGCTGGGGTCCCAGGGCTCCTGGGATTGCCCGGGCCCGCTCCCAAACACGCCACGACACGCCAAGAGGGCCCTAAAGATTGCCAAGACAGCCCCCAGAGGCCCCGGACACGCCGAAGATGGTCTCAGCACGGCCGACGACGCCGCCAAAACGCGCCAAGAGCGCCTCCAGAGGCCCTCCAAAAGGCCTCAGAAACCGAAAATCATAAATTGTTCGATGGTTTTTGGAACATTTTTGCGCTCTCCCATGTTCGCCTCCCCACGGTCCCGGGCGGCGTCAGAGGCCCTTCAGATCGCTCCAAGACGGCCGAAGAGGCCCCCAAGAAAGCCCAGAGACGGCCCAGGAGGCTCCCCAGATCATTCAAGAGGGCCTCGAGAGCGCCCCAAGAGAGCCCCAAGAGAGCCCCAAGAGCGACCCAAGAGGGCCCGAAGAGCGCGACATTTCAAGGTCTCCTGCATGAGAGGCTCCTAGCCCCCGGAGGCCATCAAGAGGCTCCCAAGAAGCCCCGTGAGGCCCCCAAGAGGCCCCCCGGAAACCCCAGTAGGTCCCCAAGGGGCCCCCAGGGAAGCCCCCTGCGGGCTCCCAAGACACCTCGGTAAATCGTTTTTCCCAGACAGTTTTTCAGGAACATGATTCCTTGGGCTTCCGCCCACCGCCCCAACCATGTTTCCAGCAAGGCCAAAAGGGCTCCCCCCTCGGTAAGCCCCCAGAGGTCCCCTCTTAAGGGAGCCGAACAAATCATGCTCCCGGAAAGCTTCCCGGGAACACGATTCTCGGGCTGCCGCCCTCTGCCCAAACCATGTCCCCTAAACGCCTGCCAGGACAAGGAAGACGACAGCCCCAAGCAGCGCTACCTGCCGCCACGTGCGAAAACGCGTCAGGCCCCGAAGCCTCCGGAGGCGCCCAACGACACCCCAACAAATCATGTTCCCAGGAAGCCTTCCAGGAACATGCTTCCTCAGGCTTCCGCCCCCGGCCCCAACCATGCGTCCCAAAATGCTTGCCGGGCAGCCCCCAAATGGGCCCTCATACACGTCATCATGTTACCAGAAAGCTCTCTCCGATAACATGATTCCTCAGGCTTCCGCTCCCCGCACGCAACATCTGTCCCAAAGCGCCTGTCAAGCAGGACTCGAATGGGCCCTCAAGTACTTTCCTAGAAGCCCCACAAGATGCTGATGATGACGATGATGGTGACGAAGATGACACTGATGATGATGCTGATAATGATGATGATGATGATGATGATGATGATGATGATGATGATGATGATGATGATGATGATGATGATGATGGTGATGGTGATGGTGATGGTAATGATGCTGATGATGATGATGATGATGATGATGATGATGATGATGATGATGGTAGTGATGACTGTGATGATGCTGACGACGATATCCACGACTACGCTGATGATGATGAGGATGAGGATGACGATGCGGAGGATACTGATGGTGTAGATGTTGATGCTCATGATGATGATGATGATGATGATGATGATGATGATGATGATGATGATGATAGTGATGATGATGATGATGATGATGATGATGATGATGATGATGATGATGATGATGACGATGGTGCTGCTGCCGATGATGGTGCTGATGCTGGTGTGTAAATGTATAGTCGTATGTTTGTGTACGTGTATAGACCTGTATAGATTGACGTGTAGGTGTATTCGTATGCCTGTGAACATGTATATGCATTTGTGCATGCGTACGCATATTAATTCGTATATGTGCACATAGATACACATATGTATGTGTACACTTTTATGAGATGCATCTGTTAATGTGTGTACAGTGTATGTGTACGGTTCCGGGCGCGAACTTATGGGGTGGGGGGTCCCATGGATACAGTTCCGAGGAGTCCGAAAACGCCATCCCCAGACGTCTGTGCTGGGTGAAGGGTCGGGCTCTGTGGAGACCTGGGGAGGGGTTGAGGTCAAGATTGAGGTGGAGAGCGTGGTCAAGCAATGCAAAATGACACAGCGTAGGGTCGTGCAGCGTGGAAACCTCGGGGTGGGGGTCGAGGTGTGGAAGGAGGAGGAGGAGGACGTGTTAGAGCAATGCAAGGTGACACAGTGTCGGGCCAGGAGGGATGTCGCACACGCCGTTTGGTGTCGGCGGATTCAAATGTTGTTTCCACAGATAGGGGCCGATCGGGGGTCCAGCGTCGATCTATCGGCGATGAATCGCCGATTCCGGGTCGATGTTGTCCCCACTCAACTATGCCAGTCCCCCCTTCTCGTTGCCTTTCAGGGCTCGTGGTCTTCGAGCATGGGCGAGGGATCATCGTCTCGCCCAGCTGGACTTCCTGGCAAGCGCTGGCCGGAGGGTTGCTGACCAGAGCCGCGAGCCACATGGCTCGGGCACGAAAGGGTGTCAGCCCTAACGGGTGTCAGCCAGTCCCTGCCAGTTGGCCAGGGTTGGGGAGCCATGTGGGGCCGACCCCCTTTCCAACCCCCCCTGACCAGGGGACCTTTAGAGGCCTCCAGAGAGCAGGGAGGAGAGAAGGTGTCCGCGGTTCGGTCGGTTCGGCTGCGTCGCCGTCGGTTGCGTTCGGTCGGTTTCGGCTTCGCTGTTGCGTCCAGTCGGCTGCCTCGCAGTCGGTTGTGCCGTTGTTGCGTCGCTGCGCCCTTATGACGCTGCTTGGCGGCCTGTAGGTGTCGGTCGGTTTTTGTCTCACTGTCGGTGCGGTCGGCTTTCGTTTGTTTTGTGGCCGCGGACGGCTCGGTGGGCGCACGGTAAAAATGTGCTCGTGCAGAGCATGTTGTGCTTTGCAGAGGAGGGGTTCCCGGAGGACGGGGTGGTTCGGCTTTTGGCACCTAGGCCGTCGTGGGGGCCCAGCCGCATGCCCTTGGGCAGTAAGGGGTCTGCGCTCCCAGAGCCAAAGAACCGAAGAGCGGCACGTAGTACGCTCTCGGAGGGGTGTTCGGAGTTCTGTGGTCTGCGCCTGACGCCCTCCCTGGGCGCGCAGAGCGTGCCGGGGAAGTCGCCCAGGGCGCCACCAGGGGGGGTCTGGTGTCGCCGACAAGAACTCCGCGAGGGCCTTCGAATACGCGTGCATATCAGATTGTGGTAGCGGCTTCCGAGTGCGCAGAGCAGTTGCGTAGTTCGAGATTCAAATGCCGTATGAAGGTCAACTTGAGGTCCACGCGGATCCATTGGGTCAGCATTGGAACCGCCCCCACGGCCCCTTCCCCGTCGCCAGGGGTGGCGGGTGGGGGGTGCCCAGCGCCGACCCAACAAATCCGAGCAGAGCACGGAGATTACAAGTGGCACGTGCGTGCCCAGGTTCGTTCAAGAAGAATTGCAGCACGCAAGCATCGCAGAACATTGGCAAGAAAAGGAAAATGAAGTCGGATCCAAGGACGATGAGATGGAAGGGGATGGAGAAACAATTGAAAGCGGAGAAGGTGTATAAGAAGGATCACCAGGAGGTTGTTGGGAAGGAGGTTCAACAGAAGGATCGCAGTCGAACGCAGGTGGGGTTGCCGCACCCTGCGATGTGTGTGTGTGTGTGGTCTCGGGCGAGCTTGGACGCGCGCGCGGTTGCTGCTGTTCAACCTTCTACGCCCTGTTCTTGCGCGCAGGGCCGCGACGCCAAAACATGTGTGTATGTGTGTGCAAGTAAGTAAGTAATTCTTTACGCTTCGCGTATCCCCACCAGCCCATCTCACAGCAGCAACTCTCGCGAAGCATGCCGACAGTCGTGTTTTTCAGGCGTGTGTCCGCTTGGCCCCGCACATCTCCCCTGTTCCTCCTTCCTCCCGCCTCCTTGTACATCCTCCTTGTGAGGGGAGCGGGAGAAGGACGAGGCGGAGGAGGAGGGAGAGAGAGCGCTCCTTGTGATTTGAGTAGTTTGGGGTTTCTCGTCCTGGTGTGAGTCGTTCGGGCCCTTCTTCCTGGTGTGAGTCGTTCGGGCTCTTCGTGGTGTGAGTCGTTCGGGCTCTTCGTCCTGGTGTGAGTCGTTCGGGCTTCTCGTGGTGTGAGTTGTTCGGGCCCCTCATCCTGGTGTGAGTCGTTCGGGCCCCTCCTCCTGGTGTGACTCGTTCGGGCTCCTCGTGGTGTGAGTCGTTCGGGGCCCGCGTCGTGGTGTGAGTCGTTCGGGCTCCTCGTGGTGTGAGTCGTTCGGGCGCCTCGTCCTGGTGTGAGTCGTTCGGGCCCCTCCTTGTGGTGTGAGTCGTTCGGGCTCTTCGTGGTGTGAGTCGTTCGGGCCCCTCGTCCTGATGTGAGTCGTTCGGGCTCCTCGTAGGGCCTCTTGGGGGCCTCTTGGAGCCTCGTGGGGCTCTTGGGGCCTCGTGGGGCGTCTTGGGGGCCTCTTGGGGGCCTCTTGGGGGTCTCTTGGGGCCTCGTGGAGCCTCTTTGGGGCCTCTTGGGGGCCTCTTGGGGGCCTCTTGGGGCCGCTTGGGGGCCTCTGGGGGGCCTCTTGGAGGCCTCTTGGGAGCCTCCTGGGGGCCTCTTGGGGCCATCTTGGGGCCTCTTGCGACCTCCGCAGAAGCGCAAATAAGCGCTGACCCCTGAGAAGGACAAAATGAGCCCAAAACCTTCGTAAAGTCAATGATTTTGCTAAGAAGGAAGAGGAACGCGGCCCCCTCAGACGGCCAACATGGAGCCACAACCTTAGTAAAATCAATGTTTTTTGCTTCAACGACGAGCTGAGGCGCCAAACTGCCCCCCCCCCTCGGGGCCAGAATCCTCGTGAGGGTCGTCGTCGGTTGGCCTCCCAGGCGTCGAAAAAGACTCCCCTGACGACGCTCGGGACTCCCTCTCCAGGTCCAGGGGGAGGGGGTAGGGGGAGGGGTAAACCCCTCCCCGAAGGGGAAGAAGTGGGGTTGAGGACAGAGCGGGCTCTCTAAACCACTCACGCCCAAAGGGCTGGTGGGATTAAGTAAGTAAGTATGTTTGCGTGTGTGGCGCAGGAGGTTGTTCCACATCTTGCGATTGCAATTGAAAAAAGGTCCGAAGCCAATACTTGGAGGAGATCTTGCCTGCAGCTAATGTTTTGGAGAATATGAAAACAACTTTGAGTACGTCGGGTTTCAACTATGGGTGGATGTCTCCTGCGGAACAGAGCGAAGCCCAAAGTCGCTGAAACCGATTGTACGTTGACGGTTTTCTGGTAACATGTTGGGAATCCAGTTTGTGTGTTTGGGTTGTAACGCCGCGTTCTGCGTGAGGGGTGCGTCTGAGTTTTCGGATCATGTGGATGTCCTGAGCGAAACGGCCAGACTAAGAGAGAACGACTTCAAATGAATCGCCTCTGAGGTCTACTCCTTCGGAGAGGTGCGTATCATAATCTACTTTTGGCAGTTCTCTTTCGCCATGCAGTTCCTTTCATCCATGCGCACATCTTCCAGCACCTGTTCACTTCGTCCGTCTCATCCTCCCTGTTGCCGTTACCCACAGTGCTGCTGGCACCGCTTGAAGGAGTGGACCCTCTTCGCAAGGGTGACCCTAGCAGGTTCAGCTAGTGAACACCCAGGGCGTCGTAGGTCTTCAACTATGCTGTAGAGCAGCACGTGTTTTTTGTTTATTAGTGTTGCCGCTGCGGTCTCGGGAGGTTCATTGGGCGTGGCTTGCCCCCTCCTGGTTTTCCATACCCCGTAGGTATCTGTGCAATGGCGCCCCAGCTGCGGAAGCTGTTTATCAATTTGTGCGTGCGGAAGCTGTTTATCAATTTGTGCGTGATCCCCAGACCCCCCAGCGTCCAGTTTCGTTCCACACGTGGACCTTGAAGGTCTGCAGCGGGGAGTCGCACCGAGTGGGCTTCGCACGCAGAGTTTTTTTGCACGATTCATTCGAAGGATGATGCCCGCGATGCTTTGATGGCGTCCTGCCCCCTTGCGGGGCCTCGTCAGAGCAAGGATTGGCAGTCTTCGCTTCACCGAGCAGCGGCGATTCTAACCTGGGCAAGGGCGCCGTAAGTGCGCGGCCCACAGCCCCGATCTGACGGCCAGCTGCGGACGCGACAGACACTGGGGCCCAGCTTCCCGGAGGCCCTGCCCTTGCCACTCGCGGGCAGGAGTCCGCATTTCGACCCTCAGAAGTGGCCCCACTCAGCAGAAATGGAGCCACACAAATGACGAACAACTGACCTTAGGTAAGTGGTCGACATTGAAAAAGATAAGACGTCAGATGTCTGGGGAGAGAATGTGGTCCGGGGCTCCTGGGCTCTCCTTGGATTGCGCCACTCATGGGCTTAGATGGGTGGAGCGATGGGTTACCCCATGGACTTTGCCAGTTGATCCACTGTGGGCTGCGCGATAGAAGGGTTGCTTCATGGGTTGCGCCATCCATGCTTCGCCCTATGGGTTGCGCCGTAGGTTGTGCCACGGGCTGTGCCATTGGTTGCGCAAGATGTTGCGCACGCGGCGGCCGAAACTGAAGATGCCTGCTCTGGATTACGCCATAGGTAGTGCTCTCGGCTGCTGGAAATCCTGTCACTGTTTGCGCAAATGGTTGTGCATTTGGCGGCTGACATCTGTGTACTATTGTTTGCACCATCGGTTGTGCACTCAACGGCCCGAGATGAACCCGCTTGCCATTGATGTTGTCAAAGGTCGGTTGGGCTGTCGACGGTCGAACATAATATTGCCAGCTCGTGGCTTTGCTGTTTGCATGCGCTCGGAGGCTGGATATGACCTGCTTGCTATTGGTTGCGCCAAGAGTTGCGCATGTGGCGGCCAGCGATAAAACTGTTTGCTAACATGCGCCGCGAGCAATCAGGCGATCAGTCAGCCAGTCAGCGGTCACTTGCATTCGCGGAACAGAACGGCTTCTGGCTCTACCTGGAAAACAATTTAGGATCAGAACTGGCCCAGAGGGAAGCCCCGCGGGCCCAAACCCATTTTCACCAGGACCCCCTGTACTCACGCGAAAGACAGGTGAGCCTTCGCCGCCATGGCACTCCCGCATCTCGCGCTCTTCCATGTGCAATGGCTGTCGCACGTCGAACCCAGGAGACATGGCATCCTCCGTCCTCATCGTCTCAAAGGTACTGTCGTTGGGAGCATCGGCCTCCACGTCGACATTCATGTCCTCATCTGGGCGACTGGAAACTTTTATAAGTTGTCAACGGCAATGTCGATTTCGAGACATTTGAATGGAATCTAACAGGAACATGTTTTTCTCTGACGCGGTGCGCGTTTGCTGGTGCTTCACCGAAGCAGATCTCAAGCAGGCAGAGAAATCTGCATGCGCATCACCGTTTTTGTTCTCACAGTGGTGCCCAACTTTCGAAACCGTTGACGCGACCACATTTGAGGAATTTCGCTACCGTCATAAGGTGACGTGTAGTAGCCTGTGAGCTCCAGAGGGTTCTTGAAAGGCCCGGCATGACACACGAAGCACTTTGGGCTCAGCGTGGAGCGAAGCTCGACACTAAGTTTCCGCGAGGTGCGATCCAGTTTGAGCCGATCCGAAGTTCGGATCGATTTGTTTGGAATTTCGATTGAGGGCGGCGTTAGCGTATCAGACATGGTATTGAGAGGACGATCCTTGCGTCAGCATTTCGGAGTCCGATCCTGCGCCACATGCGTCCAGGCCTGATTTGCTGAGATGATCACGTGCTAGGCCTAGCTGGGCTTATCGTTCACAAGAGCCCGTTTCTTTCTTGCTTGGGGCATGACGGGCGTCATGGCCCCCGCCTCCCCCCCTATGACGTAACGCTCCCCCCCCAGTGCGCGCTCCGGGCACTTCCGCCGTTCGCATTGGGATCCGCGTAGGTGACCACGTAGGAATCCGCGTAGGAGTCTGGTTCGCAGTCGTCGTCGTCGTCGTTGTCGTCGTCGTCGTCGTCTTCGTCGTCGTCGCTCGTGGCTCGTCGCTCGTCGCTCATCGTCGTCGTGCGCGCGGACGCGGTTGGAGCTTGTTTTTTTATTCGGGGCCGATGACGGCAATCATTTGTTGGGTGGAGGGGGTCGGTGAAGTCACGTTTCGCGCCGGCGGCGTCTGGGAATGCTTAAGAATGACGGAGGACAGGTACCACCAGCATGTAGGTGGCGATCTGCACCACAACGCCTATGTACAACACAGTGCCTGCGTGCACCACAGAGCCTGTGTACACCACACCGCCTATTTACACCACAGCAGCCGCGTGCAACACAGCTCCAGTTTGTGCCACCGTGCCTGCGGGCACAACAGCTCTTGTGTACACCACAGCGCCTGCGTCCATCAAATCAGCCGTGTGCAACACAGCACCAGTGTATACCACAATGCGCGCGTACATTGCAGTGCCTGTGTACACCACGGCGCCTGTGTGCACCACAGCAACCCAGTGCAACACAGCACCGTTGTTGTATATAGAATGTTAGAAGTTATCCGTATGACACAATGGACCGCTTGTGGATTTCACAGAAAACAAAAGAAAATAATCTTTATGGAGGAAGGAACGCCGCTGGAATCTACGAGTGCTCCCGAGTCCGCCCGCATCACCCTAACTCCTCCCATCTGCGTCCAGGAGCCTCCAGCTAAATTGGCCGTCCGAGAAACAAATGGACCGATTCAATCGACCATTCTACGGTGCATGCCGAGATGCGCACGTGCGCTGTAGCGCCAACCGGCACGACAGGGGGTAATCAACGAGGACAAATCCACCCCGACCCCCATAATCGGCGTTTACTAAACGGCCCCGTGCGTTTACTAAACAGCGCTTTCTTGTTGGACTCCTTCGTCGGGTGCGTTTGCTAAACGGCTGTGTTGTCGGGGTGCTTATTATCGGGGTGGATCTCCAGCCCTCTAGGTAAGGAGGAGGAGGAGGAGGAAGAGGAGGAGGAGGTGGACGTGGAGGAGGAGGGCGGAGGGAAGAACGTCGTTCTCGATTATCAGCAATTTCCTGGCGTGGCGTTTGGTTGTCCGCAGCGGATCCTCACACACACACATGCTTCTTCTACCTGTCCTATCCACGCAGGCATTGTGATGTACACCAGCGCTGTGTTGGACGCGGATGCTCTAGTGTAGATAGGCGCTGTGGCGTGCACAGGTGCCGCGGTGCACGCAAGCATAATTATACATGGTTGTTGCGGTGCACACATGTACACCGGTGGAGTAGTGTACGCGAGCATTGTAGTGTACACAGGCGCTGCGTTGTACACGGTTGCTGCGGTGTATGCAGACGCTGTGGTGTACACGCGCGCTGTGGTGCATGCGAGCGCTGCGGCGTACACAGGCGCAGTGGGCCAGATCGCCACCTACATGCTGCTCGCGTCGTCGTCGTCGTCGTCGTCGTCGCTCGTCGCTCGTCGCGTTGTGCGCGCGGGTGCGGCTGTGGTGCCGGAGCCACACGGCGGGGGGGAGCGTTACGGCATACCCCCCTCCCGCCCCCCACCCCCATGACGCCCGTCATGGCCGAACATAAGGAAACGCGCTCCAGCCAACTCCTCGGGCACAAGCTAAACGAATTTTACGACGGTAGCCAGCTGTCAATCTTCTGCCAGTCGAAAAGAGTTGGCCTGCACCTTGGACATGAGATGAGCAAGATGACAAGAGGAAACCCAGCATGTATCACATCAGGTCCATTCCTGACTGCCGCTGGGGAACCGAAAATAGCCAACGGAGGCCGACACCGAGGAGAAACGGCGGGATTGAACAATCAATCCGCCAGACCACGACCTCCGGCGCGTCGATTTTGTGATGCGTGGGTCCCTGGACCTCTCGAGACCCCCATCCCCAGCAGCGGCCCCGAAGCCCCATGCCGTTTTCCAGATACCCACAATGGCGAACAGCCAACCGCCCCTGTGTTTTTCGAGGCGCCGGATCTCAGGGGATGCCTGCATGGGTCCTCGGCGGCCCAGGGCAATCACAGGGGGTCGAGGGCGGAGACGTCGACCCCCAACCGCCTAATCGTTGCCGGTCGGGGCCCCTGTGCCGCCCCCCCTGGCCCGTGGGGCTACCCCATCGGGGGCATACCGTCGATCCATGGGCGATCTAGGGTCGATTCCAGGTCGGTCTTCCCCACCCCCCCTGGCTCTGGGAGCAAAAGGGGAAGTGGGCACCTGATCGGGGCTCGTTTCGATGACTCCGACTTGATTGGATTCGACTCCGATGGTTTTCGATTCCGATTCGATTCGAATCGGGATTCCGACTTGGGCTCCGAATCTTCAGTGGAGCCCTACGAGTCTGCCGATTCTGCCGATTCGATTTCTCTCGACTCGGCTGCCGATTCCCGCCGACCCGATTCATTTTGATCGCCGATCCAACTCATCGATTCTATTCTGGGGCTGGGGTCTCTTTCCTGAACAGCTCACACCTCGCTCCCAGTCCACGACCCAGTCTCTCTTCCCTCTTTCACTCCGGACGGCGCAAGGAGTCGAAACTCTGGGCAAAAACCTGCAGCGCGTTGTTCCCCTTCAGTCTCGGAGGAAGGAGAGGCGGCACCACCAACACCAGGGGGGCTATCTCCAGCGAGAGGTCCGCACCACCAGGAAGACCCCCCCCGGCGCCTCGCGCAGGTGGTGGCGGTGCTGCCGCCTTCCATTGTGCCCGTCGGCAGGCGGTGGATATCGATGCATTCCCCCCCCTTCCTCAGGGCCTCAACATATCCGCATCCGTTGCCTGCCGAGGTTTGGCCACGCGCGGAGAGGGGTAGGCTTCTGAAGGAGGCTGCTCCTTAGAAGGCGCGGGCCTTGTCTGTAGATGTAGGGCCCGCACCTGCTAAGAAGCCGCCTCCTTCTGAGAAGCATTCCCCCCTCCCCCGACCCCCCTCTGCGCGCCGCCAAGCGGTGCTTTGGACCGATCGTTCGGCGACTCGAGGCCCTCCTGGACCGTTTGAGAAGCATCCTGAGGCCCTCTTGGCCCGCCTTTTGGGGCCCTCTTGAGCCCGAAGGAATCATGTGGGAAAACTCCCCGGGCGCGCTGGGATGCCCGGGAGATTATTTGGCATTTAGGGTCTGGGCTACTTGAAACATATCCTTAGGATTGAGGGCTGAGGCTAAGGGGATTGAGCAAGGGACCTGAGGACACTCGAACACGCACGGCAGCTTTGCGTGGTGACGACCTTGGCGTTGGTCTCTGACACCGCCCATGGTGCTCAACCTTGAACGATCGGCGGCTTTTGAATCCCCAGATTGTTCCATATTGGCCGATTCTGGGCCACTGGCGGCGCTTAACCGAACGCCCGTGGCGGGGTCGCTGTCGCGTCGACGCGACGCGAGCCTGCCTCGCAGGCACGGTGGTGGATAGGTCACGATGGTCGTTCATCCGATTCCTAGCCCCATATCCATCCTCATCCCCGTCCCCACCATCGCACCACCCCAAATGGGGATATGCCCCTCGAAACTCGAAGGGGGCACCCCGTATCGCCCACGCCAGTGGGGACGGATCGTTTAACGATGTTCACATGGGCGACGCACAATTGCCCAGGGTCCCCTTGACGAGTGCCAGTCTGGCGCTCGCCGCGTCAACCTGCCTGTCGAGCGCTGCCGCACCCCGGCGATAGGTGTGGCGCGCAGCGGGGCAGCGCGGCGCAGCTCGAGGGCGCCACGCTGCACGCCGCTGCCGCGCGCGAGCGTGGCTACACCCGACAGACGTCGCGCGGCCGCGCGCAACCACGCGGCAGCGCGAGGCGGGAGCGGGAAGACCGCCCGACGCCAGAGCGAAGTACGCAAGGAAGGCATGGCTGGCCACGGGGACGACGAACGGCACGCCCTGCGCCGCGCGGCGCAGGGCTGGGCCCAGAGCCCCGCGTGCCCGACGAAGGCGCAACGCAGCGCGCGAACACAGCGCAGCTCGCGAAACAGCGCGGAGTCGGGGCCTTAGGCTTTTTATGTGTAAAACAAAATTCTTGTGAATCGTTTTCAATATCGCATTTAGGTGTCCATGGTGGGACCCAGCGGGGGATAAAATAAAACCCGGGGATAAAAAAGTTCGGACCCTGGGGGGGGGAGGGTGAGGAGGAGAACGAAAAGGAAGAGAAGGAAGAGGAACAGGAAGATGAAGAGAAGGCAAAGCGTTTTTGAAGCTGTTGCTAGTCAGCGTGAAGCGACAGCAGCTCCGATCCGAAAAGGAAGAAGAGGAACAGCAGAAAAGGAAAAAGAGGATCAGGAAGGTAAGAATGAGGAGGAATCCAGCTCGGCCCTCTCATTCTCGAGCCTCTTGGTGTCAAGTTCTTTGTAGAAGCTCGCAGCAGACTCGGCCGTCTCGTAGGGCGAGGTTCTCAGCTTTCTGTGAGAGCTTGGGACCACGGGCGGCGAGGTCTCAAGACCCCAAGGGCTCGACAAACTCGTTTGTTTCGTCGGCGTGGTCATCGGAGGCTCGCTGCAAAGCTGCGGTGGTTCGAAACACAAAACCTCGAGCCAACGTGGCTACGGACAGTTGTAGGCTTCTGGCCGTTGTTGGTGTGTCCCTGCTGGTTGTTACCTTCTTGTTACCAGCGTTATGTTGTTAGCTTGCCGCTGGAGCTTCTTAGTGTTCGCTTGTTGCTCTTGCTTGTTATGTTGCCGTTGTTGCTTGCTGTTGCGTCGGTTGCTGATGCTGCTGTTCTGCTTGCTGTCGCTTATGCTGTTATTGGTGGTGTTGTTGTGCTGGTTGCTGTTGCTGTTGTTTGTGTGGCCGCTGCTGTTGCTTGCGCGTGTTGCGCTGCTTGCGTGTGCTTTTGTTATTGCTGTCGTCGGTTTTGTTGCTCTGGCACCTGTCTATGTGTTTTGTCCCTGGCATCCTCGAGACTGGAGGTCACTTCGCTGAGAGCTCCCAGCAACTCGTCCTCACTCTGCCCGAAAACACTTCGCTCAGAGCTCCCAGCGGCTCGCGAGGCGCTTCAAGGCTGAGTCAGGACTCGGAGCCGAGGCTGGAAGCGAAGCAGGGCTCGGCGCCGAGTGCAGGGCATCGCGCTGCATCGTCGCTGCGGGCTTGCATGGGCGCCTGCGCTTCTCCTCATGGCCGAGCTCGTCCTCGAGCAGCTTGACCTTCTTGTTCTCCAGCTTGACCTCCAGCTGGACCTTCATGTCCTCCGGCTTGACCTCGAGCTTGACCATCTTGTCTTCTAGCTTCTAGTCGTCGAGGTTCTTGCCATCGGGCTCGCTGGCGTCCTACTCCAGCGCGGTGGGTTGCGTCTTCCCGTGCTGCTCGTAGGCGTCCTCGGTCTTCACCTCCTCGGAGTTTTCGGTCCGCGCGCCCCCTGGTGCCCGCTCGTCGCCCTGCGCTTGCTCGACGAGGAACATCGGCGAGACGACGCTCTCGCCGTCCGACCGTTCGGCGAAGGGCCGACGATCGTCGCTGCCCGACTCGGCCATGGAGCGTTGCGTCCTCAGCTGGCTTGGAATGTTTGAGCCTACGTTGGCCACGCTTGTTTGTTGCTCTTGTTGTTTGTCTAGTTGCTGGTGTTGTTTGTCTAGTTGCGTGTGCTCTTGTTGTTTGTCTTGTTGCTGGCTACTGTTTGTGCTCTTGTTGTGTGTCTTGTTGTTGTTGTGGCCTGCTGCTGCTGTTGTGCTGGTTGTTGTTGGCGTCGTGGCTGCCGTTGTTTGTGCGTTTGTTGTTTTGTGTAGAGTGTGTGTGTGTGTGTGTGTGTGTGTGTGTGTGTGTGTGTGTGTGTGTGTGTGTGTGTGTGTGTGTGGGCGCGTTCGTGTTTTCGTCGGGGTTTGTGAGTGCGCGCGGGCGTGCGAGCTTGCAAGTGTGCGAGAGTGTGTATGTGTGTGTGGGTGCTTGTGTGTGTGCGCGTGTGTGTGCGTGTACGTGCGCGCGCGTGTGTGTGTGCGTGCGTTGGTGCGTTTGTGCGCGCGCGTGCGCGCGTTTGCGCGCGTGCGCGTGGCCGCCAGGCGCCGAGGCTCAACCCTGGATCCTCGGACCGAGGACTCAGGGTCCTGGAGCCCAAGCTTGGCGGTCCCCGGATCTAGGATCCGAGGTGCTTGCAGATGCTCAAGACCAAGATCTCGGATCACCGGTCCGAGGATGAAAGACCAAGCCTGCTCGATGGCAGTCTGGGCCCGAGGACGGCGACGAGGGAAATCGACAACCGCCGGGGCTCGATCATCGAGCCTCGGATGTCGAACCCGAGATCTTCGAGTCCGAGCGTTGCAAACCTCGGATATAGGATGCAAGGCGCCCAGAGATGCTTGGAACCAAGATCTCGGATCCTCGATCCGAGGATGGGGGGTCGAGCCTCTTCGATCGCGGCCTGGGCGACCGAGGTCGGCGACGGGGGGCGATCTACCAACTATCGCCGAGGCTCGGCCCTCGAGCCGCGGATGTCGAAGCCGAGATCTTCGGGTCCAAGCGCGGCGATCCTCGGATCTAGGATCCAAGCAAGGCGCTCAGAGACGCAGGGGGCCAAGATCTCGTATCATCGATCCGAGGATGGAGGATCGGGCCTCCTCGATGGCGGTCTGAGCGCCCGAGGGCGGCGAAGGGGGGCGATCAACCATCGCCGAGGCTCGGCCCTCGATGTCGAACCCGAGATCTTCGAGTCCAAGCTTGGCGACCCCCGGATCTTGGATCCGAGGTGCTCGCAGATGCTCAAGACCAAGATCTCGGGTCCTCGATCCGAGGATGAAGGGTCGAGCCTGCCCGACGGCAGCGCGGGCCCGAGGACGGCGACGAGGGCGATCTACGACCGCCGAGGCTCGACGCTCGATCCTCGGAGCTCGAAGCCGAGATCTTCGAGCCCAAGCGTGGAGCCCCTCGGCCCTAGGGCCCAAGGCGCTCGAAGATGCTCGGAACCAAGCTCTCGGATCCTCGATCCGAGGATCGAGCCTCCTTCATGGCGGCCTGGGCCTGACGACGGCGACGGGGGCGATCGAGGATCGCCGAGGCTCGATCCTCGATCCTCGGATCGCGAATCCACTAAGATCTTTGACTCTCGGCCTGGCGACCCTCGGATCTAGGATTCAAGGTGCTCTGAGACGCTCGGACTCAAGATCTCGGGCCCTCGATCCGAGAATGGGGGATCGAGCCTGCTTGATTGCTCGATGCTTGATGGAGGATCACTCGGCGAAAGGGGGGGGTAGTGCCCGCAGCGTGGAACGCCAGTCGCGCGCGACCGAACGCTCTCTTGGAGCTTGAAATGCACATGGGGCTCGAGAGCGCGCCTCGCAACGGCGCCCTCGCAGCGAAAAACACGGGGCGCTTGGCTCGGGGCGCTCGCGCGCCGGGCGTACAGGCGCCCTCGAGCATGAACTTGTCTGCGGTCTCTGGCTCGGCCTTCGCGTCGGCCCAGCCCCTCGCGGGCTCGCGCTTGTCCATGGCGACCTTGTCGTACTCGGCGTGGATCTCGGCGGGCGTCTCGAAATTCAGCTTGATGTGCTGGTGGAGAAGCGTTGTCTCGATCTCCTGCTGCTTGACTGTGCTCGAGTATTCCAGCTTGGAGCGCTTGTCCCGGTAGCTCCGCTCCTGGAGCTCGCTCGCCATGTCGGCTGGCGCTCCAGCACCACTTGACGAGCGCTTGCGCGGTGGCCTTGGCGGTCTCTTCACGGCTCGAGACCGCGCCGTTCTCGCGGCGCCAAATGACGCACTGCTTGTCCTTGCTCGGCACGCACGCCGGAGGGCTTCTCGCCCCGCTTCTCGACGGGCTCGAAATTCTCGTTGATCAGCAGCACTCGGTCGTGGAGGCGGGGGAGCTCGGCGGGGATGTCGAAGAGGGCCTTGCCGACGCGCTCGGTGTAGGAGCCGTGGATGAGGCCCATTGCGTTCTCGGCGCCGAGCTCGATGTCCTTCTTCTTGGCAAGCTCGTGCACCTTGGCCTTTGAGCTCGCTGTGGGCCAGCAGAGGTTCTCGAGCGCCTCTGCGCGGTTCTCGAAAATGTCGCGGGCGCGCTCGTCATTCTCGCAGTAGGTCTTGTAGAAAAACGCCACGGCCAGCTCGATGCGCCTCTTGTCCTTCTCGTTGAAGATGCGGCCGTGCTCGATGCTCTTGAGAGACCCGCCGATGTATGCCATCTCGAGGCTTGCTGGGCGCTGCTTGACCACGAGGCGCTCTCGACCTAGAACAAGCCGGCCGTCGTCCTCGCGGCATCCGCGCCTTGCGCGCTCGATTGGCACTGGCGCATCGCGGCGATCGCTATCCTGTCGGCGATGAACGAAAGCTTGACGAATATTGCAGCGTTCTGCTTGGTCACGCGCTCGAGGATCTCGTTCGAGTTCGAGCTCGCGCTCTGGGCCGCCGCCTGCTTGAGGGCCTCGACGGGGGGGCTCGCCGCCGCGGCGCGCTCGGCGGCCAGGGGCGTGGCCGGGGCTCGCGACGCGTTCGGGGGCAACGGCGCGGGGGGGATAGGTATTGGGGGGGGGGGGGGGGGGGGGGGGGCCGTCGACCTGGAATCGGCGATGCATCGGCGATGCGCGCCCGATCGTGGAACCGCGCGTTCCCGTTCGGCACACTTATCCCCCTCCCCCCAATCGCTGCCTTTGGGGCGAAGAGCCTCGGCGCCTCGAAGGGGGTCGAAAGCTTGGAATCTCGGAGACTCGGGGAAGCTCGGGCCTGGGCAGCCGCGGGGGCAGAGGAGGAGGGGGGGTGGGGGAGGGGGGGGAGAAGGAGGAGGAGGAGGAGGAGGAGGAGGAGGAGGAGGAGGAGGAGGAGGAGGAGGAAGGGCCACGAACCGCGTGAGGGATGCGCTAAAAAAGTATTTAGTTCCCATGCTCTGCCTGCGCGAAAAAAGCATGCACAATCAAAGTCCAGTCGGTCCCCATGGCCCCGCCGCGCGTTCCTGACTCGGGAACGGCTGAGAAAATGAAAAATCCCATGGCCCTGCCGCGCGTTCGTACTTTGGGCGAGCTGAATTGGTGGGAATCCCACAGCCCTGCCACGCGCTCGCGATTGCGGACGCTGGTGTGGCGAGACCACCATGGCCATGTTCAGCGTTTTTGATGCTGTTGCTAATCGACATGAGGTTATAGCCACTTCGATTCGCAATTTCCCCCGTGGATTATAAAGCCCGCGCCTATCTCCACAATTGAATCCTTGTGGGCAGGGATAAATTAAGGGGGTTAAGGTCAAGGGGGGGGGGGGGGCATGATTTATTATCGCCCGCGCGCGGTTATACGAGAGACGCGGAACGCGCGAGCGCGGCCGCGGTCGCGGCGCACGTTCGCCTCCTGGGCCGAGTCGCAGAACGCCCCGATATGTCCGCCGGAGTCCGGCTGCGCCCGCGGCGCGCCAGCGCGCGGGCGGATGTTGCGTCTTGCTCGCGTTCGCTCCCGCTTGCCGCGACCGCTGCTTCGAGCGCGGCCGCGGACTCGATGCGGTCGCGCGGCCGGTAAGATTCCAAGAGGGGCGCGGCCCTGCGCCACTGTCCGGCGGCGAGCACCTCATTTAAATTGCCGCCGCAGCACAGCGCGTCGAGCGCGCGCCCGCGACGACTGCCGCGCGCGCCGAACGCCCCGGCGTCGGGCGCGCCGCGCACGCGCATGCACCCCCTAAAAACCGCGATCGCGCTGCCCAGGCGGATCAACGGGCGCCCGAGTGGCAGCGACTGAAGTTAAGCGCCGAGCGCGCGAACAGGACGGGCGGCCGTGCATGCGGAGCGCGCGCGGCTCATCGAAGGGCCGCCTCGCTTTAGGTTCTTGCGCTGCGCCAGACGGAGAATGGCGCGGGAACCGTCGAGCGCCACCGCGCGCGCCCCCCCTGGCTGCGAGCGGGGGCCGGCAGAGTTCGCCGGCGCCGCCTCTGGCACGCGCAAAAGAAACGCGTTGTTGAACGGCGCGAGCATGAAGTCGCAACGCGCGACCCGGCCGACGTCGCACGCCGACGCGACTGCGCGGAGCGCGTCGCGCTGATTGAAACACGGTTTGCGCCGAGGCCGCGCGCGTCGCCGCTCGACGCCGGCGCGCGCGTCGCGGGCGGCGGGGCGCGGCAAGACGTCGACGCTGCGAACGCACGAGAGGGCCGCGCGCGCCGCGAGTGCGCGATGCAATTGCTCTGCGCCCTCGCATTGTCGAAGCACTTCGCCCCATCCAGTAAGGGCCAGCTTTGGCGACAGCTGGCATGCCGCGTCGCCCCCGAATTTGTCTGCGACTTCGAGGCGCGCGCGCCATGCGCTGCAGAAGCTGCGCTTGGGCGCGGGCGCTAATTGCGTCAACGACATGCACCAAGCGTCGCGCAATCGACGCACGCGATCGCCGTCTGCACGATGCAACGCGGCGAGCTGGCGGCACGCGGCGCGCGGGCCAGAGACCGGCGGCTGCGCTGCGGCGTGCGACGACAAAGCGCGCGCCATCGCCTGCACTCTCGCGCTCGCGCACGAGCCCTTCGACATGTCGGCGCGGAACCAAGGCGGCGGCCCGGGCGGCGGGCGCGGCCCCGCTGGGCCAGGCGGCGAGGGCGCTACTCCCCCGCGCCGCGATGGCGACTAGCAAACCGACTGTGCGCTGGGACTTTCTAGCTCATTGGAGGAAGCGGCGCTCGTGGAGCCTGATTGCGTCGCGCGGGAACTCGGTGGACGCGGCGACGCCTGCGGCGAAAGCGCGCGGGGCCGCGACGAAACAAGCGCGCGCTGGGGCGAGGGTGGGCGCCGCCCCGCGCTCGTTGACTGGCGGCGTCGACGGCGCCGCGAACGCGCGCGGCTCGAGATCTGCCAGATCATTCACTTCGGATGACAGCCGCGTCGCGCCGCCGCCAAGAGGGGATGCCAACGCGGCCGCGACCCGCGCGGGCAGCGCGCGAATCGCATCCGCCGCGGGGGGGGGGGGAGTTGGAAGCCGCCCAAATCCTCCCGCGCGCACCGCTTGCGCGAGCCGGGGCGCGCATCACGCGCGCGTCGCATAGCGTCGGTAAGACACGGGCTGCCTCAAGCCACCGAATTGCGCCGCGGGCAGAGTGCCGCGGGGGCCGCGCGAAGAGGAGCCGCGACGTAAAGCTGCCGTTGCACGTCGGCGACGAACAGCGCGCGCGCGGCTCTCCATCTTCGCGCTGCGAACTTGGCCCATCGCTCTGCGACTTCGGATTCGATGGAATGCGCGCGCCGGTCGCGGCGCGCCTGGCCGCCGTCGCTCGGGCGGTCCGCCTCCCCCTCGCGCGCGCCGCAGAAGACGCAGACTGCGCGCTGTCCGCCGGAACACCTCTGGGAGCTGGAGGGCGGCCCGCGCATCGACGCGCAAGACCCGGAGCGCGGCGCGCATGGCCGCCGCCCGTGGCCAGAGGGCACCCATTATGCGCGCGTGGCCCCGCGCCTTCGCGCTGCCTTTACAGACCGCGCCCTCCGCGACGACGCCGTCGCTCCAGACCGCGACCGCGCGGCCCTGAAGCAGGCCCGCGCGCGCGGGCGAGGTGCGAACGCGCCCGCGCACGAAGCGCCGCGCGGCAACCCGCGCCTCCCACGTTAGCAAGGCCAAGGCGATCGCGAGCAGATCCAATCCCGGGATCTGCTGATATCCGCGCGTTGAAAACCACGCCTGTTCCTCTTCCGAAGCGAAAGAGGACGCGCAATACACGTCGCCGTCGACGCACAGCACCGCCCCAAGACGAGCGGGCGACCCGCTCGTGTCCGTGAAAATCGCGGCGGCAGGGCGCTCTGCCTGTTGGCGCCGAGCACGCGGCCGCGCGGGCGCAGGGCCGCGCCGCGCCGCGCCTGGCTGGCCCCAGCGGCGCGACTGGGACACGTCGCGCTAGAGCACGTCGAACCACCAGCGTAGTGCCAGGCGCAGCGGCTCGTTGAGCTCGCGCGCGCGACTGCGGGCGCGCGCGAACAGTGGCCAACGACGGCGCGCGCGCGCGGGGCCAGCCCGCACTTTGCAGCGACGCGCTTCGCGGCGTCGCGCTGCAGCATGGCCCGACCCAGCTTCTGGAAAATATATGCGCGGTCCCAAGACAGTCGCCCAGCCAATTTGCTTGCTTCGCCTGACTGGAGGCGCGGTAGCGCGTCTCTTGGCTTGTGGCCGGGGTTTGCGAAGGCCTGGAGGCGGGGGCGCGTCGCGCGAAGGAGCCGACGAGGCGATTTGGGAGCAAGTTGTCGCGTCATGTCACGAGCCGCGCTGAGCGAGCCGCAGGTCCCCACTGCGACCAAGGCACAACGCTCCGAGCGTTCTAAGACTTCGCAGCATCTTGCGCGGTACATTGTAGATGGTGAGAATGCGCGCGGTATGTAGCCATTAGCGCGGCAACTCGTATCACGTGCCTCACAGTGTCGCAATTGTGCCGTGTCGCCCCGCCCAGGTGACCCATCTAGTTCTCGAGGACGTGGTCTAGCTGCAGCTATCTCCAAGAGGACATTGTGGACGGCCTCCTGACAATGAGCGCGGGCCCCCGCGGAACCTCGAACAACTCTGGCTGATTGCCCTGAGCGGCGCCTCGCAGCTCGCAGAAGCCGAGGCTGAACGTCTGCCGCGCCGCCTTGACCTAATCATGCATGTGCGACCGCGGACCGCGGCCGCTGCGCCCCGCGGGGGGCGGGGGCGGGCCGTGGGCGCTGCCTCCGCGAGCTCAAGGGCCTCTTAACACGACAGGGGCGCATGTGTTGCACGACGTCCTTGTAAAATTGAGGCCCCTCCTTAGCGCGACGCGTAAGCTCGAGGCCTTCGTCGGCGCGACAGGGGCGCGGGTGTTGCGCAACTTCCCTGCAAGGCCAAGGTCCTTCCTGAACGCGACGCGCGAGTTTGAGGTCCCTTCTTTGCGCGACAGGGGCGCAGGTGTTGCGCGACGTCCTTGCAGGCTTAAGGCTTGCTTGGCTATTCCGCCACACCTCGCGCGTCATCGCGCCCGTCGGGGGGGCCCGGCGGTTGGCCCGGCGCACTCCCGGCGGGGGGTCTCGCGCAGGTGACCCCCGTGAGCTTTGGCCCGCCCCTTGAGGCGACAGCGACTTTGCGGTGGCGCAGGTGCCGCGCGGAGTTTCCAAAGGCGGCTCCCGCCTCGCGACTGCGGCGCGTGGAAGCGTGGCTCCGCGGTCCAGTTGCCATATCTCGGCGGTGAGATAGGCTGGGACCGGGCAGGGCCTAGGCTGGGCTGGGCTAGGCTAGGCGCAGCTTAGGCCCTCGCGAGCTACGATCAGGCAACGTCTCGCGAACCTTTTTGGTTATGATGCACCGCGTCGCGGTGCGCTCGTTATGAGACGTGGGAATGCACGCGAGACGCCCGACTGCGCGCTGCCGCCCGATGCATGAACGCTCGGCAGCACAGCGCGCATCGTAGCCCGATTGCCTCAAGCCTTCAGCGTTCGTTAAGCCGACTTCCCAGAGGTCCAAAGTCAATGAAATTTATTGGCATCAACATGCGCTAACACGAAACGGCACGAAATATTAATTTAGGATCAAAATATTAACATCAACATAAAATATTAACTTCAACACAAAATATTAACTTAAAGGAACACGCATGTTGCATGTGTATTATTAACACGGTGAATAGCATTCGTGTAATCAGATATGCACACACTTATGTACATACACACATTCACAACCTACAAACATATGTTTATACATACCCATAGCACTACCGTAGTAGTCGCGGCGGCGGCGGCGCGCCCCCCCCCCCCCCCCCCCCCCCCCCCCCGAGAAACGCAGCGAACTTGCCAGGAGGAGAGCGGGGCGCTTCGCCTGCGCCCATCAAGCGCGGGAGGCGGGGCCCTGCGCCGCAGGCCAACGATCCAGCGGGGACTGTGCCAAAGAAGGGTTGGGCCAGCTCCCTTTCTATGTGATCCTGCGCTTCCTCTGGCCTCCTGTCGGCGGGGGGTGGTCCAACCTCTCTTGGCACAGCGCCCGTGGGAAGCCCCCCCGCGATGGGCGACGAGGAGCCCGCGGCGGCCGGTTCAGCGGAGAGCTCCTGGGCCACGACGAGTGGCCCTGCACAGATCGCGCAGGCCCGACGGGGTGATCCGATGGAGAGGGATGGGGAGGGAAGGTGGGGGAGGGGGTAGAAGCGAAGGTACAGGGAGGGAAGGGGTGGAGGGCGCGGAGGAGGATGGGAGAGGCGATGGGGAGCGGCGGGGGGAGAGAGACCGACCGCCCACCCCCCTTCCCATTGAGGCCTTGCTGCCCCACGTGACGGTCCCAGATTTTTTTCAGTTACAAGGTCCCCGACCCGACGGATGGCTCCGTGGAAAAGGCTGACTTCGACCAAGATGCGTTGATGAAGGCGCGCATGGGAGACTGGGGGAGGGCGAGGGCGACGAGGATGAATGCAGACGTCGAGGATCCGAGTCGGAGGGGCCGCCGAGGAATAGGGCGGAGGGGAAGCGAGAGAGGACAGCCGCGCCCCGAGGCCCACGAGCTTCTCGACGCGCTCATCGAGGCCAGCAGCGGGCATCGTCTGACGCAGAAGGTTGGACAGGGTTTCTCCCCCCATTCGCTTCCTCGAGCGCCCGCATCCCGTCCACAGGTGGCGATGGGCGCACTACGGCTACTACACGGGCTCAAAGGCTTCAATCTACCAGAGTCGGCCGGGTGGGAGCGGGGTGTCCTCCTCCTCCTCCTCCTCTTCCTCCTCTTCCTCCCCCTCCCTCCCCATCGCCCCCCACTTCGCCTCCCTCCTTCCCGCCGCCCTCGCCCTCCTCCCCCTTCCGTATCTTCCTCCTTTCCTAGTGTCCTTCTCCTCCTTCCCCTTCGGGTCTCCGCCGAGTGTCGAACCCTCCTCCTCCTCAGCCCGCCAATCTTGAAACACATGAGTTGGCATCTCGGAGAGTGGGGGCACGCGCAGACTGGGAGCTCACAACGTCTCGGAGATTGAGGGCGGCCGCATCGCACATTCGCACGAGAGCTGGGCGCAACCATGCGATAAAGTGGCTCGTTTGGTCCCCATGCGCTTGCATAGAGGGCGGCGCAGACGCTCTCGCGGTGCAAGAGGATCTTCAAGCCGCCAAGCTCGCACTTGTTAGGAAGAGTGATAAGAAGGCCAAGGAGGCTGAGGAGGAATATGAGGACAAGGGGGATGAGGAGGAGGATGGGGGAGGCGGAGGGCGAGGGGGAGGAAGAGGGCGCTGGCGAGGAGAGAGCCGCGGAGGAAGCAGAAGCTGAGGAAGCTGAGGAAGCTGAGGCAGCGGAAGGTGGTAAGATGAAACGCCCTGCATCGTGCAAGGGAAAGCCTGCAGGTGCGATGAAGAGGCCTGCAGGGAAGGAGGATGAGCCAGCTGAGCCAGTTCAGAAAGCATCGAAGGCGAAGGCGCAGCCGCCACCGCAGCTCGGCCCCATTTCGACGATTCCAAGGAGTGTTTTCGACAGCGCGCACTCGTTAGACCAGCCCGAAGACCCAGGGAATACTGCTGAGCGGAGACGTGATAAAGAATGTAGCTTAGGTGCAGTGTCAATGAGATCACCGTCAACGCCGCCGACTACAGCTCCAGAGCAACAGGTTCCACAACAGCCAAACAAGAAGATGCGCACTGATGGTGATACTGATACGCCTACAGATCCAATTGAGTACGAGGTGGGATTTGATAAAGGGAGAATGCAAGCTTACGCCAGAGAGATTAGGAGAAAAACAATAGCCTGGCAAAGGACCCAAACATATGCAGTTGAGAGTACCGCAATTGTGAATATCTTATTCGGTGGCGCTCCCTATGGGGCCACGAGCCGTATGAGGGGTGTGCCGAAATGCGTGGCAGTGTACACAACACGAACGAAGACGATAGGTCCGAATATGAAAGCTTGAGCGCGTGCGAGTCGGATCGCGAGCGAGTCTGATTATGAATGAATCTGCGCGCGATTGATTCTATTCGCATGAATGCGTGCATGGATACGCCCAGTGTAAATGTATGTATACGACTGTGAACAGTTTGGGTCTGCGTGACTCCCGGTACTCGTGACTCTGAGCGTCGCCTCTGCAGGGGGCTTCCCTGGGAACCCCGGCGGCAGCGCCCGCGCGCCGCGACGCCCATGTCGGCACGCCGCACACCTGGTGCGCGGGACGCATGCGGACGGCAGCACTGGGGCCTTCGGTGGAGCTCCCTGTGGGGCCACGAAACGTGTGAGGGGTGTGCCGAAATGGGTGTGCGGGACGCATGCGGACGGCAGCCATGGGGCCTTCGGTGGAGCTCCCTATGGGGCCACGAAACGTGTGAGGGGTGTGCCCATGCGAAACTGGGGCCTTCGGTGGAGCTCCCTATGGGGCCACGAAACGTGTGAGGGGTGTGCCGAAATGGGTGTGCGGGACGCATGCGGACGGCAGCACTGGGGCCTTCGGTGGAGCTCCCTATGGGGCCACGAAACGTGTGAGGGGTGTGCCGAAATGGGTGTGCGGGACGCATGCGGACGGCAGCACTGGGGCCTTCGGTGGAGCTCCCTGTGGGGCCACGAAACGTGTGAGGGGTGTGCCGAAATGGGTGTGCGGGACGCATGCGGACGGCAGCCATGGGGCCTTCGGTGGAGCTCCCTATGGGGCCACGAAACGTGTGAGGGGTGTGCCGAAATGGGTGTGCGGGACGCATGCGGACGGCAGCACTGGGGCCTTCGGTGGAGCTCCCTGTGGGGCCACGAAACGTGTGAGGGGTGTGCCGAAATGGGTGTGCGGGACGCATGCGGACGGCAGCACTGGGGCCTTCGGTGGAGCTCCCTGTGGGGCCACGAAACGTGAGGGGTGTGCCGAAATGGGTGTGCGGGACGCATGCGGACGGCAGCCATGGGGCCTTCGGTGGAGCTCCCTATGGGGCCACGAAACGTGTGAGGGGTGTGCCGAAATGGGTGTAGGGGACGCATGCGGGCGGCAGCCCTCGGGCCTTCGGTGGAGCTCCCTATGGGGCCACGAAACGTGTGAGGGGTGCGCCGAAGTGGGTGGTGACGATGTCGATGACGACGATGACAATATGCGAAGGGCGCATGCGGACGGCAGCACTGGGGCCTTCGGTGGAGCTCCCTGTGGGGCCACGAAACGTGTGAGGGGTGTGCCGAAATGGGTGTGCGGGACGCATGCGGACGGCAGCATGGGGCCTTCGGTGGAGCTCCCTATGGGGCCACGAAACGTGTGAGGGGTGTGCCGAAATGGGTGTGCGGGACGCATGCGGACGGCAGCGCTGGGGCCTTCGGTGGAGCTCCCTGTGGGGCCACGAAACGTGTGAGGGGTGTGCCGAAATGGGTGTGCGGGACGCATGCGGACGGCAGCCATGGGGCCTTCGGTGGAGCTCCCTATGGGGCCACGAAACGTGTGAGGGGTGTGCCGAAATGGGTGTGCGGGACGCATGCGGACGGCAGCACTGGGGCCTTCGGTGGAGCTCCCTGTGGGGCCACGAAACGTGTGAGGGGTGTGCCGAAATGGGTGTGCGGGACGCATGCGGACGGCAGCCATGGGGCCTTCGGTGGAGCTCCCTATTGGGCCACGAAACGTGTGAGGGGTGTGCCGAAATGGGTGTGCGGGACGCATGCGGACGGCAGCCCTGGGGCCTTCGGTGGAGCTCCCTATGGGGCCACGAAACGTGTGAGGGGTGTGCCGAAATGGGTGTGCGGGACGCATGCGGACGGCAGCACTGGGGCCTTCGGTGGAGCTCCCTGTGGGGCCACGAAACGTGTGAGGGGTGTGCCGAAATGTGTGTGCGGGACGCATGCGGACGGCAGCACTGGGGCCTTCGGTGGAGCTCCCTATGGGGCCACGAAACGTGTGAGGGGTGTGCCGAACATGGGTGTGCGGGACGCATGCGGACGGCAGCACTGGGGCCTTCGGTGGAGCTCCCTGTGGGGCCACGAAACGTGTGAGGGGTGTGCCGAAATGGGTGTGCGGGACGCATGCGGACGGCAGCCATGGGGCCTTCGGAGGGGGAGGAGGAGGAGAGGAGGTGGGACGCGGGGCGCTGTCTCTTCAAAACGAGGACCCAACACCACAGGATGGTTGGGAAAAAAAACGGGCCACCAGAGTTCTCCGATGACTTCGAAATTGAGGGCGATAAGGTGACTGTGACTTTCAAAAATGGCGCTGGCAAGAGAACTATCCCAACCCTCGAGCCCGAAGATTTAGCCGAAATGAAAAAGGCCAAGGAAGCACAGCCAAAGTGGAGGTCGGCCGCGACGTGGGAAGGCCACCGCAAAACAGGGGAGCGGCTGCAGATCAAGAGGAAGAAGGATTGCTAGTCAGTAAACTTTGCCGCTGCCGCCCTCCAGCCACCCACCCCAAACGAGGAGAAGGGAGAGGGGATGACGAGGGCCAGGAAGACCAGGAGGAGGGCGAGGAGAGGGGTAGGAGTAGGATAGGGGAGCTCGGGCGGGGGTCAGGGCCCATACCACAGGACCGCAAGTGCATCTTCATTCCTCACGACGGCGACGGCGCGACGCTGCGCCAGACGACGGCGCAGGGCCAGGCTAACCCGGATGAGAAGACCGCGCTGGACATCCTCATCAAGGTTGCTGAGAAGCACATTGCAAGTGACTAGGGGTTGTCCGAGAGAGTGGGGTAGAGGAGCACCCTGGCGTTCTATCGTCTCTTTCACTCCTTTACTCCGTCCCCCGCCCCCTCCCTCGCAACCCCGGTTTGCCTGGCCCTTCGCGCCTTGCGAGCCGCCCCCCCGTCGAGGGCTCCGCGCCACCCGTTTGCCTGGCCCTTCGCGCCTTGCGAGCCGCCCCCCCTTCGAGGGCTCCGCAGTGAAAAAAATCCGCAGTGAAACAAAATCAGGATCAGCGTTGAAAAAACAAGGGCCCGCAGTGAAAAATTCAGGATCCGCGTTGAAAAAACCAGGGTCCGCATTGAAAAAACCAGGATCCGCGTTGAAAAAAAAACAGGATCCGCATTGAAAAATCAAGGATCAGCATTGGAAAATCCAGGATCCGCATTGAAACAACCAAGATCCGCATTGGAAAAAAAAAAAAACATGGTCCGCATTGAAAAAAACACTGTCTGAAATGAAAGCGGGGCTCTCGGCTCTGCCCCCCCCCCCCCCCCACCCAGAGCTTCTTTCGCCGATGGTGTGGAGGGGGGGCAAGCTCAAGAAGGAGAAGCTCTACGAGCATCGCGACAAGCTGACCGAAGATGACGGCCGACTAGCTTCGCGCTCCCGCGCCGTCGACGGGGGATTGGGGGGGGGAGTGGAGATGGAGAGGAGGGAGGGGGAGCAGGAGGAGGAGGATGAGGAGGAGGAGGGGGGGGGGAAGTTCTGGCAAAGTAAGGCTCAGAGAATTCTCTGTATTTTGTAGACATACGCGCGCCGCTCTACAATCGGCACCGCAAGAGTCGCGTGCACCGTTGCTCCGGTAAAATTGACAAAAACAACATGAAGCGTAAAAATCAAATCGCTACGCCATTCCGCCGACCCCCAGGACGATTGTGGAAGTTTTCTAGTAGTGCGACGATCGTGGAAATTATCAAGTAGTGGGTTAGGAGCCTCGGGGAAAACTGGAGTGCAATACAACGTCGAGCAAGACTCGAGATCATAGTCGTGCGGCTCTGCAGCCATTGCGGCCCAGCTGGGCCAGAAACACCCAGTATAGGTCGCGACTACCTACTCTGGCACAGGATGGCCCCTCCCAAGCGCGAGGAGATGATTGGCGAGTACCAACCGTTTGGTGGAGCTTGCGGCAAGCTCGGAGATTCGCCCCCGGTCCTGGCATTCGGTTCTGACTACGTTGATTCCGATGGCAAGGTGGCCCAGGTCGCCAAGGCGATCGAGCAGGGGAGGTCGTGGACACAGAGGCTTGGGCCATCCGACTGGGCCCCCATCGAGATCCGTGACGATATGTCCAGTGACGAGGATGTTAGGGTATCTCTTCCTCCCTATCTCGCCCCGTCCCTCTCTCACCTCTCACCCCCTCCCTCCCTCCCTCCCTCTCCCCCCCCCCTCTCTCTCTCTCTCTCTCTCTCTCTCTCCTCTCTCTCTCTCTCTCTCTCTCTCTCTCTCTCTCTCTCTCTCTCTCTCTCTCTCTCTCTCTCCTCTCTCATCTCTCTCTCTCTCTCTCTCTCTCTCTCTCTCTCTCTCTCTCTCTCTCTCTCTCTCTCTCTCTCTCTCTCTCTCTCTCTCCGCTCTCTCTCTCTCTCTCTCTCTCTCTCTCTCTCTCTCTCTCTCTCTCTCTCTCTCTCTCTCTCTCTCTCTCTCTCTCTCTCTCTCTCTCGTCTCTCATCTCTCTCTCTCATCTCTCTCTCTCTCTCTCTCTCTCTCTCTCTCTCTCTCTCTCTCTCTCTCTCTCGCTCTCTCTCTCTCTCTCTCTCTCCTCTCTCTCTCTCTCTCTCTCTCTCTCTCTCCTCTCTCTCTCTCTCTTCTCTCTCTCTCTCTCCTCTCTCTCTCACTCTCCCTCTCTCTCTCTCTCCTCTCTCTCTCTCTCTCTCTCTCTCTCTCTCTCTCTCTCTCTCTCTCTCTCTCTCTCTCTCTCTCTCTCTCTCTCTCTCTCTCTCTCTCTCTCTCTCTCTCTCTCTCTCTCTCTAGTCTCGGCTCGAGAGTGCCCTGCACTCAGACCGCAGCCGCGACGCGAAGCGCCCCGCCTCGGAGTCAGACTCCCAGGCCTCGCGAGACCGGAGGGGTCCCAGCAGGACCCTACTGATTCGCGTCACCTCTTCCCCCCCCCACCAGAGCGCCCGCCGCAATGGCCCCCGCCAAGCCGGAGCGCCGTCGCTCTTCCAAGCAGCCGCCGAGCTCACGTCCTGCAGCTGAAGGGTCTCTCCTCCAACGCAAGCAGGACTGCATTGCAGCTTTCAAGCAAGCGGGGTCTGACCGCCCCACGGCCGCATACAACGGGCTCGCCGAGCTGAACGCGGATGAGCTGCAGGCCACGTACGACATGCACAAGACCAACACAAAGAAGCTCGGCAGTGCCTTGATCCGCATGTGTGCCGCCAACCAGATCAGCTACACGCTGGATCACCACCAGCGCAGCAAGCCTAAGCGCAGTGGTGGTGACACATCTTACCCACCAGCTGCGTCCGCACGTCTTCAGGCTGCGGACGCCCAATTCATTGCCTTGGACCCGGCCTTCTGGAAGGTCCCAGTCCTGGCCGAACCCACATCACTTGACGACGGCAAGACGTACAAGCCCAGCATCAGCCTCCACGACTACGAGAGCGGTGAACGGCTGCTGCAACACCACCTCGAGCAGGGTAAGCGTACCACGGGTCAGCTTGCGATTGCTGTCATGGGCCCAAAAAACGATAACTACGTCGGTACCGAGCTCGCCGTCCCCGTGCTGAAGCGTCACCCCAAGGCGCCCAAAGTGGTCCACACGCACGTCCCCGTGACCGTGTACCAGCTGGGCACCAAGGAAGTCGCCTGCACGGAAAAAGTAGCCGTCGCCACCATCGATCCTGCCGACCACGTATGCTGGATTCGGGTGACCATACATGAAACCGAAGCCATCGCCGCAGTCCCCTCCATGCATCAGGCCTTCGAGGATCAGTTCTCGGGAGGTGCCCCCGTGAACGGTGGTCCACGCGCCAAGGGTCCTTTCCGAAGGGACTCCGCTCCACAGGACAAGGCGCGCCAAAACCAAAAGCACAGGGAGTCCAAGAAAGACGCTCGCCGCCAGGAGCTCGATAGTCAGCTCCAGGACACCTTCAAGGCCCTCTTCCACGGCAACTTTAAAGCCGTCACCATCCTCGAACCCTGCAAAAGCCTAGGCAGGTATGGATCGGGCGTCGGAAAGAGGTCCCTGGCTGCCACCTTCGGCGTCAGTCTTCAAGCGGTTGACAAGGTCTTGGCGGGTTCAGGGCAACTCGGCGCCACCTACGACCTCAGCAACGTAGGTGCAGACGAGCCCACTGCAGACAAGTACCAGACCGTGTGGTTCCCTGAGGACCAGCCCATCACGATGGCAGATGCGTTCCAGAAGTCGGTGGACTTCAAGGCCCTAGGAGTCGTCAGGCACGGCAAGTCAGGCTTATTGGGGATCCGTGTTGCACGAGGGTCAGACGCCGCCAAGGCTGCTGCCGTCAGCATCCGTGGCTGTGAAGCCACCCTCGCCAAGACGCGATACCGCATCACTGGCATTGCGGCACGCCACGCCACGCTGACCCAGCTTGCTAAGACTCTCACGGGCCCGTCCGTCAAATGGGACTGTGAGGTCTACCACACCGCCTGGGACCCAGCCACTTCGGCTCAGTTTGCCTTAGTGCGCGCCCATCGTCCCCCACCCACATATACGGTACAGGTCGCAGGGTGCCCCATCCCGTGGAGCATCACCGAGGCCCCGTTGGCTGAGGTGGTGCCGAAGAGGGACAACGTTACCATTGTCACCCCTACCACTATCACAGAGCCTGTGACGCCGCCAGCCCGTGGTGGCGGCTTCAGCCCCGCCACGGGCACACTCCTAACCAAAGCGGCCCAGAGCCCTTACCTCCACGACCTCATGACTGCCACGCCCAAAGGCAAGGGCGTCGCACCGCTCCCGATCCCCAAGGAGGAGCCTCTAGCCAAGCGCCACCGATCCTCCAGCGGGAAACGCGACGCCACGCCGCACGCAAGATCACACGGCGCCCCAGGCCGCAGCTCCTCTGCACCCCCGCACGGCACGGATGGAGCTGCCGAGCAGACGGCCGTCCAAGGACCAGGTGGTCATGACCCGCAACTTGGCACGGTGGCGGCTGAAGGCGGGGGCCACACGGAAGGGGACGCTGCCACAGCCGCCGAGGTACCAGGCGACGCTGACGACGTCGAGATCCTCTCATCAGGGGATGAATTCAGCGTGGCATCTCGCGAACTGAACACCCTCGGCGAACGCTTCGCAACGGCCCCTAAACTGTCAGATGCCGCCACGACCCGCATCCAACACATGGAACAACAGCACGAGCTGCTTGCCAACACGGTGGATAACATGCAGGTCCAGCTTGCGGGCGTTCTCTCATCCCAGGCCACACTCACGGAGCACGTTTCAGGTTTGGAACGAGGGCTTGCCACCGTCGTCACTCAGCAACAGACGGCAACTACCGAAGCTGCTGCACTGCGTGGCGACATCCAGGCCCTCCTCGGGCACCTCACGGGGGGCACCATCCACCTGCCACAGGTGGCCACCCTCGAAACCAAAAAGGAGGAAGCTGCATCAGTTGCCGATCCCGTGGCTGTCTGCGGGTGGATTGACCAGCCAGGCCAGGTCACCCCAGGGACGGGGCCCCCAGGGGCTGACAAAGGCAAAGACAAGGGTCGGGCCACTCAGGAACCCTATTGAAGGTGCCTCAGAGAGCCTGCCTCAGCCCTCCGAGGAAGCGCCTTCAGAGGCATCTCTTCTCACTTCGCGTCGTATCTCTTTCTTGTTATATCATGTCAGTTTTGGCAGCAGCGCGAGCAAGCTATCTGGCGTAGGGACACCTGTCATCTTGCTGTGGGTGTGTTTGTTGCAATGTACATGAGCATGCAGGGGTATCTAAGGATGCGTGCTGACATGCAGCTTTTGGCTCATCGCTCGCGCCGCCCGCCAGGCCTCGCCATCATGCGGCGCCTTGCCTGCAGCCTGGCCCTCCCCTCGCTCGCTGGAGCACACCCGTCTTCAGGCGGTGCGCCCCAGCATGGAGGTGAGGTTCTCCTGCGACACGCTGAACGTGGGACCCTTTTCTACCTCTACGATGACAGCATCTACAAGTACGATCACTGCACCATTTTGGACCCGATCGTGAACGGCACCGTTGCCGCGGGTCCGTGCGGCATAGGCCAGGCACACAGTGGCGGCTTCAGCCCCGCTGTTGTGCCCCGCTATTGCCCTTCGGGTCTCACCACTCCCCTGTGCGATAGGGGCGAACCCGAGGAGGACCCTGCTTTCTGGCACCTGATGATGATCCGCGCCCGGCTCATACCGTGTGCTGCGGCGTGGGCACCAGGTGAGGACAACCAGGACATGTTCTGGGCATGGCTCGAGGACTGCGTCCCGTACATCCTGGCGACGCTTCATCTGCCACAGTACGATCACCTCTTTCAGGAGGAGTCTGAGGACACAACCGACGCCCTGCGTCAGCGCACCGCGGTCGACATGTGCGAGGACATCTGGCACAGAGCGGGCCCCGACAGGCAGCGCATCAACCGCAACCTCACTCGTATCCAGAGCAGCCGCGAGTACGCCACCCGCTACTTTGGCCTCCTTCTGGAATACCAGGGCGCTCGTGCCACGCTCGTCGGCCCTGAGGCTTTCACGGCACCTTTGCCGCCATACCTCTCACGGGCCCATGCTCTGCTGCCAAGAGGCCTCCCTCCACCCGACCAAGACGCCATGGCGTACCTCGCCGACGTGATCCTGCACCAACCGCCAGACATGCTGCCGCTCGTCGAGGCGGAGCTCGCCGCGGCGCCGATGGACGGCACCGATCAGGCCGCAGATGACCCTGTATCATGGCTGCTACAGCACATCGCGGCCAGCGATATCGGCAACACATCCATGGACTCGTTCCACGCGTCGGACGATAGCCAGGACGGCATCGATACCCAGGATCGAGACGGCACGATACCACCAGGCGGCTCGGCCCAGCGTGACCGCGACAGTGAACCCTACTTTGGGCACACCTCGTTGCAAAGCAGTCCGCCCCACACCTCAGCTCAGGCCGACCCCAGCGCACGGCTCAACGACGCTGAAGGCGTCACTTCCGCTGACGCGACAAGCCATTCCACTGCATCGCCAGCTCATGCCAGCCCGTGCAGTGGCGGCTTCAGCCCCGCTGCACCACTGGCTAGACCTGGACATCCCCAGACCGCAGGTGGCAGCACCACGCCCTTCACCTCCGTACACCGTGACAACGTGACTGACTCCAACCCCAGTGCCATTGACCACTGGCAGGCCGACATCGACAACGACCCCATCGATGATGAGTACCCAGATGCCAGCGGTTCCCACGAGCCCCAGCACAGCGCAGCGGCATCACGACATTGTGGCTGCCTCATCTGCCTCTTGGTGGCCACGTACGCCATCGCGATAGCAATGCCGTACAAGGACCAGATCGATGGGTACTTGCCGACACCGAGCCGAGACCCCAGCTACCGACAACGACGACGACGCCAAGCGACGGCACCAGGCCCATCGGTGTCCACCACATCCCGACGCAAAACGACATACAATGTCACGTCCACATTGAGGGCCACTCTCAAATGGACCAGCGTCAAACTCAGAGATAGCGTCTCGGGCGGAGCCACTGCAGTCGGGGTCGGCCTCGGGGGTGTCCTGAAATGGGCCAGCGGCAAGCTAGGGGCTATTGCCACGGGTGGAGTCGTGTGTGGTCTTCTACTCGTCGGTGCCGAACTTCTTGCCCAGGGAGCTGTCGGACACGTAGGAGCCCGCATTTGTGCGCGGGCCCTGGACTCATCCACTGCCCAGTGGTGCCTCCGATGTTGCCAACCGAGCAGGAGGCCGCGGGACGAGGCCACATACAAAATGCCATGCACGCTCGCCGACGAACACGACGACCAGCATGTGCACGCACTCCGACATCCGTTGCTACAGGAACACTACGCCGCAGCAGTTGCCGCCGCAGTCGCCGACGTCACCACCGCCACCACCGCCGCCATCGTCGAAGTCACTGCCGCCGTATCGCGAGCCTCGTCTGTCACACCAAGATCGACCAGCCCGACTCCACGAGACGGCTCCAAGAGCGGCGCGACATTCGGTAACCTACCGACTAACGAGGATGCCACAGCACACGGCAGCGACACCGAGGCAAGGGAAACGCGTGAGCGCACCCATGATAGCCCGTGGTCTATCTTCCGACACGCTGACGCTCGTGGTTCCTCCCCCGACGCGGACACCCAACCACCGCGACGGCGAGCGCGCTATGCATCACCCGACAGGCCCCAGGCGCCTTCAGGCCCTGGTATGCCTTACACTGCCCTCAAGCCACCGACACGCAACTTACGCAACACCATCCAGCGCGACCCAGCGGTCCCCGAGCCGCCGAAGAGCATACTTAACGCCCTGTATCAAAACGGCTTTGCGCTAGGGACAGTGGCGTGTCTACAGAGGACATCAAAGACGCTCTACGACTCCACGACCATCCTCGATTCACTCATGATCCAACACTCCAAGCGCTGGGGCCGTGGACGGACATCATGCAGAGGCCACCGAACCGCCTCACTTGGGTGCTGGAAGACTCGGGCGGGAACTCAGGCGAGACAATCTTCCCATACCTCACGTGGGACCTCCGCCAACCCACCACCGACGCGCCCACTGTCTTCTGGCATGGGACCCGCGGCGACCTTGCGGCCCGTCTTGCTGCCAGTGGAGGGCACCTCTTGCCAGGTCCCCGCCGTGAAGCGAAGGGCCGAACTGGCACCAACGTTGGCCGCACGTACGCGAGCGTGCACCCTTCGCTGGCCGCGTGGTACGCAATGCCGCCCCACCCGCCCTACAGTCTTGAAGACGACACCCTCGCGTGGGGACCCATCGCACTCTGGATGTGCGAGGCCACCCAACCACCGCGCGGGGAAAACAGGCACAACTACGTGAAAGGGGAGGCCCACGGAGCGCGCCTCATTTACCCTCGGGTCCTGAGCCTCCTCATCCGCATGGACTGGTGTGCCCCCACAGAAGCTGCTTCCAGGTGCCGTGCCCTTCCACACGCCTATGGCATGGGCGACTGCGCGCACGCCCTCCACATCGCTGGCTACGATCATCCAGATCTCCGTGAGGCGGCTGAAGCTCACGACCAGGAAGCTAGCACCAGGCGCAGACCAGCCATCGCGGCAGCATGGCCACCGCCGCAGGCGCTATACTCGCCAGAGGCAGCGCGAGCATGGGCCAAACAGCACTACGACACGGAAGCAGCCACCAGGGATGACCCTAACCAGCCCCGCCCACGCGTCTCGCTTCACATACTCCAGCTGGACCCGAAACCACTCATCGACCTGGTGTACACTGGCTTGCAAGCTGTCCCCGTGCGGGGGCACCCTGACGCACGCGGGTCGCGCCCCAGCGGCTCCAGCCCTGGGGCCGCGTCGGGCCCACCACGCACGTACAAGTCAGGCACAGCCCTGGCGCACAGTCCAGACCGCTCATCGACGTCATCTGGAGCCGACGAACGCCGTACGCCTTCCCTCATCAGCGCGGCCGCCGCCCTCGCCCGAGGCCGTGCCCGTCCACGACGATCTGCCTCTCGCTCGTCACGACAGAGTGACGGGAACTCCACCTCAGACAACAGCGGCATCGAGACGTGGGAGCACATTGTGACGGAGGAGGAGCCGACTGCCTACCACGTCCTCGCCTACCACGTTCGTGATGTGCGGTCCCGTGTCAATGCCCCTGGCATCGAGGTCTGGCTCGACCCTGGTGACCACCACGATGGTGCCTACTTACCGTGGGGGACGACAGTCATGGGCCACCGCGTTATTGACCCTGCGGTGGATGGGCGGGACGGCTGGGTCATCCTCCACCACGACCACGGCGACACCACTACTAAGCTCTGGGCACCGACCCAAGTCCACGTCAAAGCGGACGACTCCTGGCGCACCGTCATGGTACCAGCGGACATGGGGCCCCAGTGGATCAGGTGCCATGCCGAGGACGCACGCCTCCCCGCCGAGGTTGTCCGCACTACAGGCCAATCCTGGTTTGCTGACGTCTGGCCCTTGTGGGATCGCCCGAGACCCCACCCAGACGACCCAGGCACAAATGAGCATGCGCTCCCGCCTTTACCAGGACGCTGGTCTTGCCTACAGTGTCGATTCCAATGCTGTCAGTACTGTGCGGCTCGCCGCAACACGCAGCTCGGCACCTCGGGCCAACCAACGTGCCCAGACTGCGGCCGCAGCGGACTGCGTACACCCATGGACTGGTCCACGGACTACTCGTGCAACAGTTGGACGTGTGCATACAGCACCAACAACAGGGACTCCGACACATGCTGCCTGTCCAGCAGGTGCCCCCACCCCCCCAGGCCACACAACCTGCTCGACGTCCGTGCCACAGGGATGCCGCCGCACATCCTTGCCCGCCAATTCGGCAACGCGCCAGCCCTCCACGACCTTAAGGAACCCCCCCGAGCGCCTTCAGGCCCCGGGGGGGAACCTCCACAACCAGGGCAAGCAGGCTACCAGGGTCAATGGTACCTCCCACCGCAGCCGCGGCGCGTCCCCAGGCAGGGACTGCCTGACGGCACAAGGCGGCCACCTGGATTCACAGGAACGGGGATGCCCGAAGAACCTTCCCCCGACCAACCGCTTTGGAGGGAAGGCTACGTGCTCTTCAGTCCCCACCAGGCCCTCAAGGAGGAATTCACCTTCAACAAGACGGTCCGCCGACCCTACTCCCTAGCCATTACCAACATGTACAGGGATCGTGTCACGGTCAGGACCGTCTGCGAGTCGATCGCCGAGCGCATCCACACTACCCGCACCCGCTGGCGAGATGTGGTACTGTACTGGGACGCCGAGGGTGGTCCTGGGCCTCAAGCCCTCGACTACGACATGCGACTCTGCGACGCCATGGTGAGCCGTGCCACGACCGAAGCCGAGCTAAACCACGACCGCAGCAACCGTGGTAGTTTCTGCCTCTATGGACCAGCGCACCAGCGAGCCGTCAACATCACGGCGATCTCCGAGCCGCAGAACATCGACTACATGGAGCATGTGCGGCGATACTCACCCGTAGGGGGGACCTACCCTGACCACGCCTTCGAGCACGTCTATCGGGGCTGGCAGCGGCCCGACGTGCCCACCATCCTCCCCGACACCCGTCCCCTCTCGAGAGCCGACTGGCAGCGTCACCAACAGCACCAGCAGCGCATCCAGCAGCGGGACCAACGTGACGCAGGACAGCACGGCACGCCACGCTACCGCTCCCCCGCGCGAGTCCCGACAGGCGGTAACACGGCCTACGACGGGGTTGCCGCCTACTACCGTGGCCCCATAGGCGCCAGGCCCGCGGCTGCTGGAGCAGCCGCCTCCAGCTACGGCCACGCCCCCCACGCCAGGGTACACCCAGCGGTCATCGGCTACCCGCGTGCACCCGTGCAGGCCCTAAGGGCCACCTCGCCAGTGCCAGGGTCCACGCGCGCCTGGGGCCTTTACTCAGGCCGACATGATGGCACCTCCAGCAACCAGCCCGCAGTGATAACCCCTGCGGCTTCAGCCCAGGGGGCTGCAACAAACCGTGGCAGGGCTGGGCGCCCCGAAGGATGGCGTGATGCGAACGTGCGCGCTTGGCAACCTCGCCAGCACACGCCCCCGCCAAACGTAGCTGCAGCACTGCGCCCTGCCCAGGCAAAACCTGGGGCGGCGGGGTCATGCAGTGTTGGTTCAAGGAGTTCGCGTTCGGAGGTGTGTTTCCAATCTTGTATTGTGCGTGATGTGTGTTGTGCTTGTGCGTGTGCTTCGTGCCACGAGTCTCCATGAACTATAGTTGTTTTGCAAAGGAGGGTCTTTTGGGCTGGGTGGTAATTACTGGTTTGGTTGTTCGGGCTCAGACTCTTCATAGGAGGGCGCGGTTTTGATCCTCACCGCCCCACGCCCTGCTCCTTGGGCCGCGGCGTCGGGTCGAGACTCGCCATCTCGACCGGCGCGTCCACAGACCGCCGAGTCGGAAAGGAGCTACTGTGCCTCGTTTAGCGCGCTTGTGATTATGTGGACCCATGGATGCCCAGGCCGCCCGGCCGGGTCGTGGGGCAACGGGCCGGCTACATAGGATGGAGACTAGTCCATGGTTTGCAGAAGTGTTGCGCGAGCCGGCACGGCAAACCCCTGCCCTGGGTCTTTCGTTCCTTTTGTTCTTGCTCGTGTCTCCTGCCAGGGCGGGAGGGCATCACTCGACAGTCCCTGGGTCGGGGGCGGTTGATGTCTCCGGGCATCTCCCCTGGCCACACACTAGTCGTTAGCGCTGGGGGGCGCCTGACCACCGCACCCTGGTGTAGGTGGAGCGCGGGTTACTGTGCGGCGCGCTGCCGGTCCTAAGGTGTCGACCTTACATGTTTTGGCCAGGCAACCAGGGACGCCAGTTGCTACCGAACAGTTTGGAAACGTTTGGTTCTTCTGGCGTTTCTCGGAGGGTGGGTGGGGGAACTCTGGCGGGTTGCGAGCGTAATCTTGTATTTCGCCAAGCTGCGAGCTGTGCGTGCCCGTGTCCTCGCTTGGTTGCTTGTGCCGCCTTCGCCTTCGGGCCGCCCGCTGCGCCGGGGTCCGGTCTTGCACCGGGCCTCTTTGGGTGGGGGTCTTGCACCCTGTTGGCATGTGATGCAACCTCGGAGGATCCAGGCCTCTTGCGAACCGTACGGGAGGGAACGTCGCATGGACGGGGAGTCGCGTAAAGGGATTCGCACTGTGCGTGTATGTACTTTGTGTATGGTACCGTGGGTTGTGTTGTGCGTACTCGTGAGTGTGTGTGGTGCGCTACTCTGTTGTGCACGTTGTCCGGGATCTGGCGGGTTTCGAGCGTAATCCTGCATTTCGCCAAGCTGCGAGCTGTGCGTGCCCGTGTTCTCGCTTGGTTGCTTGTGCCGCCTTCGCCTTCGGGCCGCCCGCTGCGCCGGGGTCCGGTCTTGCACCGGGCCTTTTTGGGTGGGGGTCTCGCACCCTGTTGGCATGTGATGCAACCTCGGAGGATCCAGGCCGCTTGAGAACCGTGTGGGAGGGAACGTCGCATGGACGGGGAGTCGCATAAAGGGATACGCACTGTGCGTGTATGTACTTTGTGTCTGGTACCGTGTGTTGTGTTGTGCGTACTCGTGAGTGTGTGTGTGGTACGTTTTTCTGTTGTGTACGTTGTCCGGGATGTACGGGCGCACAGTGATCCCAATCGCTTTTTCAAGGGGGAACCGCCCACCATTTGGACCCTGCGCAAACGAGTGTTTGGGTGTCCCTGTGGCCCGCTACGAGATGCCCTCTCCTCCCCTGCTCCCCCTCCCCCTCCTCCTCCCCCTCCTCCTGCTCCGCCTCCCCCTTCCTCCCCTGCTCCCCCTCCCCCTCCTCCTCCCCCTCCTCCTGCTCCGCCTCCCCCTTCCTCCTTGCGGGTATCTCGTGTCGGCCTGTACGCTTCGTCTTTGGATAGGTCGGCGGGGGCCGCCGTCCGGGCGTGCATACCCCCCAACAACAACAACAACAACAACAACAGGCAAAACCTGCCCCACCTGAGCGGGAGAGGCAGCCGCTTACCCCGCTCGTCCTCACGCACATCCAGGCGCATCACAGCGCCTCCCCGCGGCACAGCGAGGGAAGCGCCCACCACGTCAGCCCCCGCCCCGACGCGGTCGACCCCGACCAGGCCACAGCCACGGCGGAAGGCGGCACAAGCGCCTCTCGCCAGCCCAGCCCATCACCCTGCGCGGCGCCGATCCGATCCCCGAGCAGGGCGGATTCCGAGCGCGCTAATGCCCAGGCGACCTCGCCACGCGACCGCCACACGGGCGGGCGCGTCCCGCGCAGCAGGACCTGCAGCCGCCACAGTTCACGCAAGGCCCCAGGGAGCTCCACGAGCTCGCCGCCTCGCGAGACTCAGGCTGATGGCCGAGCCCCCGAAGTGGTGCCACGCTTCGGAGCCAGCGTCATCGAACCTGGCCAGGTCGACCTCGAGCCGACGCCGTCCACGGACCACGAGCCGCCGCTGCCCACCCGCGTGATCGCCCCCATCGACGAGGCGCCAACCTTCGACCCGTTCAAGAACAAGTACCGTGTCAAGAACCTTGTGGCGGGTTTCGGCGGTGGCTCACCGCTCTCACCTCAGAGTCGGGGCGGAGCCCCCGCCACCTCAGCTGCTGCCGCGGCAGCGGCGGCCCCGCGGGGAATCAGCCCTGTCCGCAACGTGGGCCTCACGGCAGCGGGCATGGACGAGGCCCAGCGCCAGGCCTCCGACCGTGCTGCTGGAGCTGTTCCACCAGATGCTGCTCATCAAGATACTGACGGGGCGGGCGCGCCACCGCAGGAGGGACCAGCAGTGTCGCGTGCGCAGTACATGCGCGTGCGTTGTGCCGCCGCCGCGCCTGGCCGCCGCCGCTGGTTCGCTTTTGTTTTTGTGTTCGGCAGGACGGATCGAGGAGTCGCCTCCCTCTCCCTCTGCTGCCGTCTCACCTCTCCTCCCCTCGTCCCCTACGGTACTGGAGTGAGGAGGATTTTTCGAGACTTTTTTACTGACGTTTATGAACCCCCCCTGGCGCAGTGCCGACCGTGTCCCGCCTATATTTCTGGCCTGACGGCGGCTTCAGCCCCGGTCAAGCTAATCCATAGGAACACCATGAGCTCCTACTGTGGCCAAGCCTCCTACCTGGGCGAGGGTCAAGCTGACCTCCACCGCGCGGGGCGTGCAAACCCCAGTTCCACCGATGGAGACGGGCCAGGTCGCTCCATACACCTCGTCAGCCTTAACATCACCAGTCTCTCAGCGAATTGGCCAACCATCACCGCCCTTGGTGTCGACCACAACGCCGCAGTCATAGCACTGCAGGAGACCCGACATGCCAAGCCGACTAGGCAAGCCATCGCTACCAGCGCCGCCAATCCACTCCACGGAGGATACCACGCCAGTCTTGGACCTGACCTAGATCTGGCGCGAGCCCAGCGCAGAGCTGCCCACGGCGGCACAGACCACACCGTTGTGGGCAACACTGGCGCCTCGGGAGGGGTCGCCATCCTCTCTAAGGATGCCATTGTCGACTCCACTGTCGACGACAATGCGCCCTGTATCGCCGCCCTCAAGGCCAAGAAAAGATGGCACGAGGTCTTTCTCCCGCTCTGCACTCAACACCGCCGCAGGCGGCGACGAAACAACCACGGGCCCGCGGGGATCTACATAGCGAGCCTCTACGGGATTGCTGGAGGAGACAGCACAGCTCTTTTTCGGCTCGCTGACTGCGCCGCCGCTAGGGTCGGCTCAGCCCCCTACTTCATCTGCATGGACGCCAATACGAACATCGACGACAATCCACACCTTCTGCACATGTTGCAGCACGGATGGTTCAACGTTGCTGAGGGCACACCAGACCACACCATGCACACTTACGGCAATATCCCTGACTGGGACCGCGTCACCAAGTGCCCCCGCACTTCGCGCATCGATTATATCATTGCCAACCAAGCGGCGCGATCCCTTGTCACCGACTTCTGCTACCTTCGCGACTTGCCTGCGAAGTCTCATGTTGGCCTGCAGGTCACGCTTGACCTCAGTCGCCTCGACCATACGGCCCGACGTCTTCTTGCCCCCACGCCCTACCCGCCCGACGATGGAGCTCATGAGGGTCACGAGCTGCAGGCACTAGGGACCCTCATCGCTGGGCGATATCAGGACCGCATGGAACAGGCCGACACACGAGACGACGTGGAGCGCATGTTCGCCCTGGCTAACGAGGCCAGTCATGAGTACCATCTCACCCGTCTGCGCGACCTGCCACCTCCACCGCCCGACCACCCAAAAAAGAAGCCCCCCACCATGCACGGGCTCACGCCCACGTTCGAAGATCGACCAGTTGTCCCCCGCGCCTTCCCCACCTACGGAGCTTCCACGATACACATGAACCGACTGCGCAAGCTCCATCGGCAACTCTGCGAGCTCCGTTTCATCGGACAGCACCATCATTTGGATTGCCGTGCTATCCCGCCGTACCTCGCGCAGCGCATCGACTGCACGTGGACCGCGGCCCGCCTCTTATGCCACAAGCTGCGCCCCACGGTTCTCCTAGACTTCCCCGAGGCCTGGACCCCCGACGAGCCAGTGCCTCACGGAGAGCACCTTGACGTTTTGATCCAACACCTCGACTTGGAGCTGGCGCGACGTGCGAACCGTGCCAAAGCTGAACGCATCAAGATATGGGCTGAGGGCGTCCGCGAGCCAAGCGGGCGAAAGGCGGCCATATACGCACGGGCTGCTGACAGCTCGCCCACGGCGTATCTCCGCACGCCTACCACACCTGACGATACGCAACTCCACTGCGACACCAACGCCTTTAAACCTGACGAAGCTTGCACGGACGACAGCGACGCTGACACCGAAGCTGGCGGCTTCAGCCCCAGCGACGGTAGTTCGCCCGACACGGACAGCGACGAAGACCACACTCGTGAACCACCACCTGCGCAAGTCCCCGACATCCTCCCTGCCAACGCCATTGTTGCTAACACCAAGGACATGCTGAAGCTCATGGTCGACACCTGGGAGCCCATCTTGGGCAGGTACCGTGCACGTGCGGGACATGACGCCGAAGCCATGCCGACGTGGGCCGACTTCTACGACGAGTACCGACAGGAGCTGCCTACGCCATCACCAGCTACCCCTTTCCACCTTACCGACGACCAACTCATCCACTTCATTCGCACCCGTTCACCGCGCCGCGCGGGGGGACTGGACGGCTGGACTACTAAGGAGGCTAAGGAGCTACCCGACGACATTCTTCGCCTCTTCGCCAGCGTCCTACGCGCTATGCAACGCACTGGCACCATCCCAGAACCCCTTCTCCACGTGCCAAACCCGTGCCTCCGAAAAGGCCGAGGCGAACTCCCAACGGACCAACGACTTCTCTCGGTGCTTTCCGTTTGGATGTATGCGTGGGAAGCGCCAGCTTACCGCAGCCTCACGGACTGGCGGAAAGGATGGACCCACGCCACGAGTTTTGGCGCTGTTCCCAAAGCTACCATTGGGGACGTCAGCACCTCTCTTGCCCTGCGCATCGAACACGCCAGGGCCTTACTCCTTCCCTTAGCTGGAGCTGCCCTGGACCGACAGAAGTGTTTCGACTACCTCATCACGGACATCTGCCTTAACCTTGCGCTTCACGCGGGGTGTCCCCAAGACATCGTTACTGTCCGCAGAAACTTCTACAGTCGCCACAAACGCTACATCCGCATGAACGGTGCGTACTCTAAGGAACTGGCCAGGACTAACGGTCACCTCCAGGGAAGCTCTTGGTCCCTGGACGACATTAAGCTGCTCATGTGTGTGTGGACCAAGAGACAGCATCGATACGTTCCGCGATCACTCAGCACTACCTTTGTTGACGACAGCAACTCCACTACCCACACCGCGCCTGAGTTGCAGAAATCTCTTGATGAAACCGCCAAGTTTGATCGATTTTCTGGTCAACGCATTCACCCTGGCAAAGTGGCGGGGTGGGCGCTCACCGACGAGCTTCACACCGCCGTTACCCAGCTCACTCTGGCGGAACGGCCCTTACGCGTGGTCGACTCCTTTAAGCTCGTCGGGAGTTACATCAACGCCGAGGCAGCGCCGGCTCCAGCCGCGCTTAACCTCACGGCCACCGCTGACGCCCGTGTTCGCAGGGCGACTAGTCGCCTGCCGCGCATTGGCAAGCTCCCATCACCGATGCTTATTAAGGCGCGGCACGCCCGCTCCCTTGCTGCCAGCGTCTGTACCACGGGCACTGACATTCAAGCCCCATCAGGCCCCGTCAAAACTGCCTACAACCATGCCCTTAAGGCGGCTATCCGCCCCAAGGGAAACAGGTGGGTCGAGTTTTGGACTCTCATGGCCGTGTGCGTCCCAGGACACGCCCTGGAGATTGACGCCATTATGCAGCGTGAAGTCTTCCTGTGTCTGCGGCGACAGGTCAACCGCGACGCTACTCTCTGCGGTCTCGTCAGGGATCTCCAACACCATGTCCAGACCCTTTTCGGGGGAGGACCTGTTGGACGACTTGTCCAGACGCTTCAGCAGCTCCGTTGGACCTGGCCCACATTTGGCATCATGTACGACGACTGGGGCTGTCAGATCAGTTGGCTGAACCTTCCCCAAAACGCCTTCCTTCACATGCTGCGAGCCTCACAACGCAGAGCCTTTCTGAGAAAAATCAAGCCACGGCGTCATGACCTTGGACACCTGGCTTCTGTCAGACAGGGCCTCGACCTTTTCGCCAGCACGTGGCTCGCCCGAACGAAAGGAGCAGCCAAATGCAACGCATGGCAGCTGGCGCTCCTCCTTAACTACCTGTCGGGCGGGGACCACACCCAACAGCGACGATCCCGATCAAACACGTCCGCTGACCCCAGCCCCATCTGCCGATACTGCGACGAGGAAGAGGAAACTCAGGAGCACACTGTTCGCGACTGCAAGTGCTGGGCCCGAGAAAGAGTCCCTCTTACCACCCTCATCAGTGACGAGCAGTGGGCCCGTCTTCCGCCGCACACAAGACACTGCGGGCTCTTCGATGAAGACCCAGCCCTCCTCGACCTGCAGGCCGACCTCGCGAGGGACCCGCTACCTCAGCCCATACCGCGGCCCCCACCTGAGGGAGATCCTGCGGCTTCAGCCCAGGACTCCTACACCACCTACCTTGACCACGACACTGGTTGGACATGGGTCTACGCTGCCACGGACGGTGCATGCACCAACCAAGCCATCCCATTGCTTGCACGAGCGGGCTACGGCGTCTACTACGGCATCGACCACCGCATGAACTACAGTGCACGCGTTCACGGCATCACGCAGAACGCACAGCTTGCGGAGACCCTCGCCATTGTCCACCTCACGGCATGTGCCGAACGGCCCGTACACGTCTTCGTGGACAACCAGGCGGTGGTTGACGGTCTCCAAAGGATCATCGACGGACACTCACCACCGCAGGGCACGCACGTGGAGCTCTGGGAAAAGATCCACCGATGCGTCATGGCCAAGCCCAACATGTTCCGCGTCGAGAAAGTCGCTAGCCACCAGGGCGACATGGGCATCGACCTCGGGCTCATCGGGCCCATCGCGGAGGAGTTCAATCGTCAGGCTGACGCCCTCGCCACAACGGCGGCACGTACTCATAACCTTCCAGACGACATTGTCGAAGCTGCCAAATCACGACATCGCCAAGCGACCGTGCTTCATGGAGTCGCTGTCGCCATCTACGAGCGTAGACACCGTACACTCCCCCTCCCACACCGCAGGGCTGGGTTCACAGCTGCGGAACTAAACAAAATGGAACCAAATCCCCTGCTGTCTGACCAGGCACCACCCGCGGCTGGACCAGACATCCCACAGAACCCCGACGAGCTCTGGGCCGAGGCCCAACGGGCGATATTCGACGAACAGGAGGACGACCCGTTCGGCTTTGGTGGGGGCCTGGACTTCCTGGGCGACGGGCCAGCCAGCGCCAACCCTGCCCCGTCGGGTACCCGCACGCCGCCCCCGACTCCGCCATTGAGAGCGGCAGCGCACCCTCATGACAACGCCGTTCTTTTTCAAGACGCTGACGATCAGGACGATGACCTGTTCAGCTTCTGTGGGGGATCGGACGCTTTGGACGACGGACCAGCCAGCGAAAACCCCGCCCCGTCGGGAAACCTCTCGACCCCTACTGCGACTCCGTCCCCAAGAGCGATAACGCCCACATACGATGATATCGGCCACCGCCAAGACGCCGACCATGACCTGGGTGACCCCCGAGGACTGAGTGGCATTGAGGACGCACCGCCGATGCCACACGCTGCCGACCATGCCGCCCTACCGAGACGCCAACCTTCTACGCGACCGACCTCAGCGCCCTTGCACGGCATCACGACTGGTCCCACCGCGCAAACCACTCCGCCTCCCCACCGCCGGCAGCCCGCGGGGGCGGCTTCAGCCCCCCCGCAGGGTACTAAACCAGACAGGCCCTCGTGCCCCATCCACGCTTCCATCGTTGCTGAGCGAGAGGAAGCGGCTCCCCGACCTCTCGGGGCGTGGCCCTAGCGGCTCCAGCCCTGGGGTCGCGCCGGCCCCTCCAGTCACCCTTCAAGGGTGACGGACGTCAGCGTACAGGGTCCCGCACTACGCTAGTCCACCATTTGGACAGGCGTACCGAGGACCTCGCCTCTGTCTCGAGGCCCTCGGCTGCTGGCACTGAGCAGCCACCCCTCACCGACCGCGAAACCGAGCTGTCACAGGCTATGGCTGCCCTCCAGCAGAGGTGCTTAGCTCTCGCCGCGG
>CAUYUJ010019188.1:0-7500 GCA_963575745.1 Prorocentrum cordatum | reverse complement strand
AATGTTTTTTGAAGAAATCTTGAAGAATTTCACCGGTGATTTTTCCGATGATTTTTCGAGGGCGCCGGTGAAATTTGAAAACCTTGATTCTGCAGCAGCGCGGCGGGGAAGCCAGCTTGCAAGTTTTCCACTCGCCAGAATTTCACGCGTGTTCGCGGTGGCTCACGGCACGCGGATACGGTATCCAGCCAGTGTCTTCTCTTGCCTCACCTCGCTCTCCATTCCCGGGGTCGGCGTTGACAAAAACCAAGGTCCGCATTGAAAACCACGAGCTCGGCGACGAAAAAAACAAAGGATCGGCATTGAAAAAAAGGTTCCCCGATGAAAACGCATTGAAAAACCATGGGCCGAGATAAAACGGTGTCCTCGGTGTCTTTCTCATCATGCACGCGTTTCTGATCTGGGTGCTCAGCTATAGCAGCTGCGAGTTCGACGGGCCGAGGCCGCTGCGCTGCAGCAGGCTGTCTCGAGCCCTTCCTTCAGGGCGCGTTTGACCGACTGGGGGCCAGTCGATTTCTATTATGGCGGCAAAAGCTCTCTTGGTCCAGTGCCGTTGCTCTCAACTTTGCCTTCCCCCTCCTCCAGCTTCACGTCCTCCTCCCCCTTTCTCCTCCTCCTCCTCCTTCTCCTCCTCCTCCTCCTTCTCTCCTTCCTCCTGCTGCTGCTCCTGCTGCTCCTCTTGGCTAATGAGCAGAGGGAATTGCCGGCCGCTGGCGGCGGCGCTCTCGGACCCCGCAGCAATGGGGGGGGCGCGATTCTTGGAAGGGGGCTGAAGATAACAAGGAGGCGCGGGGCGCGGAAGAGAATGGAGAGTTGTTTGTGGGGACATTGATAGAAGCATTTCTTCTGGGCAAGCCTATATCTGCCAAAACATTGCGCGCGTTGCGTTGGCACGGGCACAAAGCAGGCATAAAGGAGCGCAGGAGCTATCGTTTCAGACCCGATGCCCCCGCAGGGCACTACCAACGCAAGTTGGACGAAAGTCTCGGGTTCGCCCAAATGGAAACCCCTGGGTGTGACAGGGGAGACGTACAGAGGCGCCCCCAAACGATTCATGCTGTTCCCCCCATGAAGCGATCAGCCAGCTCGTGAATGGCGAGCCAGACACAGTGGAAAAATGGAGGGGTCATATCGCTGAGCAGCCGTGGATCCGCGACTACGAAGAGCATGCGGTTGTCAAAACTCTGTCTATCGATGACAAATGCAAGACTCTGCCGCTGGCCCTTTATTTTGACAAAACACCGTTCACCAAGCGTGGGGCTTTTTTGGGGCTCACGTGCCACGTGCTCGGATCCCACAAGCGCCACCTCATAGCAGTGATGAAGGTATCGCAGATGTGCGATTGCGGTTGCAGTCATTGGTGCTCCATGCACCCCATCTGGGAAATGTGTCGGTGGTCTCTTCGGGCACTGGCTGACGGCGTCTATCCTACCATGCGTCACGACGGTGGTCCATGGCGGCCGTCAGATGGGGAGAGGGAGCTACTTGCGGGCCAGGCGGGGGTCGGGGTCAGATTTCGTTGTTCTGCATATGTTTTCTTCGCCGTTGCAGTGGACCATCGAAGTGGGGTAGTGCATGTATTTGGTTGCGCTTGCATTGTCATGCAGGTTATTGCGTTTATTTGCGAGGGTAATGTAGCATCGCGCAGACGGGACCTCGACGGACACCGTCGCATCGCGATGCGTTGGGGTGGCGCGTGAGAGGAACTGCCCATGAGGGGAGGAGGGGAGGAAGGGGGCAGCGGGGAGGGGCACGGAACGAGTGGGAAGGGCAGGCGCTGCCTCATGGTATCAGGGCCGTTGTGATAGATGTTAAAGCTGACTGGGTCGAGATGAGCACGGGGCGTGGATTCCCAGCCCATAATAGTCTGCACGCCCCCTGCGCGATGTGCGAATGGACGCTCGAGCAATGTTGCGTGCATCACCTCGATGTGCCAGTGACGGAATACGGGCCTGCCGATTGCGATCGGGAGTATAAAAAGCAAGAGAGGTGGGTTTTTATCACTGACAGAGAAGTCCATCGAAAACTCAGGTTTAACATGACGTATAAAAAGCAATACCGCGGGCGCACTTTAGAAATCGACGTGCCTGAGCTTTTATTGAAAATGGGGGACCGCCTCGAACCCACACCAAATATGCTAGACGTAGATAGCTTCGACGAGCACACTGCTTTCCTTCTGCTATGCTGCTTCTGGCGCCCGCGCCCTCATCTGGGGCGGTGCTACCACCGCCACCCAGTGCTGGACATGTCCCTTGGCATCGGTTTACACGCGCTCAGCATTGATGCGCTCCACGCTCTTCACCTTGGCGTCTTTCGGGCGTGGGTAGGAGCAGCTTTTTGGGCCATGTTTTTAGACTCCGACGTGTTCAACGTGGGCCATCTGCGACAGGAGGATCGCCTCAAACTTGGTTTGAAACATTTGCGTTCGATGCTCCACGACTGGCACAGGGAGCAAGAGAAAACAAAACGGTTCAAAGGTTTGACTCGCGTTGGTGATTTGGCAGTGGGCATGGTGGGGACCAGGGCAAAACCAGAAGTTAGCACAGAAGCTGCGGAGACCAAATTTCTGATGCATTTTTGCTTGGACGCCCTCGAACACTTCAGGACACGGCTGCCTGCTGCGACACACACGGGCGATATGTTAGCCGCTGGGCGGGCTTTGAAACAGTGGACAGATATATTGGATGCCCACGGCAGGTTTTTACCAGGCCCAGTTTGTGACGAGCTGGAAGGGCTCGCTAGTCTTCATTGCGTCGATGCACAAAAGGTTGGGGTGGCAATTATTGAATCGCTTCGCTCACTCCGCCGGCCCATAGTGTAGCGTCGCTGGCACTTGCTTGCGTGCTCGGGGGAGCATTTGGGTGGCCTCCTGGGGCCGCTTGGGGGCCTCTTGGGGGCCTCCTGAGGGCCTGTTGGGGGCCTCTTGGGGGCCTCTTGGGGCCTCCTGGGGACTTCTGAGGGCCGAGGGCTCGAAATATTGTTTCGTGTTCCCCCCCTGGGGTCCCTCTTGGGGCGTTCTTGGGGCCCTCTTGGGCCGTCTTGGAGGCCTCTTGGGCCGTCTTGGAGCCCTCTTGGGCCGTCTTGGGGCCCTCTTGGGGGCCTCTTGGGCCCTCTTGGGGCGGTCTTGGGGCGGTCTTGGGGGCCTCTTGGGCCGTCTTGGGGTGTCGTGAAGCCGAAAAGGTGGAAACGCCAAAATCTCTTCAAAACCTAAGGAAAAGCAGTGAATTTTGCCTCTTGGGGCCCTCTCGGGAGTGCTCTTGGAGGCCTCTTGGGGCGTCTGGGGGCCATCGTGGGCGTCTTGGAGCGATCTTGTGGCATCTCGGACCCCTCATGTAGCATCTTGGGGGCCTCTTGGAAGCCTCTTGGCCCATCTTGGGGCTCTCGGGGACGTCTCGGAGCCGCGTTGGTGCGCTGCTGGAGCGCCCTGGTGACTCCTCCCGGGGCTCTCTCGGGGCCTTGCCGGGGCACTTTCCGCCCGGGGGCCCCCAGCGGCCGCCCCGCGCGCGCGAAGTAGAAAGATTGTAAAGCAGTCGCCGGAGATCTTAGCACGCCTCTGGCCCGTTGGGCCGGCGAATTCCAAAGCATCATATGTATAGGCACTTGGCCCAGCAATTGAAGAGGAAGGGCGACCCTCGCTTCTTCCACACTTACCATGACGAGCACATGAACGGCGTCATGTCGCCTATAGCTGGGACTTCGCACGGAAATGTTTTCGAACGCATTGTATTCCGACGGTTTGGGTACCTATTTGAAGGACTAAAGTTTGATTCCGTCTTTGCGATTGTTGGAACCGCGGGCATGCCGACGGGCGCGAGACAGGGGTGTCGTGGAAAGAGTATTGTCGTGATGTGTCTCGGTGCTGCTTGTTGGATCGTTCACGCCCGTCTCCCTAGGCTTGAAGACAACAGATCTCCAGGACCTGGGGGCGCCAAGCGCGCGCGATGGCTGCATCTGGTAAGTGCTACTAGGTGCGCAGGGGCCGCCCCCCTCTAGCTTTTCAAAAAAAGGGGGGAGAGGAGAGTGGGGAGGAGGGGGGCATGGGGAGATAGAGCTGCACGACCTCGGAGGGGGAAAGAAGAGGAGGGGGATGAGGAAGAGAGGAAGAGGATTCCCCAGTAGACACCGAAGGGGAAGATGAGGAGGAGGAGGAGGAGGACGAGGAGGACTGAGCCACTGAGAGGGGAGGTTGCTCGAGCTGTACTGGTGACGCGTCGGTGACGGCTACTTCACGCAGCCCTGCAGGCGGGGTCAGGCGGCCATCCTCTCGTCGTCGTCGTCGCCGTCGTCGTCGCCGTCGTCCGTCGTCGTCGTCGTCGTCGTCGTCCTCGTCGTCGTCCTCGTCCTCGTCGTCGTCGTCGTCGTCGTTATAACGACGACGAGGAGGATCTTTCGTCCTCGCCCTCGTCGTCGGCGTTATAACGTCGTCGTCGTTATAACGACGTCGTTATAGGATGAGAAAGACGATATATCGTCTTTCTCATCCTGCTACTCCATCCTCGCCATGCTTTCGTCTCCGTTCCTCTCATCCCGCTTTAAAATCCAGCGGGCATTTGCATCAAGTTTCGAGCGCGGCGCTGCCCCCCCCCCCCCCCCCCCCCCCCCCCCCCCCCCCCCCCCCCCACCCACACCACACACAACACACACACCACCACCACACCACCACCCCCACACCAACGCCCAAAATACAGCAACGATCCATGGCCGACGCCGCAAGCCGCGTCATCTCGCGATAGGTCGCGGAGCAGGTCGCGGGCGAGTCCAGAGATTGGCGACAATCTTCAGTCCCTGCCATCGAGTACAATCCCGCCGACTCCCCAACCGTTCGAGTGGCCGACCGACATGAGCGACATCATAGCCACACAGGCCCCCTCCCCTCCCCCGCCCATTGTCTCCCCAATCCACCGTTCCCAACCCCCTCTCCTCATCCCTCCCTGTTCGTCCTCTATCCCTACTCCTCAGCCCTCCCCGGCCCCCGTCTTCCCTCCCTCTTCCAACCCAGGGGGATCTGCTCAACAGGGTGAAGAATTTGGAGAAAGAGGTGAAACGTCTCAAGAAAAAGATCAAGGATATCGCTGACTCCGACTCCGACTGAGTGCCAGCACATCGCTCAAAATTCGAATCGTTGGCGCACGCGGCGGCGCCGCTCGAGTTGTCCCGCGGTGAAGAAGTGGAAGGATGGGGACATCTCTCTTGGAGATCGAGGCCCTCATTTGCCACGCCCTCCCCTGGCCATCCTTCGGGCGCAAACTCGCAGGGCATGCGATCGTCAAAAACAGCGAAGAGCCAATCCTGGAGCCCTGAAGCGTGTTCTGGCCAGAATTTCAGGGCGAATGCAGCCGCGACGACGCGGCAACATCAAGGGCCCGAGAAAAACAAACGTACCATATCGAAAGCTTGAACCTTCACCTCCTCCTCCATGTCATCTCGCCCGTAATCATTTTGGTTCAAGTTTTTCCACGTGGGCCGAGGGCCGCGATGAAGGCCGAGGTGGCGACCGACGTGAAGGCCGTGACGGCCGAGGCGACGGCGGAGGTGACGGCCGAGGTGAAGGCCGTGACGGCCGAGGCGACGACTGAGGTGACGGCCGAGGTGAAGGCCGCGAAGGCCGAGGCGACGACGGAGGTGGCGGCCGAGGTGAAGGCCGATGCGAAGGCCGAGGTGAATGCCGAGGCGGCGAGCGACGACGATGAGCTCATGCCCCCTCCCAAGTTGGGGTCCTTGTGGACGAGGAAGAGGAGGGGGGCAGCCTCCCGCGGGGCCCAGACGGACCTTAATGGACCGTGTTTTGAGGCTTGGCAGATGGACCGGCGCAGGCCGGCGCGCAGAATGGGGTGGCACGAGGGGGAGGGCCTTCTAAGAAGTCAACGGTGTTTCAGAAGCTCTCCCGCTCTCCAGGGCGCCTCCTTAGGAGGGCTCCTGATTTTTTGTCGGAGAAGCCGACCTTCTTGGAAGGCACCCCCCCCCTCGAGCCATCCCGTTCTGCGCGCTGCCGAGGACGCGTGCGCGCGAACAGGAAGCAGCGCGAGAGGTGATCGAGATCGGACTTTTAGCGTAGAGGCGCGTGCGCCACTAACTGGGGCTCGGCATGGCGAGAAATGCGAAAGGCGCAGCGCTTGAGTCACCCCGAGAGGGGTGGGGGATATACGCGGGGGATGGAAGGGGGGATCGAGGGAAGGAGGTAGACAAAGCGAGGGGCTGAAACAGAAACCTGGAGTAGGAAAGGGGGCGGGGCACCCCATCCCGCTCCACCCTCTGCGGCCCCCCCGAAAAAACACAGAGGAATAGGGGGGGCCGGAGAGTCGGAAGGCGACGGAAAGGGAAATGAGGATGGGGTAGGTGTTATTACGTGTACGCCTTCACCGTGGGGGTGATATGTATTACGTGTACGCCTTCAGTGTGGAGGTGATATTACGCGTGCACCTCCACGATTGTCGACTGGATGCCTGTGCTCTGGTTCGGGGAAGGGCGGCCCTCACGTGCCCTAGTCCCCGCCCTCCTGCGCGCGCTTGCTCCTAACCCTCCTTCCTCCCCGTTTCCTCCCCTCTCTCCTTCCTTTCTCCTCTTCCTCCTCCTCCTCCTCCTCCTCCTCCTGCTGAGTCCATCGATGACGGACTTGCGATTCGAAATCGAACTCGATCGGAATGGGCCGCCTGGCCCCGAGCAGGGTTCGGAGAGGAGTGGGGCAACGCAACGGCACGGCGGACGCGATGGGAGAGGGGGAGGTCTTCCGACTACGACTTACAGGCCCTGGAGCGCGTCGGGCTCGCGCGCGCGACGCCTTCGAGCAGCGGCTCGAGAAATGTGTCTCTCTGACTATTTCGTCATCCGTTCCATCCCCTCTCTCCCTTCCCCTCATTTCTCCCCCGCCCTTCCCTGTCTCCTATCCCCCTTTTCCGTTTTCCATCCTTTCCCCTTTCCCTTCACCCCGTGCTTTTTTCCGCTGCCCCACCGTGTCTCCCCCCTTTGTTTTTCCTGAGATGCCCCCCTCCCTCGATCGGCGGATCCACTTGTGTGGGCAGGGGGGTCGGTCGAGGGGGGGCGGGTCTACAGCGCATTTCAATGCCGAAGTTTTCTATGATCAGCGCTGTCATCCTCCACTTTCTTCTCCCCCTCCCCCTCCCCATTTGCCCTTCCCTCCCCGCCCACGCGAAGTGCCTCCCCGCCTCAGCCTGGAGGGCAGTGCGATCGAGCCTTAGCGGGGGGGGGGGCGGGGGGCCGAAAATGGCACAGGTGGAAGGGCGATTCTGGTTGTTCGCGGAGTACGTGGAGTCACCAGAGCTGTTCACGTGGCCTTGGGCCCCCGGGCATTTACCCTTGCCCCGATCTCAGTTCAAGAGGGCCGAACGGTTACGATCGATAGGTCGATCGATCGAGCCATCGATCGGCGCGTCGATCGATCTATCGATCGTAACCCTTCGACCCCAGCGCCCGGCGCTAAGGCTCGCCCTGCCGCTCCCTAGGAGAAGATGGGCAGCGTGGGCTCTGCGCGGCGCGAGTGGG
>CAUYUJ010019187.1:115716-185286 GCA_963575745.1 Prorocentrum cordatum | reverse complement strand
CACCCTCTAGACTCTGTTCTAGGAAACCCCCGACCCCACGATTTCTCGCCCCCCAAAAACACCCGAACAACCCCCCCTCGCCCCCCACCTCGCCTCCACCCCCCCCCCCCCCTCGACATCCCCAAGCCTCTAGACTCTGTTCTAGGACCCCCCGACCCCACGATTTCTCGCCCAAAAACGACCGATACCCCCCACCTCGCCCCCCACCTCGCCTCCACCCCCCCTCGACATCCCCAAGCCTCTAGACTCTGTTCTAGGAACCCCCGACCCCACGATTTCTCGCCAAAAAACGACCGATACCCCCCACCTCGCCCCCCACCTCGCCTCCACCCCCCCTCGACATCCCCAAGCCTCTAGACTCTGTTCTAGGAACCCCCGACCCCGCGATTTCTCGCCCAAAAACGACCGATACCCCCCACCTCGCCCCCCACCTCGCCTCCACCCCCCCTCGACATCCCCAAGCCTCTAGACTCTGTTCTAGGAACCCCCGACCCTGTCCCGCCGTGATTTCCCCACGACGCTCCGATTCCCGCACGACGTCTGATGCCAATGGCAGGGGGCGCGGGGCTCGGGGGAGCCTTCTAGAAAACGCCCTGGGTCTCTGGAAAGGCGTGTACTTTGAGAGGCCGATCCCTGTCACAGGCCCTACATTCTCATGATGACCACCTCGCGTCGCCGCCCCGGCGCCCTCAGATTTTTGCTTCAACGGTGCCTGGACGCCCCCCGAACCTGCTCGATGGACTTCCGAAGATCTCCAGGAAGGGGCGGGCGAAGGAGAGGGAGAGAAGTTTTAAGACAAGGGATTCGGGGGCTCCGACAAGGGGGGGGCTTACTCGAGCCCAGCCTTTTCTCTGCTCGATTGTCCCCCGAACCGGCCCAGAGCAGGGCCCGAATAAGCCCCCAAGGAGCATCCCAAAGAAGCCCCGACCAAGCCCACAGGTGGTCCCTCAAGCCCCTTTGAGCGTAGGTGGTTTCGAGAGATTCCTTTGGCAACCGCCCGCTTCCCCTTCGGGGGCGAGTTTAGCCCTTCGGCGCGCGTCGCGAGGGACGGGGCGCCTAAGAGGACCCAACATGGCTCCAAGAGGGCCTCAGCGAGCCCAAGATGATACCCAGCCCGGGATGACGCCCAAGATGGCTCAAGGAAGCACAACATGGCTCAAGAGAGCAAACGAAAGCCTCCGAAAGACTCCAAGATCGCATGACGACAGGCTTCTGCGACCTCAAGACGGCTCCAAGAAGGCCCAAGATTCCTCCTGAACTCCGTCGGCGTGTGAAATGATGCCACCTCAGCAACCCCTTCCCCCAGGAGCCCAGTACGAGGGATTTGGGAGAGGGAGGTCTCCCCCCAACCGACGCAACGCACAAACAATACATGCATTTATTTGGGGTCGGCGGCAGAGGCGGCAGCCTTTAAATTTCGGCTTCGCCAATGCTCACACCCAATGCATATTGAATGCTCGATGTGCCCTTGATCACATGCCTCCCCAACCTGGTGACCAGGCCGTACTGCTCTTCCTGGTAAGCCTGTCCGCCGCGCGGCCGCTGTCGACGGACGCGAAGATGTGATCTGGCATGCGCTGCTGCTCGTGGATCCGGCTCACGTGCGGACGGTGCACCTAATATAGCCCCAATCGCTTCAACTCCTGCATGGCCTCCTCCGTCGGCTTGGCCGTCCTCTGCGCCAGCGTCTTCACAGCCTCGCCGATGTCGCGTCGGTCCTGCGCGAGAAAAAACTCGCGCGCATCGTGGCCGATCTGAATGTCGAAGCTGCCATTGAGGATAGTGGCGGAGCCCTCCGATGCCGCTCAATGTCCGCATCGGTCGGATCGACGCTTGGCGTCTTCGCGCCGTGGCCCTTGCCGAGCCCCAACGCCTGCGCGATGAGCTCCGGGTGCTTGGCGTCCGGCTCAATCTCGACGAACTCGCGGCCGTCTTGGTTAGAGCCAACCCTGATGACTCTGTTCAGCACCGTCGCCTCCTTCACGCAATGGCCCGCGAAGCCTAGCCTGCGGCTCTTCCGCGCGGAATACTTCGACGCCAACGTGGCGCCTATCTGGTCGAGTCCCAAGCGAAGACCCAATGCACGTAGAACAAAACCACGACGAAGAACAAACGCTGGGTTCGCCGCTCCGATCTCGAACCTGTCGATTTCCAGCAACTGCTGCCAGTCGTCCATCTATTGCTGCTGGCGTCGCGGAATCCGCACATGCTGCGATTAAGCCTTCCGACCATATGCTCGTCGCCTGGACCTTGATCTCCGGCGAGAACGTCGACGTGCAGCTCCCGCTTCGCCGGCGCCATGAAGCGCGCGGCTGATGTCGAAGATAGCGATATCGGGGCCCTCCGCGCCCTCCACCGAGCCGTCGGTAACCGAGTGAGAGAATAATGCCGTGATAGCCTCCCGCGGTGGCATCGCGCTGAAAAGCTCACGCGCCAGCAACTGGTCCTCGGCATTCGCCTTGAGCTCGCGGCCGCGCGTTGCAGAAAACCTCGTCGCCCTTGTTTGCGTCGACCCATCGCGCGCTCACAGTCTTGAAACATCTGGAATCCATCTCAATCCTGGGTACTTCTCGTGCAACTTGACGTTTCGAACCCGATCCACCTTCTTCTTCCTAGCCTCCGCCACCGACTCTGGAGGAAGATCTTCTGGGCCCCATTCGGGCCTAGGTCGTCGACCGGAAAGCGCGGCTCCGTAGGCGCAGGTCCTGCAGCGGCCAGTCCCGCAGCACTGACGCTCCGATCTCGGCGCATCTGCTCCTTCACCGCCTTAGCAATAGTGCGAGCGAGTCGCGCGGGATGCGCTGCTGTCTGCGTCGCCGCGCCGCCAACCAGCTGCGCGCGGACGCGGCGCGGCTCGCCAGTCCCGCTGACGCACTGCCGGTCCAACGCCCCGGCCAGCTCCTCCGAGTTGGTCACCCACCTGGCCTGCTTCAGAACGTGAAGCTCGCCATTGCGCAACTCGCAGCTCTCTGGCTTCATGTCGCGGCGGCACATGGGGCCCTCCGCAGCATGGGCCCCCCACTTGCTCCTAAGCTTCACGATGCAGCCCTCCTTCCAGGTGTCTGCCTCTGCTGGGCGCTCGTGCAGGATATACCTGCCAGCCCAAAGCTGTCGCCAATGCAAGTTCGCCGCTGTAAACAGATGATGCCCGCCCTCCGTCAGCGCGCCCTTGCAGGCGTCTGGATCGCAACTGCGTCGCAGGATATCCGGCAAACGAGTGAATGGGTCGGGCGGCGGGCCCTCTATCAGCACGCACGACGCCTCCTGGTCCAGTCGATCAGTCAGGTCATTCACATCCTCGTCCTTGTCGAAATCCCAACGCTCGCCCGACTCAGGCCAACTCTCGCCCAGGTCCACGGCGAACCCTGGACGGAGCCCATACTTCTGCATCATTGCCGCGAAGCGTCTTGGCGCGGGCGTCTCGATCAAAACCACTGCGCCCAACTCTGCGGCAACCATGCAGAAACCTCCCACCTCGCTGGTTTGGCACTCTTCGCCGGCGACCCGCAGCCAGGTCTCCAATCCGACTGCCACATCCTGGGCCGGGCCGACCTTCTCCTCGCCCATCTTGACGTCTCCCTTCGCGACGCCCAACGAGCCTGCGCCCGCGTCCTGCGTCGCGGTCTGGGCCGCCTGCTCCGCGTCAGTCGTTTCTGACAGGCTCACCTCCGGAGGGGTCGCGATGAGCTCGCTAGCCGGGGCACCTTGGCCGGGGCCTCCGCTCCCCGACGGACCGCCCGTCTCTGGTCTTTCCAAGCGCTCCTCGTCGCCTGGGTCGTCGGCCTTCCGCTCGTACTGGCCGCGCCCCTTTGCCGACCACTTCGCCGCCCTCGGCGGCGATCCATCTCGCCCCCGCTTCTCCTGACTCTCGGCGAGTCCGGGGCAGCCGCCGGAAGCGCGGGGCCACCTGCATCTCCCCGGAAATTTTGGCCTGGATCGGCCTGTGCCGCCCTGAGCTTCCACGCGGTCTCGGAACGCCGAGGTCCTCCTCTCGCCGTCCTTCTCCACCCCCCCACGATGCGCCGTCGGCGCGCCGCGTCGTGCGTCCGCGCGCGTCGGGCACCGCGGGCGGAGCGACGGGCGCCGGCACGGCCGCTGCCGGCCCCGCGCTGCCATCAGGCGCTGCGCCCCGCGGCGCCTGTGCATCCCCATGGCACCCCTCGCAATTGATCCCCGCCATCGTAGCTCCATCTCTCGGCAGTCGGCAAGCGCGCGAAGGCCGCGCCCTGCACCGCGCCATCAGAGCTGAGACCGAATATGCTCCAGTCCGCGCATGATGGCCGATGTAGCGCGCGCCCGCCGCAACTGGCCCCCAATCTCGCCTCGGCCGTCCCCAACTCGTTCTCATGTCACCCTGATGGGGATCTTCTCGCCGAACTGGATGCTCTCCTTCTTCCACTTCCGACCCGTCTCCCGCCCGCGCGGGGTCTTGCCGCCGCCGCCCCTGCGGCACTCCGCGACGGCGTCGGCGGCGAAGCCCGCGGTCCAGCTCAGCATGGGGTCGCTCTCGCTCAGCTCGTGCCCTACTTTCTGCCCCAACGCCAGGCGGGTCGCGCGCGCGCGGCGCTGGACCTCGCGCGCGCCCACCTCTATGCTGCCGTTGCCCCGGCGGCCCCCCGCAGGCGCCGACCTCGGAATGGCCTCCGCTGAGGGGCAAGATTTTGCCGCCGCCTCATTGAAGGCAACCATCGCCAGTTCGTTGTCGCTGTGGTTGATGCACTTCTTGAGGCCAATGCCGTGCACCGCAAATAATCTAACGTTGTACTCGGCCACTCCCTCCACAAGGATTGCAGTAGCATGGCGTCGCCTAAACCTCGAACTCCTGATGGTCAAGAACGGGGCCGAGCTCTCGTCCGGGCTCATGAAGAAGTAGTCGCTGTAGATGCGCGGGCCTTCCTTCTCCTCGTCCGCGCCCCTCTCCACCTCGACGCGGCGCGCGTTCCAATCGCCCTGGCAACCTGGCAGACCGCGCACCGCGATCGGTGCGCCGCGTGTTTCTGCTCCTCGCGCTCCTCCTTCTTAGCCTGGGTCGGGCCTCGCGCGCCCCGCGCTCTCTTAAACTATTCCGACTCCTCGCGTTCGGATCCTGAGCCGCCTGTCAGCCGCCCGCCAACGGCTGCGCTGCATCTGCAGACATCTGCGGGCCAGCGGATCTCTCCGGGGCCGCGGGAACCACGGTCATGAGCCGACCCGTCCACCGATTGAGGTCCGGGCCCATGCCGAGCGGGCTCTGCGCGCGGCCGCTCCGCCGCACCTCGAAGGAACTCCACTCGCCGTCGATCCTCTCGAACTCCGCGCGGCCGTCGCGCAACCGGGCGGTCTCCTTCATGATGCCGTCCTGCTTACAGTCGCCCTCGTAGGTGGTGCCCGCGATCCGGTTTTCGAGCGGCGCCAAGATGGCGCCGTCGACGTGCCTGGCCTGACCCACCACTGGGCTTACAGCCGACAGGCCTGCCCATGAAAATCCGAAGGGCTGGCCGACGGCCTCCAAGAAGATGATGGTGATGATTCGATTCCTGCCACGCTGACAGGCTTCCCGCTCTGCTTGGCGTAGAAGTTGCAGAACTAGCCATCGCGGTGCAGCGGCAGGGTCCCCCCCCCCTACTCCCTAGAGCAGCGCCTGGTCAACTCGTCGAAAGCGCGCCGCGTGCCGGCCGCCGCAGGATGATGCTTCGGTACCAGCGCGCCGCCGCTGTGCCAGATGAAGGAGTCGCGGCCCTTTCGACACCTCCGCGGCCGACCCGAGCGGCCCGTGAACAGCGGTGACGGCGCAAGAGATGGCACTCTTGTTGCCGTCATCGTCGATATCTGGCACTCGTGCAAATCAGGGATCACGTCGTCCGAAGCCACCCAGAACTCGCCCTTCTGCTGCAGGTCCAGCCCGTCGCCGAACTCCAAAGGGAACGCCGTAGTGGCCGCGCCCATACCGTAGTTGATGCGCAACCACTAATCGCTGCCACTCCGGATCCGACAAAGAGGCAGAAGGTGAAGATGATGACAACGATCTACTCCGATCGTCCATTCCGTTGATGTCGAGGCCGTTCTGCGCCGACTCCGGTTCGGCGTCGGAAGGCTGCCCCCGCCAAGGCAAAGGGGCGTCAGCCGGCCAGTCGTCGAGCGAGCTCATGGCCTTGCCGCCCTTGCCCTTGGGGCCGCCTCTGCCGCCCATCGCTTTGCCTCTAGGCTGCCCCGATGCTCCTCCTGTTGCTGCTAATCGTCGTCGTCGTCGTCCTCCTCCTCCGGACTGGTACCTGCAGTCCGCCTGCTTGTGGTTGCCGCCGCACGTCCAGCATCCCGATCCGTGCCTGGGCTGCTGGCTCCTGGGGTTCGTATACCGTCCGGCTTACCTCCAGATTTACCGTCGCCTGTGCCTCCCTTTTTGCCGAGGCTCTTGCCGTCGCTCCTGCAATCCTTGCCGTAATGGCCCATTCTGGTTCGGCCAGTGCTGCGGGGTCAGCGCGCCGACGCCCATGTCGTCTGGGCCTCGTCTCATATTCTTCCGCCCGGCGTCCAGCTTCAACGAGTGCTTGGTGGAGGCGTAGCTGCTCAGCCTGTTGAAGACTCCGCCGCGTTGAAAATCAACTGCGTCTTCAAATCCGTCGGCGCCAGCCTGCACATGGCAGCGATCAGAGAATCCTCGCTGACCTTCCTTGCACGGCTGACCGTCTCTGTCCGCAATCCTTTCGCACCGGCGCCTCCTCATCAACCATTCCTCGAGAGCCTGCCCGAGCCTGTCGATGCTCTCCACCTTGTCTGGGTTCTGCACCTTCCCGAGAATCACGACCTGGCGCATCGCCGACGTGGGGTCGTACTCGGCGCGGAGACGTCGCCAGGCTTCTACCCCTTGGTGCTGCCCGGCGTTCCTGACGACCTTGTTGGCGCTGTGAGTCGAGAGCGATACGAGGTACGTGCATAGGTTTGCCTCCTTGTCCTCTAAGTCCACGGTGTTCTCGCCGAAGGCGTCCATGAAGTTCGCGCTGTCCAAGTCCCCGTCGTTCGTCACTTTTCACCGTTGGGAGGCCGCCCATTTTAGGGCAGGAGTGAGGTCCGGGCCGAACTTCGCCGACATGAAGCACACGACCTTGTGCGCCCACTCCTGGAGCTCGATCTCCTCCTTCCCAAAACGTTTTCCTGGCTGCCCTACCCCCCTCGCGTCGATGATCTCGTTCCCGCCGCGGCTCGCGACGCGCAGGGCCAAGTCTAAGGTCGCCCTCCTGTCGTTGTTGGTCTGCTCCTCCAGGCGCCTCGCCTCCGCGATCTGGACGACTGCGGCCTGCGTCTCGCGGCTGGCCTCGGCGAGCTGCGTCGCGAGTTGCTGCATCTCCTGCCGATGCGCCGCCGCCGTCTGCGCCTGTTGCTGCTGGATCGCGGCGATCTGCTGAGCTAGCTGCTCCATGGCCTACCGCCAAGTTGACGAGTCCAACTCGTAGCAACTGGCCACGCCGCTCACGCTTGTTGAGCGACTTCTTACTACGATGACCTCGCTTCGTGGGCATGCACCCGCGTGCCCTGCCCTGCACTGCCTCCCGCAGCGCCGGTGATGCCGCCGACGGACGCGGAGCTGCCCGCAGTTCAGTGCGGAGCTACCCGCTGCCGAGTCCCGTAATGGCTCGCGCGCTCGAGCCCGTGGATCGTCACAGCAGCCTCACACTACCATGATAAAATGTTTTGCTAAACCATAGCTTGGGCTCACCAGTCCGTGAGCCACCATGTCTACGTACAGTGCGACACTAGCTATTAACAAAACTGATCCCCCCTGGCTCGAAAAAACCGTCTCAACAAAGTTGCCCCCCCATGCTCCAAGAGACTGTGCGGGGTGACCCAAATTTGATCACAGCATCGCAGAACATATCAGAACTCGACAATCGAGCATAGCGTCGACGAACACGGCATTACAACGCATGGCACAACATAACATGTCATTCATAACACGATCCCAGCATACCATGACATAACATAACATAGAAATGCCATGACAAGATATAGCACACCGTCAAATCACATAACATACCAATACAGACCATGACATGTCATACTAATATTTGAATTCACCCACCATCACATACTTGAGCATATTACAACATATGTTGGCACACCTTGACACAATAATGGCATAACCTGATCGAACTCAGCAATGCCATGACAACATGTAGGATAACAGCACATCATATACCACACCAAAATATACCATGGCATAACAGAAGACGGCATAACACTACATCGCATAAAACAATATCCCTGTACACTACAATACACACATTGACAAAACATCTAAAAAAACATGACACAGCGTTACAAAACGTATCATAACACGACTGCAAAACGTAGCGGTACATACTAGCATAGCAGATCAAACGATAGTGTAAAGAGCCGAACCGCCAACACACATAACATCACATGACATTCCGGAACAAAACATGGCATAACATAAGACGGCATAACACAACATGTCATACCATAGCTGAGCATAGCGTAACATCCGGACATAACATATCGCACCATGGCACAGCAAGCCAGAACAGCCCATAACACGACCGCAGAGCATAGCGACGACGAACACGACAGAACAGAGCTTGACGCAACAAGAAATGACATAATAGAATATGATTATGACAGAGCATGACAAAACAGAACATAGCAATGCCATTACACAGTGGAGCATAACATAACATCACATCACATTCCATAACAAAACATGACATACCAGAAATCCGCCGACCCCTTGGGGTCACGGCGTGTGAGATGTTTCCCCCTCCCCAAACCTCTCCCCCAGAAGCCCGGTCCGGCCGGTTTGGAGGGGCGGAGGGGGCGGTCGGCCCAAGACGCCCAGGATGGCCCCAAGACGGCCCCAGAAGCCTCCCAGACGGCCCAGAGCCTCCAAGAGCATTCCCAAGAAGGGCCCCAGAGGCCAAAATCGTCGAATTCCAATTGGAAAAACGTACATTTTCATCATACACGACTTTTCGGCCTTCACGGCGTTGAAGACGGCCCCAGAGTCCCCCAAGACCGCCCCAAAACGGCACAGGAGGCTCCCAAGAGGCGCTCGAAACGGCCCAAGACGGCGCCAAGACGGCCCAAGAGGCTCCCAAGACGGCCCAAGAGTGCCCCAAGACGGCACAAAGAGAGGCCCAACAGGGGGAGCCTGAACCAACAATCCGAACCTTCTGCCCAAAACGGCCCAAAGGGGCCCAAGAGGCGCCCAGCAGGGCCCATGGCCCCCAAGAGGCCCCCCAAGAGGCCCCAAGAAGCCCCCAAGAAGCCCCCCAAGAGGCCCCAAGAAGCCCCCAAGAAGCACAAAAGAAGCCCCAAATACCACTTGAGGCATATAACTTTTAACCCGCAACCCAGGCACCAAGGATCTCAGGCCGACAACCAAAGCACGGTGGCGGGATAGGCCGAAGGCCACTAAACATATATATATATATATATATATATAGAGAGAGAGAGAGAGAGAGAGATAGAGAAAGAGAGAGAGAGAGAGATGCCGCGGGCATCTACCTCGATCGAGAAGAAGAAAAGGCGAAGGACGAGGAAGAGGAAGAGAACGAGGAAGAGGAACAAAAAGAAAGAAGATTTCGTCGTCGCCGCCGACGTCTCACAGATTTGCGTGGTCTTTCGACCACCCGAAGCATCTCCTCGAATTCAGCCCCCAAGAAGTGTTTTCGGTGCTGGGGACCACCGCCGAAAGTCCGGGATGTGGATCGATCCCCCTGGCCGGTGCCACCCCTTCGCAAAGAAAGGAGCACGGGGTGGATCGAGGCTCGAGGCATGAGACTCCCTATTTTTGGGCGCTCTCCGTCCCCTCTGGGCCTTCAAGAAGTTCCTCGTCGACACAGCTGGATCCACTCTCGAACTTCTGGCCGGACGACACCCCAGCTGGGTCTCAACGATCCCCGAGCCGATTCAGGAGGTGGAAAAGGAGGCCTGGGACATGCCCCGTGAAGGCCCGAAGAAACTCACAGAAGACCACGGAAAACTTCAAAACAATTCCCTACAAGGCCCCCCCCTTAAACCCCACACGCTACGTAGGACAGGCCGAAACCCCAAGATTGCCCAGCGATCGCGCGCGTTCCGCGAATTTTGTTTTTCACTCTTGCTGCCGCCCCAAATGAACGGCGGTGCGGCGTAAGCCAATGAATCGCCAGAACACAACATATAACATTATCATAGCCGAGCATAGCACAACATGTCCCTCAACTGGGCATGCTAACGACACAACACAACATACCATACCAGAACATAATCGGGTTTCTTTCAATTTCTTTCGTCAGGAGCTCTGGGGTTGTTGAATTTGGAGACCGCGGAACTCGCCAACTGGCCCCACTGCTGCACTGGACGAGACCACAGGGCCACGCGCGTAACGTTCCACCAACTAGGCGACGGCGCGCCGTCGGGAACAAACGCGTAATCTTTCGGTGGGGATCCTTCGAAGCAAACATTCCCCAATCATTTTTCTGTTTCTCTCCCGAGCGTGCGCCGTGGGGCTCGCCGCGCGGTGCAAGCACACACAGAGGGAGCTGAAAAAAAGGAACTCGTCAGACGTCAGGCTGCTTAGCAGCTGTAACAAACACAATTCGACTTGTATTGTGACAGGTGGAATTGTGACAGGTGGAGATCGACCGGAACTCACCCAGGGAAGAGACGAGGGCCTGTCAGAGGGACGTCCACGCAGCCAGCTCCGTGCTCGTGCGCAGCCTGCACTGAAGGGGTCCTAGCGGGAATTGAAAAATTTGGCGAACATTTCCCGACGATTTTTGTGGCCGGCTGGGTTCCCGTGTTCCTGGTTCTGGGTTCCCGCATTCCTGGTCATTGGCTCTGGTCCGATTTCGGTGGGTTCCCAGGTTCCCGGGTTCCTGGGTTCCGGGTCGATCTCTTGATCGATCCCATTTCACACCATCCACTGATTGGGCTTTTTCTCTGGTCGAACTTTTTCATTACGAAGTCCCCACTGGTCCCGAATCCATTTCCCAGGGCCAGTGTTTCATCCCGCGTCGCGTTTGCACGGTCCTGGGCCCAGAGGGCCTGTAGAGGCCGAAAATGACAAGAAGAACCCCCTCCCTCCTCCTCCTCCTCCTCCTCCTCCTCCTCCTCCCTCCTCCTCCTCCCTCCTCCTCCTCCCCCTCCCTCCTGTAGAGGGAGGAGGAGGAGGAGGAGGAGGAGGAGGAGGAGGAGGGGGGAGGAGGAGGGAGGGCCTGTAGAGTCTGCGTTGGATCTCTGGGTTCTTGGAGCCTGGCCCAGTGCGGCAGGTTCGCGTTGTGACGACCCTGGCGTGGAACGATCGGCGGCTTTCTGATCGCCCGATCGTTCCATGTAGGCCGACTCTGGGCCACCCTTGAACGCCCGCGGCGGGGTCGCCGCCAGTCGAAACGACGCGAACCTACCGTACCCTCACCTCTGCCCCTCGCTTATGCATGAGAGCCGCATCTAGACACGCATACGCGCACGTAGTGCTGTGCGGACCTTCTCCCGAATCGCACTGTGCATATCTGGCTGAACGTGTCGCGCTCGCGACCCTGCCCCGGAGAATGTCCGCTATACTTTGCGGGGTGGCGGTTGCAAAACAAAATATGCCCTGGTCAAGTCCTGCCCCCAAACTACCGCACCCAGTCCCCCACGTGCCCTGCTCCTCCCCCGCCTCCTCTCCCCGTAAACACCCCTCCCCCAAAGCAGGAGGAAGCAAGAGCAGCGGGATGCTGAGGAAGACGAGGACAAGCCGAAGCACGACGACGACGACGGCGCCGACGACCTTCTTGCCGTCGTTGGTCCGTATGCTCCCTGGCTCATGGAACATCGGCCTGTCCAAGCCCTCGAACCTGTCCCGGCACGCTCGTCTCTCGGCCTTGGCGAGACCTGGGCGAGGCGGGCTGGGGAATGTCTGACAACGAGGAGGAGGATAAGCAGCAGGAGTGGGGGCGGGGGAGAAGGAAGCCCCGAGCCTGAGGCCAACAGACATCCTGCAGGGGCGGGCTGTCGGCCTACACTTCGTCGATGGAGAGATAAGCGGGGTGTTCACCATGTGGGATGTTGAAGGGCCAGGGGTGTGGCAGTCGCCGAGTCGAGACCGCCCTTCGGAACGACCGAAGACGCCTTAAGCACAAAACACGTGCGAACGCACAACGATGTTACGCGAATCCCGACTGTGAAAACGAGTACGCTGGATATGCTAGTAGTGATCTGACTAGACGTCGCTTCGCTGGGGGGGGGAGACGACAGAAAGAGAGAGAGAGGGAGAGAGAAAACAAAAAAAAACACATAGAAAGAGACAGATATACGAACATATCATGGACTACCTAGAGAAAGAGAGACAACCAGGGAGAGGGAGATGGAGAGATAGAGAAAGAGAGAAAGAGAGGTAGAGAAACAAACAAATAAAAGAAACAAGAGAGGGACACATAAATATAGAGAGGGAGAGAGAGAGAGAGAGAGACACGAACGAGCAACAAGAGGGGGAGAGAGAGAGAGAGAACGGGAGAGAGGGAGCAACACAATGAATATATGGTTATAGAAACCAGATCACATCCAGACAAAACATACATGAGGCAGAGCGAGAGAGAGCGAGGCAGAGAGAAAAATGATGATGATGATGATGATGATGATGATGATGATGATGATGATGCTGATGATGATGATGATGATGATGATGATGATGATGATGATGATGATGGTGATGATGATGCTGATGATGATGGTGCTGAGGATGACGATGCTGCCGCTGCTGCTGCTGCTGCTGCTGCTGATGATGATGATGATGATGATGATGATGATGCGGCTAGTACTTTCGCTGAACAGTGCAACACAATACCAAGGGGGAGTCTTCGGAAGAGGAAAAGGGTGAGCAACATCAGCGGCAATAGCACACTGTGGAGACAACAAGGGAACACCCGGAGGTCGGCGAGGAGGGGGGGCAACGCGGGAACGCGGGAGGGAGGCTTCGCAAGAGGGAGGGCGGATGATGAATAAGGATGAGGATGTGCCGTTGAGCACGACAAAGGGAGAGAGGAGGAGGGAGGTAATGATGACAGAAACGAGAAGGCGGGGTAAGCATATGGATGACCAGAAGGGGAGGACAAACATAACCAGGATGAGGAGAACTAAAGGAGGGTGGGGTAAGGGAGGGAGGGAGGGAGAGAGGGACGGAGGGAGAGTGGGAAGGCAGGCTGGCGGAGGAGAGAGGAGGAAGGATGGCGATGAGGAGGAACATCGACAGGAGGCGAGAGGAGGGAAGATCGTATAACGATGAGGAGCACGGCGAGAGGGTAGGGATGAGGATGAGGAGGGGTGACGTCCAACTCTTCCTCGTCCCTTTCATCGCCTCCGCCTCGACATCCTGCTTCTTCTATCCATCCGCTATTATGCTCATACCATGCTCATCTCCCCCGCGACCTCCTCATAATCTTGGTCATGCTCAACCTCATAATCCACCCCCTCCGCCTAAACTCCTCCTCCGCCTAGCCCTCCTCCTCCTCCTCCTCCTTCTCCTCCGCCTAAACCTCCTCCCCTTGTTACTCCTCATCCGCTCCACCCTCCCTCCCCCTCCCCCTCCCCCCCCCCCCGTCCCACTTGTCCCCCTGCTCTCCTCTCCCTCCCCCTCCCCGCTTCCCCTCCCCTCTGCTCCTCCTCCTCCTCCTCCGTCCTCCCCTGCCCCTCGCGCCCCCCCCCCGTCCTCCCCTCGGCCCCTCGGCTCCCCGCCTCCTCGCCCCCCCCCTCCCGCGCCCGTGCCGCCCGCTGCTCCTCTCTCGCGCGGGCCCCTGGCGGCGGTCCCCCGGAGCGCGGGGCCCGTGGGGCGCGGCGGGGGGCGCACCACGCCCGGCCCCGCGCTCCCCCGATGCACGGGCCGCTCGCGCCCCTGCCCAGGCCGCTTGGCACCTCCTCGCCGGTCCCCGCTGCCGCCCTCCCTCGCGCCCTCCCCCCCGGGGGAGAGAAGAAGGGGCGTGCACGTGCATGTGAATCCATGTTGGCTTCAAGAGTGCGCATGGCGCGATCCTCCGCAACACGAGGCCGTCCTCGCGGACTGGGGGGGGGGGGCCTGCCGCACTCATGCCTTTGTGAGCTCCCTACCCCCGCCCGCCTCCGCTCGGCACTTCCCTGCTCGCCTCGCGCCTGCTCTCCTCGCCACGCCGAGAGCCCCACCCTCCACGGGGGGAGGTGGCCGTCGGGACCACTCCGGAAAAGCAGCCGTCGGGCATCAGAGGCCAGGCCCACCTCTGCCGACATCGCCATCCCGCCAGCCAGGCGCCGGAGCACCCCCTCGGCGACGAAGCGACACCACAGCCACGATCGGCGGTGGACAAACCTCCCTTCAGTAAACCTCCCTTTAGTGAAAACCGCCTGGGACCGAAACCGACGGACCTGGACCCGCAAAAATGACGGCCGCGACGCCCTCTCGCGAACCGAAAACGGCCCATTCCTTAATCGACGTGTCAAGGTAGGAGGTCTGTCCAACCCCGACACGAAGCGAAACCTCCCCAAACGTCCGGCGGTCCAGTCTTTCTGCGGCGGGGCCGTTCTGTTTGGCCCCGAGTCGCTCTTCGACGGCTCCGGGGCCCGTGGAGGGCCCTCGGCGGCCGAGCACAGCCCCGAACTGGCCGCGCCTTGTTTTGTTCGCAGGCTCGGATCTCTGGGCCAGCGACGAGCCGGCACCGCGAGGGCGTGGACGCGGACATTGAAGGGGCCCTGGGACACACAAATAAATACACACAGATGAAACTATCCCCCATATTTTCCCATATTTTCCGGGTTTCTGTCTTCCCCCCCACTTCCAATATTTTCCATGTTTTCCTAGGAGTCGACGATTAATTGTGTCTGTGTTTTTTTTTTTCCCTCCTGGGACATGCTCGCCGCACGTGGCGCGCCTTGCCCCCCCCCCCCCCCCCCCCCCCCGCCCCGGCGGAGCGGCCCACGGGGGCCGCGCCCCCGAGCCCAGACCGACAGGGCGTGGGCTTCCTGTTCGTCCTCCCGGGGGAGAGAAGGATCCTCGCGCAGCTGGCTTTGAGCCTGTTTTTCTTTGGATTCGGGCAAGTTTACTTGCATGGACGGGGGGAGGGGGGCTGAGTCTGAAGCAAGCCGAAAACAATTCGACGTGCGGAAATCACGCAAGTCGAAAGGCACTTGCACGCTCGTGTTCGATTGAAGAGGGGCGAGGGGGGAGGGGGCCAACGCCATGCAAGTAAGCTTGCCTGGATCTAAAGAACAACAGGCTCCTGGCGCCTCCTGGCGCTGGGAAGCGCCCGGTGTGCATCGCGGGATGGGCCCAGCGGCAGAGCGGAAGCCGGCCGTGCGCAGCGGACTTCGTGGCCCCCCTTTCCCTATCCCCCCCCGTTCGTTCGGCCCCATCCCTATATAGCTCGCTTGCCATGTCCCCCCTTATTCAGCGTTTTCCTTGCACTCGGCGGTGGACAGACCTCTCTTTGTGACGGACGAGTAACACATACCCATACCCATAGGGGGGTCGTTGGGAGGAGGACTGGCTGTGGCGGCTATGGGTATGGGTATGGGTTGTCGGACCCTGGGGAACGCTCCCGTTCGAACGGGGACCCCCATCCGACAACACGCACCCATAGCCCTCTCCGACCCCTCTATGGGTATGGGTGTGTGTGTTGTTGGTTCGTCACAGTTAGCAACCCACCCTTCAGTGAAAACGGCCTAGGACCGAAACCGACGGACCTGGACCCGCAAAAATGACGGCCGCGACGCCCTCTAGCGAACCGAAAACGGCCAACTCGCGAATCGAAGTGTCAGGTAGGAGGTCTATCAACCTCCGACCCAAAAGGATCCTCTTCGTCGCGGGAGAAACGGACCCCTCTTCTTTTGGAGTGAGAATGCTCTTTCGGAGGATCCTCCTTCTCGTCGGGGTCTCCGACCTCGCGGTCAGACACCCCAGCGACGATGCGACACCACGGCGACGAAGCTTTGCCTCAGCGACGAAGCAACACCGCGCGGGCGTGACATGGATCTGATACACGCAAGAGTGGCCCTATCGGCACGAGTGACCTCTGGTGCGCGGATCCAAGGGGCGCAAGGGGGCCAAACCCAAGCGCGCAAGCAACCGCTACCGCATCGCGCTCAGCGATCGGGGGACCCTGATTCGGGGATCTGCTAACCCGGGTCAATCAGATCCGGGTCTACAGGAAACCAAACAACTGCACTGCAGGAAAACAAAACTGCAACGGAGGGCTTCGCAAACCCGGGTTAGCCAACATGCGCGGCCGCCTCGCGGCCACGAGCGGCTCGCTAACTTGGGTCAGCCAGAAGGGGGGTTCGCAAGATATTGCAGGATCCGGTGCCCTGGCTGACCCCCAGTTGCATCGACCCCCGTCTCAAGGCTCCCGACCGATGAGCCCGCACCAAAGATCACTCCGGCAAAGGGCCTCCTCTTTTTCCGCCGCAGCACGGCAGAGGTCCGCACGGGCGCTCAAGGAATCGGGAAGCACGCCACTGACTAATTACCCGGCTGCAAGAGAGGCACGCGGGAGGAGAAGCAGCCGCAGAGGACGGGGGGGAGGAAGGCACTCACGGCTAGAATTAGGTCGGGCATGTCCCCCTGTAGGCGGATTTTGGACGAAAAATGAGAAGTAGTCAAAACATACTCCCAAAATTGTCAAACATTTCAAAAAATTTGCCCTGACCATTTGACTGCTTTGGGATATCCCCCTGTAGACGGAGAGGCCCGACTTAAGGCTAGAAGGGCCACTCTCACGTGTACACGTCGGTCGAAGTAGGTACAAGTATCAAGCAGAAAAACGGATGAGGTGGGTTGGGCCCACCCGGCCCTCCCAGAGAAGCACAAACACAGCCAAAGCAGATCGATTCCTCAAGTAGGCATGCGCCTGGAACTAGATCGGGATTTGGGAGCCCAGACATACCTGCTTTCAACAAAAGGCGCGTACGGCAGGATCGTGTGGTGTCGACCCCGGCGTTGGTTTCTGACACCGCGGGGATCGTTCAACCTTGAACGATCGGGCGTTTCCGAAGCGTCAGCTCGTTCAGCCTCGACCAATTCTGGGCCGCCGGCGGCGTTCAACGTTGAATGGCGGCGGCGGGGTTGCCGGCGGTCGAAACGACGCGACCCTACCGTAGCCGAAAATGTCACGCTCGCCGCCCGTGACGCGCGGACCGCCCCGACGCCACCCCCCTCTCGGGGATCTGCTGACCCGGGTCATTCCAGACCCGGGTCAGTCAGGCCTTGCAGAATCCTGCAACCTCCTGCAAGATCCTGCACCCAAACCCGGGTCAATGCGAAGGATCCTGCAAGATCCTGCACCCAAACCTGGGTCCTTCGACCAGGAGCCCAGGGTCTGGTGCCGTCGCGCTGCAGACTGGCCGCCGGGCGGAGGGAACACAAGCAACCAGACGCCAGGACGCGGCGCTGGGCTGGCAGATCGGCGCGGCAGGGTGCTGCGCTACCGTTTGTCCGAATACTTGTCCGGCTCCAACGGCAACGATAGCTGGGTCCATGCGCACGCACCTTGGCCCCGCAGGACCCTGCAAGATCCGGAGCTCTGGCGGACCCCCGTCTCTGTGGACCCCCGTCTCTCGAGCAGAGCCCCGACCCTCGACGGGAGGCCCGCCCCGGCGGGGCGGGCCGTGCTCGCCAGAGGAGGAGGAGGAGGAGGAGGAGGAGGAGGAAGAGGAGGAGGAGGAGGAGGAAGGAGGAGGAGGAGGAGGAGGAGACGAGGAGGAGGAGGAGGAGGAGGAGGAGGAGGAGGAGGAGGAGGAGGAGGAGCACGTGGAGGAGGACCGCCCCGACGCCCCCCCCCCCCTCGACGGGCGGCCCGCCCCGGCGGGCCGTGCTCTCCAGCGGGCTTCCACTGCGGCCGCTCGGGCACCGGCTCCGCGAGCCGGTCCGAGTCCCTAGAGGCGTCGGCGCGGGGGCGAGGAGGGGCAGGGGGGTGGGAAGGAGTGAGGAGGGGCGGGAGGGAGGAGGAGGAGGAGGAAGGAAGAAGGGGAGGCAGGAAGGGGGAGCGGGGCGCGGTGAGGGGGACCTGAGGGGAGGAGGAGGAGGAGGAGGAGGAGGAGGAGGAGGAGGAGGAGGAGGAGGAGGAGGAGGAGGAGGAGGAGGAAGAGGAGGAGGAGGAGGAGGAGGAGGGAGAGGAGGAGGACCAGCGCTCGGAGGAGGAGGTGGAGGTGGAGGAGGAGGAGGAGGAGGAGGAGGAGGAGGAGGAGGAGGAGAAGGAGGAGCAAGGGAGACGGGGGAGCGGGGGGGCGGAGGAGGAAGCGGGAAGGAGGAAGAACCAGGTGCAGGATGCAGGAGGATGGGGGAGGCAGACGTGGGGAGAAGAGGCTGGGTGGGCCAGAGCCGCCCTGCTGCCCGGATGCCCCCCCGGAGGCACCGCCGAGGTCCGCGCTCTGCGCGCGATGGTGGAGGAGGGTCGGATAGGACAGGCGCTTGGAGGCGGAGGGGGAGGATGCGGTCGGACCTAGGCCAGAAGAACATGCCACAAGAACATGAGACCCTCCGTCAGACAAAACACGCAGAGCGTTCAAGGGTACCTACCCCAGGATGCACAAGAGCAGCCATCAAGCACGAGGAACACTGGGGTCTCTCCGAACATACCTCGATCTTACACCTCGGTCCGACTGTACGGTCATCGCGCCACCAGCAGTTCGGAGGCAACTCCTAGGAGGATATCGCAAGAACGACTGAAACATACGAATCCCAATGAAGGCACTAATAAGCGGAATTCGCAAAGATGAAGCCCATGATTCAGCGGGATCAGGCTGGTTTCAACGGGAGTAAGCAGGATTGAACTAGAATAAGCTGCACGAACAGAAACTGTTATCGGAACTCCGCACGGATTTCTTCTGTCGGCGCTGGAGCCCCCTGGGGGCGCCTCTGGCGCGCTCTGCGAAAGAGAGACCAGCGTCGATCCAAGTAATCCTCGCAGACCCCCGAAAGTGCATGTTCGTGCAGTTTTCTGGTCTTCGAAACCATCACGCTACCAGAAGGGCCGCACGATACAACAAGGAACGACGTGGCTTCCTGGCCGCGGAGAACCTCGGCCACGCACACGTTCCCCGAGCTTGGTCTCAGGAACGGCCCGAACACCAGAGACCGGCCAGAGCAACTCCTGAGTAATTAGGTCAGCGCAGCAACGAATCAAAAGCGATTGCGCCCGAACGAAGCCAGCTCAGGCAGGGCTCTGCGGGTTCTGGGCCATGGATGCGTCAGCGCCGATGCCGAGTGTAACCTCCCAGACGTTGCGACCGACGGGAGGCGGCCCTCGGCGAAGGGCGGCGGTGCAGGGCGAGGGGGAGGGGCGAAACTAACCGACGGGGACGGGGCGGAAAAGGGGAGATGGGAGGGGGCGGGACGGGAAGATGGGAGGAGGGGGTTCGGGGGGGGGCAAGGTTGGGGGAAAGGAGAGAAGGGGGAGGGGTAAGAGAGAAAGACGGGAGGAGGGGATTGGGAGGGCAACGTCAGATGGGGGCAGTGGGGGAGGGGGGGGGCAAGCTGGGCGCGCTAGCGTCAAATCTGACGTCCTACCCCTCCCTCCCATCCCTTACCATGGCGTAGAAATCCGATCTATTCGCACAGTCGGATGTCGAGCAGGGCAGTGACCCCAAGAGAGTAAGCGATGGATAGAAAAACATGGCGTAGAAGAGTACGGCAGAGCATAGTATGTCATAGTATGGCGTGGCATTGCGTAATGACGCATTGCATCACAAAGCATAGCAACACAAAGCATGGCATCGCACAGCTGCGCACAACACAACATCGCATTGCATGCCGTGGAATGGCACCGGATGATTTGGAGGGTAAAGGTCCCGTCTACGAGAAGACAGGGCCTGTCCGGAATGCCGGCCCCATGTCCTCCGCAACCGTGCCTGCCCGATGTGGGCGCTTTCGAATGCCAAGTGGCGTCCGGAGGCGCGGGAACGAGGCCAGCGCTGCTGGGGGAGGAGGATTTTGAATGACCAGAGCGCAGAAATGAGGGCGGCGCTGCAGCGGGATAACTATCTTGGAAGAACCAGACACGACCATATTGAAACTAACACATTATAAACACATGAAATCCAATGTCAAACAACAGCGGAGAGGACGGGCCACTCTCTGGACAGAGTCAGGGGAGAGAGAAGAGTAGTACCCATATTGTGCAATTGTACAGGAAGGTGGGAAGTGGGGATGCGGAGAGCAGCGTTGAAAGGGGAAGATAGGGGAGAAGGGTATGGGAGACGGGGATGGGGCGAGCGGCGAGATAGGGCGAGCTGCGAGACCCACCTTCCCTGTTCCCCTATTCTGCTCCCCTCCTCCTTCTCCTCCTCCTGCGCCGCCCAGTGCCCCCCCTATCCCTTCTCCCCTCACTCCCTCCCTCCTTCCCTCCCGCAGAGACGTAGCACGACCAACCCCCGCCGCTCTCCTGCGCGCCAGGTCGGATTTGGTCCATCCGCGGCCCAGAGGTCCCGACCGCTTCCCCGCGGCAAGCTTGTCGCCCTGGAACTTCGATGGCCCCAGAGCCCGAAAACAGCCCCCGAGAGCCGACGTCGAGGAAAAAAAACGGTTGACAAAGTCAGATCATTGGAGATCTGGAAATCGTTGTAAATGTTCGACGATAACCCAAATTATCCGTTGGGGGGAGGAGGGAGGTGCTGGCAGATAACCAAACCTTTTTGCATTGGGCAGCCCCACGCATGCCCGCGAACACTAAACGTGCAACCCCTGCGCAACCGACAAGGTCAGGTCCTCCGGGGGGGGATGGCAAGGGGGGAGAAGACATCGCCAGACCCCTCAGAAACAATCTGCTGACTCCCTGGGAGGAATGCGGCAGGGCCCCCCGCCACGCTCTTCGTCCATCCAGACCTGGGCAGCCACTCCTCCGCGGCCAGCGCGGAGTTATCGTCCCGCACCCGTATCTTGTCCGCGCCGGCCAGGCCCAGGAGCGCCCGCAGCCCCGTCAGAGGGCCCCCCCCCCCTCCTCCACCCCTCCTCCCCTCCCCTCCTTCTCTCCTCCTCCTCTCCTCCTTCCTCCTCCTCCTCGGCTTCCTCCTCCTCGCTTCTCCTCCTTTCCCTCCTTCCTCCTCCTCCTTTTCCCTTTCCTCCTCCTCCTCTCTCCTCCTCCTCCCTTCTACTACTACTTCTCCTCCTCCTCCTCCTCCTCGCCTCCTCCTCCTCCTCCTCTCTCCTTCCCCCCCTTCACCCTCCCCCTCCTCCTCCTCCTCCTCCTCCTCCTCCTCCCCTCCTCCTTCCCTCCTCCTCCTCCTCCTCGTCCTCCCGCTCTGCCTCCTCCTCCTTGGGGGGAGGAGTGGGGGATGGGGGATGGGGGCGGGGGAGGAGTACCCGATTCGGGAACAATCGAGATTGTCCCATGACCGGCAGGAGGAGGAGGAGGAGGAGGAGGAGAGGAGGAGGAGGAGGAGGGGAGGGGAGGAGGGGAGGAGAGGAGGAGGAGGAGGAGGAGAGGGAGGAGGAAAAGGCGGAGGGGGATATGGAGGACGAGGAAGAGGAGGAGGAGGAGGAGGAGGAGGAGGAGGAGGAGAGGAGGAGGAGGAGGAGGAGGAGAGGAGGAGGAGGGGGGGAGGAGGAGGAGAGGAGGAGGAGGAGGAGGAGGAGGGGGAGAAGGATGGATGATGAGGGGAGGAGGAGGAGGAGGAGGAGGAGGAGGAGGAGGAGGAGAAAGATGAGAAGGAGGAGAGGAGAGGAGGAGGGGGAGGAAGAGGAGGAGGAGGAGAGGAGGAGGAGGAGGAGGAGGAGGGAGGAACGAAGAAGGAGGGGGGCGGAGGAAAAGGAGAAATGAGGTAATCCAGAAGACAAGAGACGACAGGACGAAGAGGCGGGATGACGAAGGGGAAATGGAGCATGAGGCGGAAGAGGAGGCGAGGATATGATAACCTAAACAAGGGATGAAAACACGAGGGAAGGGTACCCCCCTTCTGGCCCTGCTCCCCTCCTGCGCCCACCCCCTCCTGCTGCGGCTGCAGCTGCTGCTGGTTTTCACCCCGGGGAAGATAAGAAACAGGGATATGTTGATGATGTTGATAATGCTGCGGCTGCTGCTGCTGCTTCTGCTGCTGCTGCTGCTGCTGATGATGATGATGATGATGATGAGGATGATGGTGGTGACCATGCTGATGTTGGTGATGATGAGTCTGAACGTGATGATGGTCATGCTGATTATGGATATGCTGATGAGGATGAGGATCTAAAGCAGAAGAGACAGTCTGGAGAATATCCCCTGGCAATGATGCTGGTTGTGGTAATGGCGATGCTGACAGTGTTGATGATGCCGGCTATGATTATGATGATGCTGCTGATGATGATGATGCTGATCACGAATATTGTGATGACCACGATCACGATCATGATAATGTTCAGGATCATGTTGGTGCTTCTGACACTGTTAGTGACAATGATGATGATGCTGATGATGACACTGATGCTGATTATGAGGATGATGATGATGCTGATGATGATTGCACTGAGGTTTATATAGGAGCTCTAGCAGACACACACACACAGGTCGGCACAACGTCCAAGATTACCATGATGTGTTAACGTGTCATTAATGTGTCTCTTCCCTTCCATGTCCTACATTATCCCATATGTCTATGAAACGCGCAGGTGGTTGTGTTTGTTTTGACCTGTCCCTCATGAGATGAGGAGGCCGAACTGCTGACAAGCAAAATGACTGTACCAGCAGCACCCGCAGCTCTAAATGCATCAAATAACAACTTCAGTGGCACCCCTACTACTCCTTATCCTCTTGCTTCTACCTTCGCTCTACTCCTCCTTATTCCCCCTTGCCCTCTTCCTCCTGGAAAAAGACAAATGATAAAAGCACGTAAATATCCAGAGATCCGCGCGAATCTCTTGGATCCGCGCTCGATCCCCCCTTCCTAGCGAGCGGAGTGCGCCAGGGAAGGCGCGAGATGCGAAGCCAGAGGTGTGCCCAGCAACGAACTATGAAATCAGCGTTGTCCTCCTAAAGTTTGTGTTTATGCTATCTGTAGATTCTTGTCCTCCTTCTCCTCCTCGCTCTTCCTCCTCGCTCCTCCTCCTCCTCCTCATCCTCTCCTCAATCCTCTCCTCAATCCTCTCTTCCTCCTTCTTCTCCTCCTTCTTCTCCTCCTCCTCCTCCTACTCCCCCTGGCCCTCCTCCTGCCTCACCGCCCTTCGACATCCTCCAGGCCGTAGGCAAACCAACAGGTACCGATACCGCAAATGACTCCCCAAACCTCTCCTGGGGTGCGTTCTGGCCCGAACTTCCAAGCGAATCTGGCCGCGGTGGCGAAGGCCTCCCAGGAGGCCCCAAAGAGGCGAACACCAGGAAAGGGTAGCGGTATCTCAGACGAAAGCAGGACAGGGGCGGCAGAGTCGGACAGGGATAAATGGGGGATCTTTGAGATCTGGCGGTTCTGGAGGATGTATCGAGCGCTGCGGCTCTCAGAGCGTTCAAGAACGCTCCGAAAGCATTCTGGATGTATGTATCCCTGTCCCAACTACGCCCGAGTATCCGTATCCAGACATCTGGCCCTCCAATTGTATGTATTCGATGAAAGGACTCCTGGAGATGTGGACCGCTTCCCCAAAGCCAATTTTTCATCTTGAATCGTTTCTTGACGGTCCCGGGGTCCGTTGAGGGTCCCGGAGAAACTAGCCAAAAACTGGCAGCTCATTTTTTTTGGCCTTCCTCTGAAGACCGAGGCCGCGAGGGTTCCTGGGCCCAGGTGCTGAGGCCGACGACGGTGCAGGACCGCTTCTGGCCGGAGGCGCTCTGCACGAACAACCTGTCGCCGAGCTTAACGCCGGGCGCCTCTGAGGGCGGGGAGGAGGGGGAGGTGGAGGGAGAGCAGGAGGAGGAGGCGGAGGAGGAGGACGAGGAGGAGGAGGAGCAGGAGGAGGACGAGAAGGACGAGGAGGAGGCGGAGGAGGAGGAGGAGGAAAAGGAGGAGGAGGAGGAGGAGGGGGAACGAGGAGCAAGGAGCGAGGAGGAGGAGGAGGGAGGAAAATGAGGAGGAAGGTGGAACTGAACGGAAATGAATGCCCGAAGGGAAAAGCACAGCACTACAAACCTGTGCAAGCATAAGGTTACTTGCCTCTGGCGGCTTCTTTGATACGACGATGAGGAGGAAGCGCGAGAAAAAGCAGGAGAAGGAGGAGGAGGAGACGGATGATGATGATGATGAGGAGGAGGAGGAGGAGGGGAAGGAGGAGGAGGAGGAGTAGGATGAGGAGGACGAGGAGGAGAAGGAGGACGAGGAGGAGGAGGAGGAGGAGGACGAGGGAGGAGGAGCGAGGAGGAGCGAGGAGAGGGAGGAGGAAGAGACGAGGAGAAGGAAGAGGAGGAGACGAGGAAATGAGGCGGCGTGACGGAGGTAGCGGGGGTCGGGCAGAAGAGAACAGATACGAAGACAACGCCCGTGCAACCGCACCGTGCTTCGAGTCCCTTCGGGGCCCGCTCCGGCGCATAGTGTTTCGGCCCTGCGGGCCGAAGAGCTGGGCACCGAGCCATTCCTGTGTCGCGTGCCAACAATGCTTCGGGAGACGCCAACGCGGTACAGTGCACACGTGTCGTCCGTGGGAAGTGGGTGTCATCCTGCCTCCATGTGCTCCCTCCCCTACTTCCTCCCCCTTGTCCTCCTCCATCGTCGTCGTACTCGGCGTCGTCGTCGTCCTCTTCCTCCTCCTGTTTTCCTTTTTTCCTCTTCTTCCTTCCTGATTATTAATCTTGCTTGTTTGTGTTATGACTGTTTTGGCTTATGATTACTATTTGCATTATTATTCGTATTATTATCCGTATTATTCCCAACCCTCCTGCGTTGGGTTCTCGTTTTGAATAGAGCAGTGCGGTCGCGTCTCCTCCTTCTCCTCCTCCTTCCCGCCTCGTTCCTCCTTTCCTCTTCCCCCCTGCATCTCACCTTGCTCGTCGCCGCGTGTCAGCTTGCCTCCTGCCTGGTCATCCCTGTGCGGGGCTGCGATCTGCGAAACTGTCGCCACTTTCGAGGGCTGCTGGGGGGCCCAGCGGAGTGATGTCATACTCAGACCCAGATTAGACCTCGCCATCCCTGGGGGGGCTGCGATCTGTGAAACTGTCGCCACTTTCGAGGGCTGCTGGTGGGTCCAGCGGAGCGAGGCACCACGGGGACCCAGATTCGATCTCGCCATCCCTGGGGGGCTGCGATCTGCGATGTGAAACCGTCGCCACTTTCGATGGCTGCTGGGGGGCCCAGCGGAGTGAGGCACCACGGGGACCCAGATTAGACCTCGCCATCTCTGGGGGGCTGCGATCTGCGAAATTGTCGCCACTTCCGAGGGCTGCTGGGGTGACCAGCGGAGTGAGCAACCACGGGGACTCAGATTAGACCTCGCCATCGCTGGGGAGGGGCTGCGATTTGCGAAATTGTCGCCAGTTTCGAGGGTTGCGGGGGGGGGGCAGCGGAGTGGGGTACTCAGATTCGACCTCGCCATTCCTGGGGGACTGCGATGTGCGAAACCGTCGCCACTTTCGATGGCTGCTGGGGGGCCAGCGGAGTGGGTCCTACGCAGACTCAGGCTCGACTTCGCCATCCCCGAAGGGCTGCGATCTGCGAAATTGTCACCACTTTCGAGGGCTGCTGGAGGGCCCAGCGGAGTGGGGACATATTTGGATTCATATTAGACCTCGCCATCCTTGGGGGGCTGCGACCTGCGAAACTGTCACCACTTTCGAGGGCTGCTGGGTGGCCCAGCGGAGTGACGTCATACGCGAGCCTGGAGCTTTAATCTTCGTTCTTTCGATCGTCGTCCTGTGAGCCGTGCACTGCGTGCGCATCCCATGTAGTTTGCACAGCAATTCACATCGCCTACATTATCGTTGTTCCTGCTAATCTTGGCCTACCCCTCTTGCCACTTGATGCACGTGGGTTGGGTACGTCGCAGGGTAATTATTAATAGAAATTAATTCATTAATGGATGGAGGAAGTAATTAATCAACCAATTAATTAATGAATCAATCCATTAGCTATACTTAAAACCCTACAAGAAGAATCGTGGCCAGTCATATTATTACGATTTTCCTCCTCCTCCTTGTCCTCCTCCTTTTCGTACGGCTGAGGCACGACTGGTCACTCCGCGAGCGGCCACCACCCGACTACAGCGCGCAGAAACGGCAGAGCTGGGACCATCCACGAAGGGAGGAGTCCCCTTAGAAGTTTGCTCCCTCCCGAACTCTTCTTAAAGCACTCGCAAGGCAACTTAAGGAGGGGGCTGCCACGACTGCTGGCTAACCCTCTACAAGAAACACAACACACGACTGGGACACCGCTCTCTTCAATCCTGGCCCAATGGAGGTGATGCCTGGGACCCTCCACTTTCACGTAGGAAGTCCGAGAGACTGGGGCTCAGGGCAACCACGTGGTGTCTGGGTCGAACTCGAGACCTGTCGTGAGCATCTCATACACCTCTGGGCAGAACCATGCCAAACAGGAATGTGCTCAGACCTAGGAGGCGGAGGCACATGGAATTTCGCACGCCTTCTGAATTTACCGACTTGGGCCTCGCACGACGGGAAACCTCCCAGGACATGCAACGCAGCAGTGACAAGGGCCTCGTACTCTTGTACACGTTTCTCAAAGGTCAGCAATTCTTGGGGCGACTGCTCGTCAGCCTTAGCCTACATTTTGGCCTAGTGGTCGGCCGTCGTGGAACCATGGCTGTCCCGCGAAACGTTCTCATCCGCCGCATCGATCGAACACCCGTGAACAGCATTCTTACGAAGCGAGATCCAGTCGCCAGCTCCAGCGTCTCTGGCTATGGACCTCCAGAAAAGAAACCACTCCTCGATCCCCCCCCCGGGCCCTCGACGGAGACCTCGCACCAAAAGAAAAGCCCAAACCATCAACACCCATGGCCTTGGGAGGAGCACCCGGCGACCGCTCCTGCCTGAACACGACCAAGGCCAAGGCCGCGTGCTCCGCATCACCTGGGAACGACGCGAATGCCTGAGGGAAAGGGCTGTAAACATCTTGTCGGCGCATCCCGTCCGCGTTCATTCCAACGGCGGCAACACCAGAAGGGGCAACTTCTTCCCGAGCGGCGCGGGAACAACAGCCATCCGTAAAACAAAATCGGGATGGGGCCCAAACAAAAATCAGGTTCCGCGGTTTCTCCGTGGCCCCCGAAAAACCTTCGACTCCAGTCATCGCGCTGAGGTGGGGCATCTGGGCCGGCAGGCCATAACCCGAGGAGCGTTCGACAATTCTCACCGCGCTCCAAGGCCACGACCCGAGGAACTTTCGACCATTCTCGACCGCGCTCACCGCTGCAAACGCAGTCAGCAGCGCGTCGCTGCGCAATGTCAGGATGCTGGCAGACCCCGCAGCGGCGCCAGATGATGTCCTCGCCGCGCAACGGACATGTAAACTCGGCGTCGCATCCCCGCTTCCTGAGGGGCACTTCTGAAGGCACCATCAACGACTTGTCTTCGTGAAAAGGGGGGGGCAGATACCTCCATCCGCAAGACCTTTCTTCCCGGGGCGCAGCGAGGCCCCAAGGCCCGCGCAGACCGCGACAGATATCCGCGGGCCAGAGCAGCAACGCAATGTTCAGTGACCTGAGACAGGGAAGACTCGGTCAGCACCCATCTTGGCCCTGGAGCGCCACTCGGACCGCGGGGCCTTCCCCTGACCAGCCGCCAGCTTCCAGCCGGAGGGGCGCGGCAGAGACTAACCCACGGGTTTAGAACAAAAACGAAGGCGCACAAACAATGTGCCTCGGGCACCCTGGAAAGCCGAAAGACACACGCAGGAAATGCGTTGTTCGAACATCTAAAGCTCAGGGCGTCACGGGGCCTGGGGGGCACATGCCTACTGCCCTCCGAACTGCGCGACCGCTCCCGGCAGTGGCGCTTCACACATCCCCCAGCTTGAGTGATTGGGTATCGCATGCCTTCGGTGGCCCGCATCAGGTCCATATTGCAGCCCTTCTTGCTAATCCCCCAGACTCGCACCGCCGATTGCCGACTAATCAGAAGCCCCCGACACGAAGTCCCTCGACTTTCAAGCTCATTGGACACAGCTGGTAGAACCCCAGCTTCGAACTAGCTTTTCTCGAGTTTGGGGGGCGCCTGGGTGCCCGAGAGCTTAGAGATGCGATGATTGAGTGTTCTGCACAGGATTCTTAAATATCAATTTAGCAGAGGCCTGCCACTGGCGTTTCCCGCTGCGAAGCTGACGCCGTGGCTGGCGGGGGCAAGGGGCCATGGACCTGCAAGTGTGCCTAGCCTATGCTTGATAGCTTTTGATGGCCCAGCGCCGTTCGCGGTGGCGGGCATCTTCTTCCCGGCTAGGAGCGCTCGAAGTCTCTGGGATACAGTGGCGAGGATGGTTGTTAGATCGCGAAGCTTCGCGACGCAGTCCTCGAGGCTGCCGCGCCAGGGGTGGGCAGAGAGATCGTCCACGTGAAGTCCCTCGCTGGCGTTCTCCGTACCCCTGTGATGAACAACGGTGGAAGGAGGAAAGACTCTGCCTCGTTGGTCGCAGAGGCGCCGCCTGTCACTGTGCCCCTGCGCGGGGGCGATGGCTCTGGACGCGTTCCGTCTAGCAGAGGATATCGCTTTGAACGATGTTGACATGGCGCAGATGAAGATGTAGCGGGGGGGGGGCTCCGAGATGACACTTTGATCCAACAACCTCCGATGGCTGATATGCCCGTAGAACCGGAGGAGGTCCCGTGGGAGGTCCCAAAGGAGGGCCCGAGAAGATGTCGGAGGAAACCCTTGGGCCCCAGAGTGTGTCGAAGGCGCTCTGGCCCTGCCCCATCGAGAACTCAGGTCCCAATCGAACGCGCTGCCCCCGTGCCCTCCAGGGGTTGCCGCGGGACTTCCCGCGGGGCCTCGCGGACCCCTGCCTGGCGCCCCATCAAGAAAGCTACGCGCTGCCGCGCCCGAGAAGGCCCTGGACCTGGTACATCAACCAAGTGAAACAGCCACGAGAGGTCCAGCAACGCCTGATCGGACAAGAGCGAGTAGCGCATAGGGCGGAAGCCGCCAGGAGTGCAAGTGCACTAATTGAAACGACTGCTGACGCGTCGAATTATCTCAGGGCTGACGCCCTCTGGGACTGAAACGCGACCAGGAGGAAGAGCTACTTCACCTGCCTGTGCATCAGAATCAAAGGCCTGACAGGCAGTTGCCCGCGTCTGCCTCTCAGAGAGCCAGCCAGGCAAAGGGCGAGCTGGAACCATATTTATCAGCGCATGTAAACCCTCCGTTGACAGGCCGGCCACTCCGTGGGAAACCGACCACCTGCCGAATGCTGCCTCCTACTGCCTCTGCGCACCACCTCTTCCACGATTCCCCGGTGCGAGATCGATCTCCGACTTGCCCCAACTTGACCAATTCCCGATGACAGCCAGGAGCAGGTCGCACGGATCGAAGATTTGGTCGAGGAGTGGTGCGCCTGGAATCTCCAGCGCAAGCGTAGCTGAACAGGATGACAAAAGTCACCCCCTCCTTTCCAGCGCCCCCTGAAAGGGCCCCCCCAAACGGGGAGCAGGCGCCATTGCCGAAGAAGCCCTGAGAAACGCGACTCGCTGCGCCCGCGCAAGAGGAGGGCTCGGAATTCCCGCGGCCGATGAAAGACCCATTCCGAGGCTCTACCAAGGAAAACATTATCGGAATGTCTTGATGCCCAACAAAGCCTTTAGGGGCGCGTTCTTGAAGTTCGACTTGGGGCCTCCAGGAAAGCCGGTTGCCTCGCGGGCTCGGCGCCTGTTCGGCACCTCGTCCCAGGCCTTAGACGCCCCAGATTTACGCGCGCAAGCCATGGGTTGAAGCCCTCGTTCCCGTTCCTCGCCAGTGGCCATATAGAATCTACCTTCAGGGCCCTGACGAGGCCCAGGGAAGCCCTCGAGGCTGTCGAGCAACTCATCATGCGCAGGAACCTCGACAAAGGGCCCCGCAGCAGAACCGGGAGTAACATGTTGAAACTTAACAAGAACTCTGCAACGTACTCCTTCAAATCCAATCGAATGGACAGGGGCGCGGGGCGCGGGGGCTGCGCGGCCCGCCGCAGGCACCGCCCGCCGACAAGCTGCCTAGAATCGAAAGCGAAGTGATTACGTGGAATGAAATAGTCGATGGCGTGGACGCACCTGGAACAACACAAGAGAAAACTAGTGCGGCCCTGATAACTCCTGCAACATGCGCAAGAGCGGCACAGGCTGCCATGGCGCGCGCGCGGGGGGGGCGGGGGGGGGCGCGTCGGAATTGCCCCCGATGTGGTGAGCGGGCCCATGCCCAAGGATATCATCCCAGACGACCTTCAAGGTCATGATGCTCTGGCCCTCGCACCACTGGGGCCCATCAAGCACGGCGAGCAAGCGCTCCAACCTCAGCCGATCAAGTAAATGCTTAACAACTCGCCCGTCGGGAAAATACACAGGCGCGCCAAAAAAACTCGCCCTTCCTATGAACCATGATGCCTCCTGACGAAGATCATGGTCTCATAGGTCGCGCTGCGAGTTGCGCCTGAGATGCAGCGCCCCCGGGCAAGCGCCCCCGCCCCCCGCGACGTCCGGGGCGGGGGCGCATCGGCGACGCGCGGGCGCCGCGCATCTTTAGCCCCTGCAAAAGAACGACATGGGCATCCGAGGTCCGAACCACTTCAGAGAAACCATGCGCGCGATGACGGAGGCCGCTGCCCACCTCGCCCCGAGTCTCTCCATGCCAGCTCGCGCCATTGATCGCGACGACCTGCATCGGGCCCGGCGCCTGCTCGCGCGCCGAGGCCGACTGGGTTGAACAACTCCGGCAGGCTGCCCGCGACCCCCTGACAAACGCCGCCCGCCCGCGAAGAGGGCCCGATAAACCCGCCACCAAGGGAGGAGAGACTCTGGGTTGCCGAACGCGAAATGGGGGGGGGCCCGCCGGGCACCCCCTGGCGACTTCACCCCCCCATCAGGGCCCAAGCTCCAGGTCGGGCTCTTTTCGGGGGGGCGCAGTCTCCACCTTCTCCGGGGGCCGACAGAGCCGCAACGCAAACGAAGTCGGAAGAGAAACTGGTGCACTAGTCTCATCGGACCATGAGAGACGCGCGACGCGGTGGGGGGGCCGCCCCTAGGCAGAGTGAACGCGTAGAGAGCAGCGGCGCCCAGGCCTGTGGATCGCTGTCTCTGGGCCCTTCCCGCCCAGCTCGCGCCCCCGAGCTCGCGGGGAAGGGCGGCGGAAGAAACGTCGGCAAACCTGGGGCAGGCGCGTCTCCGCGCCCTGGCCCAGGCCGTCGCCCTCCAGGACCGTGGGAACGAGCGCGCTGTCTCTTGCTGGCCAGCTTGGAAGCGCTTGAGAGCCCCCTCTGGGAACTAGCTGATACCCACTCCATGCTGCGCAACGCGCCCATGACATCAGCCTCGTCGGCACGCGTGCTGAAATCCTAGGAGACAGAAGTCATGCTGCGGATGGCCACCCCTCTGGCGTGGCATCGCGCGGCCCATCCAAGAATTCCTTGGAACGGGCCTGGGTGGACTTCCTGGTCGCGTCGTTCTAGACACCCGCAGGGGCGCCTCGAAATCGGCCCAGATGCGCCGCGAAGTCGGACGTAGTCGGAGCACTCGATGGATTCCGAAGCCTTTTCAGTCTCAGAAATCCGAAGCTTTTCGGCCGCAATGCGATCCTCCACTTCCTCCTTCGATGGCTGAAGATGCCCAACTTTCTGCGCGATGGAACGCGCTCCTCAAAAAAATACACGACTCTGTTCGCACGTGGCCGGATCATGCCCCATGTTTCGTAACTTCGTGGACGCAGGGGCGGCGGCCTGCTTCTCCTCTTGAGCCGCCTTCCAAGCCCGGGGAATGGCTTCGCGCGAGGCAGCAGGCAACATTCTTGCAGGCTCCCCCCCGCTGAGAAGCCATGAGAGGCGATTCATCTCGTCGCGGATAGAGCGGGAGATGCCGCCCTTCCCGCTGCTGTCGTTAGAATGAGACTCACCTCCTGGACAACTTCCGGGCCTGCGATCCTTTCCGTTCGACTGACCCTTGCCGCCGCCCGCCCCGCCAGATCGGCCCCGGGGGCTCAGGGGAGACGAGCCCGCGGCGAAACGAAGGTGAAAATTCAGGCTGGCATCCTTTACAATGGTGGCAGAATTTGAAGTGGCTCGGGCAGCGCGGGCGCGACGCGCCAACCTCCCCACTTCCATCGCCGTGGCCCGGCATGGGCCCGGGCCGCGCGGAAAGAGGCAGGCAATGGAGCCTGCAAGCGAGAAGCGCGAGCTCTACGCGGCCCTGGCCGAGCGGCGAAAACCGGCCTGAACCCCTTGGGCGAGTTTGCGCAGTTCAAAAGCGGGCCCCTTGAGCCAAAATGGCCGCGGCCTGCTGCTCCTTCTCATCCTCCCCCTCCTCTTCCCGCTGGACTCGACCAGATTCGATCGTCTCGACCGGTCTCGATCGGTCCCGATCAGCCCTGGTCAGTCTCGGCCGGCTTCGATCGGTCTCGGCGCCGATCGGTCTCGGACTTGCGCCATTGCTCCCGAGGGCGATCGAGACAGACCAGAAGCGACCGGGACCGAGCGAGGCCGATCGAGGCCGACTCAGACGGACCGAGACCGACCGAAACCCATCGAGGCCCACCCAGACTGATCGAAATCGATTGAGCCCGATCAACCCACATCGATCGAGACCGATCACGCCAACGCCTGAATGGCAGGCCCCGTCGCGGGCCCACGCGGCAACGGAAGGCGGGGCGGGGGCCGCGCGCGCATCTTGCGCCGGCGCGGTCTCCGTCGCCGACCGAAGCCCCAGCGCCAACGGGGCCGCCGCGGATCCCACCGCCTGCCAAGCAGCCGCCGTCGCGACCCAGCCGCCCCCGAACGGGGCCGACCGAAGACATGCAACAGGGGAAAACAGAACAACGAACAGCAAACCAGAAGCATGCGCCGGCGCGCGCTCGACCCCTTCCAACATGTAGGCGCCGCTGGCTGAAGTTTCTCCTGGAGGAGGAGGAGGAGGAGGAGGAGGAGGAGGAGGAGGAGGAGGAGGGGGAGGAGGAGGAGGAGGAGGAGGAGGAGGAGGAGGAGGAGGAGGAGGACGAGGAGGAAGAGGAGATCGGAGCATGCATGGCAGAACGGCCGTCGACTGGCGCCGAACCCGGTGCCAACTCCCGCGGTGGGGGGGCTGTCGAGGTCGGGTTGCGCGCGCGCCGCGGCCTGGCCGCTGGGCGGGGGGTCTGCGCGAGGAGCCCCCGCCCCGTCGCGCTCCCCCCGCGCCCCCCCTCCCTGAGAGCCAGTCGCGCCCGCGCCCGGGCGCGCGACCCAAACTCGGGAGCGGCCAAGAGGGGGGTGTCCAAGAGGGGGGGGTGCAAATCATGACTGGCGGCATGTGCGCGGCCAACGCCATGATATCTACCCCCCCCCTAGTCATCACCCCCCTCTTTTCCGCCCCCGACAAACGACCAGCTGCGGGGCGAGCGCCCGAAACGCGCGCGCGCATGCAAAATGTGCAACCTATGCGCCAACGGGGCCCTCGGACCTTCCGGGGCGCCCCCATGGACCACAGACGCGAAAAGGCAGAGCATCAGAATGCGAGCTCGGCAGCACTCTCCGGGGCGCTATCACGGTTGCCCAACGCAGCGCGCTCAACCAGAGGGGCGTCTTTGTCGGAAACTTGGCGAGGCGCGCTCGCTCGTCTCGCGCCGCGCAGGCAACTCCGGAGGGGCGATCTGGAATAATGAGAGGAGGGGAGATTTCTCATTGCAGCGCCACTTGGAACAAAATCTCGCATATCGCTGGGGCCCCAACTGACGCCGCAACTCACTGGGCTCACTATTTCCTGGCCCCCCTCTTGGGTGGGCCGCTGGCGTCGGCTTCGCGTCCGGGGCAAGCGCGGTCGATCTCCTCGACCCCGGCTCGCGCCGGAGTCTGCGCGAGCGGCGCACGACGCCCCTCACTGCCCTCCTGTGACAGAGGTACAAGGGACATGCGCGCGCAAAGGTCTTCGCCTGGGTCCGCGAGCGGCTGAATCGGAGAGACGGGGTCCATGTGCGCAATTGGTGTAGGGCATGCCGCTATATGACGATCGGGCCTGTCGACGTGCGTTCGGGCTGAGCCGGAAAACGGGCCCCAGCGTCGGCGTCCCATGAATTGGCGCAAGAAAAAATGGCTGGCTCGATGCTGGAGTCCTTGCCACTGGAGAAAAAAGAACTCGAGCGTTCGGCGCCGATGATGGCGACGCGCATCCCGTCTTGGAGGGCGGAGTGATGCATGGCAAGCCAACCGTGGTTGACGGCATGACCTCCGCAACTGGCGATGGGGCCGCCGCGCGAAGAATATGCGGAACACTGAAACCACGACCCGCACCACGGCCACCCGGAGCTTCCGTGAGGGTCGCCTCACCACTAGCCGCGCCACTGGGCCCCGTCGTCTCCTGGGTACGTAAATGATTGAGAAATTTGATAAAATGTCGCAGCCTGAGAAAACTGGCTGCGCCGCCTGCATCCTTGGAATATGTCCCGAGGGTCTTGGCCGAAATAGACTGTGCTACAATATTCAGAGTCGCTATGTGTATGACTATCGTATTGAACGCTTGAGCTATGTCTGAACTCCGATGGAAGCTCATCGTGATGTTCAAAGGGGCTGGAAGAATATGAACGATGTGCTGCTGATCTTTCGTCCTTGCGAGATCCGGATGTTGCTGCATTGGCCGGGTGCGGCTGGCTTCCCGAGGCCGAAGACGTCCACGATCGTCGGGATACAAAGACATGTGCACCGCGTTGCGGCTCAAGTCTCTGATTGTCGCCGTATGCTTCGCCGAACCTGTTGCACTCCACGCTGTCCCGCCGCACAGTCGGCCCTGAAGCACGCGACATGTTATTTCAGCTGTGGTGAGCGGCCAAAAGGGTCTTTGCTCCTCGAGGCTCTGAGAAGCAATCGGGCCTTCGCACGACGAGCTCGACGAGCATTGTGCCAGGACTCCCCCATAGCCGTGGTGGAAAAGCGTTGCGGCATCACCCAGAAAAATGTAAACGCTGTACGGTGTGTCCGAACCGTTTCAGTATGCAGAAACGCTCTGGCAATTTGAACAGTGCAAGACAGTCTCGGACAGAAGGACTTTCTCCTCCTCCGTATCCTCCTGCTCGCACTCCATTCACTGCTGCTGCTGCTACTGTTCCCGCTTGTCCTCCTCTCTCATCCTCCTCTTCCTCCTGCCCATGTTCGACTCCTCCGCCACCTCCTCTTCCTTATTGCGCAGCTCCCATGTTCTGATTGCGCATAAAACGACGGTGTACACTCGAGGGTTCAAGGTCTGTTCTGTCACCCGTTGGCGGGCAGAGCAAACAACAGCGTCATCGGAAGGGATGGGCGGGAAGAATAGGATGTCAGATATCGCGAAGGCGCATCTAGCTTGCCTCCCGTCATTGCCTCCCCTCCCTCCCCATCCTCCTCTTCCACATCCTCCTCCCCCTCCACTCCGCTATTCCCCAAACGTCTCCTGAGGTGCGTTCTGACCAGAATGTCGAAGCGAATCCAGCCGTGGTGACGTGGGCCTCCCAGGAAGCCCGAAAAGGAGGCAAGATCGAGTGAAATGTAGCCGTATGCGTACCAATTCCTTCTATGACCTCTACTCCTCTTCCCCTTCTCCCCACGCCCATGCTCGCTCGCCCTGAAGCCTTTGAGGCAAGAGCCAGAGGCGGGCGGGGCAAGACAGTGTGGCCACGGCTCGAGATCCCCGGTCGCGAGGCCGCTCCAGTTTCGCGACGCAGGAGCAAGCAAGAGGGGGGGGGGAGAGGAAGGCGTGGCGATGGGCGGCGGAGGACTGGAGGAATGAGGACAAGAGGACAGGAGGGGAGGCGGAGAAACTTGAGGACCAAGGAGGAGTGCTGCATAGAGCTCCGAGCACAACTCAATATGCTCCACAATGTGAGAAGAGTTAAGGTTCTGGCGAGTGCTGAGGAGGAGAGAAACAGCATGACCAGCAGCACCAGCAGCAAGAGGAACACGAGCGAGGGAGACGAGGAGGACGAGGAGGATTCGTTCCCGAGGCCCGCAGCGTGAGGAGGAGGAGGAGGAGGAGGAGGAGGAGGAGGAGAAAGGCTGAGGAGGAGGAGGAGGAGGAGGAGGAGGGCCGATGAGGAGTCGCTCCGGGCTCTCCCTGGGGCCACGTTGGCCCGCCCTGGGCCCGAAAGAGCGCCCCAGTGGAACCCAGCGGCGGACCCCGAGACGGCTCAGAAAAGGGCCCCGAGGTGGCCCCTCGCAGCCCCCCTCGCTCGGCGGACGAAGAGCGGCCACAACTCGAGCGCCCCAAAGAGCGCCCCAATGGAACGAGGAGGCGGACCCCAAGACGGCCCAGAAAAGGGCCCCGAGGTGGCCGCCCCGCACCCCCCTCGCCCGGCGGACGAAGAGCGGAACAGAAGTCCAGCGGCACGCGTGCCCTGGCTCTGGCACCGAGGGGGGGCGAGGGCCAGGGGAGGCGGGACGGGGCATGACGAGGTGGGGGGGCCTCTCGGGGCTATCACTAGGGGGAAAACAAACCTACCTCGCTTTTGACCACCCTCGCTTCCAAGAGATACCAAACGACGCCAAATTGCAGCCTGTGCTGGTCAGGCCGCTTGACGAGGAGGCGCGTGGTATGGCTTGGTTTTGCCTGGAAGCGAAAGCGGGGTAGGTAGTTCACGCTCTGAATCACGGCATACTCCCGGGGCCATCATGACCAGCCTGAGGCGACAGGGGGTGGCCCGGGAGGCGACGAGCGAACGAGCGACGGCGACAAGAAAGGGCTCGGAGCTCTAGAACACGGCGCAGTACAGTAGGATGAACTTTCCCGCCGCCCTGGGGCAAGCTTCCCCAGTAGCGGAAACCCTGAGATCTGGGCGTTGAGATGTTTCACACCGAGCATTTTCGGCGGGTTTTTAGCACTGGGACTGTCACATATCGATCTGGCTCGAAAAATACCGCAAAACAATTAGGTGCTCAGGTCATGTCGCGACGTTGCCATCCGTTCGCAGCAAGGGAACGTTCAGTATCCGTTCTTCGTCCCCTCACTCACCATCGTCATCGTCGCCGCCGCCGTGGCCGACGCGGCCGCCGCCGTTGCTGCCTCGGGCGCGCGTCACCTGGAGCGCAAGCGCCGCTGACGCTGCCGCCGATCGCCACCGCCGACGGCCGCCGCCGCCACCTGAGACCCGAAACTGCGGCAAAAAGGCCAAACACGGGAAATCTCACGGCTCGGGGATGGACAGACCCCCCTGTGGTAAAACGTGGTTTAGTGAAAACGACCTGAGGCCCAAACCTGGCGGGCGGAGGCCTGGAAAATAACGGCCGCGGCGCCCTCTCGAGAACCGAAAACGGACAAGTCACTGATCGACGTGTCACTGTTGGGGGTTCTGTCCAGCCCCGAACGGCCATATCCCTTCAGGCCACATCCATACGCCTGTGTCTCAGGGTCCGCCTTTCGCCGCCCAACGTCTGAAGGGCGTTGGTTCGATGCTTGAAGTCCGCGTCCTCGCGGACGTCCCAACCGCTTCCCTGGGGGTACTTCTTCGTCCAGGATCAATTTCTCATGGCATACGAAGCGGGTAAGTGGCCACATCCGAACCCTACCCCCACCAACCACTGATCCTCCAGGATCGGAGGGTGGGGCCTGGATCTCGCTACGTGCTCGCCGAATCCCAGACCCTACCCCCGCCGCCTATCGAGTGTCCTGAATCGTTGATCGGCGAGGGTAAGGCTCGGATTTCGCCGTCGAGCGAACATGTCTCGGGCGACGTCGTCGGCGTCCACTCGCCGACGGCCCGCCCGCGGCGCCAGCCGCTAGACCCAGAGCTGCATGGACCCGGTATAGTTCGGTCCAAAACTCGGGCCTCTGGCGGCCGTTCGGGACGATCTGGGCGCCCCCGGAGAGCGCTCGACGAGGCGCAGCTGCTGGAGAGCCTCCGAAAGCAAGCGAGACCGATCGAAACCGTAATTACGCACATCGCCCAGACATCCAGCGCTCCATGTTCTCTCGTTTTGGATGCGTGGGCCCCAGGGAAGTCTGGACAACTTCCCTAGGGATGGTTTGTCATCCTGAGTCGTTTCTGTTGATAGGCCCGAGGCCAGAAGCGTACCGACCGAACAAGTAACCCCTAAGGGTCTTCAGAACCGCCCCTCCACAGTGGCAACAAATCATTGCCTTGACGCATTGATTGAAAGAAAGGGGTCCCACCCAAAGCGGAAAATTATTATTCATCCGCGACACCCGCCGCGAATCACGACGACGCCCGCCAGGAGCTTCCCGATCGTTGACGTCGTCAGCGTCGTCGTCGTCGTCGTCGTCGTCGACGCCGTCGCCGCCGTCGTCCAGACATCTGGCGCACATCGCCGACTTTGGACGCCCGACATGGGTACCGAAAAGATGGGTACGATGCCCAACAACAAATGCTGTCCCAGACCAACAGCGGCCGCTGTTGGGCAGGCGGCCTCCTGTCTCAAATGGACACAGGCCGCGGCGGCGCGGACAGCGAGTCCTGTTCAAAATGAACAAGAACTGCTGTTGGGCATTGTACCCATTCTCGGGTCGGGCGAAAGGGGGGGATAGCAAAGGGGGGGGGTGATAATCAGCTCGCGCAGCTGATTTTCCCGGCGCCTCCCGGCGCCGGAGGCGGCCATGTATCGAGGAATGGGCCCCTCGGTGGGCCGAAACCAGCTGCATGCGGCAAATTTCGTAACCCCCCCTTTCCCAATCCCCCCCTTTCGCCCGGCCCGACTGCAGCGAGCGAGCCGACCGTGACCAACTGCAGCGCTCGGGCCTCGGCGTGCCCCACGGGCGGGCGGCGACAGACGGCAGCGGGTACTCCTCCTCCTCCTCCTCCTCTCTCCTCCTCCTCCTCCTCCTCCTCCTCCCCCTCCTCCTCCTCCTCCCCCTCCCCCCCCTCCCCCAATCCCCCCCTTTCGCCCGACCCGAGTCCAGACCGACGGGCAGGCCCGCGGCGCCAGACGCCGGGCCCCGGGCTGCTTCTGCTCGGCGCCGGGGGCCGGCCGCCGCGCGGGGCTGCCCGGGCTCGCCGCGCGCGGGCTCGCCCCGCGCGGGCTGGCCGCGGGCGGTCCGGGCGCGGCCTGTCGGAGGAGGAGGAGGGCGACGACGACGACGACGACAGCAACGACTTGACGACGACGATGGCGACGACAACGGCGCGTGCCGAGGTAGGGATGCTGCCGCCCACCGATGGCGACGAGGGCGTCGTCCTGGGGCAAGATGCTGCCGTCCACGCCGTCACTCCTTCCTCTTCCTCCTCCTCCCCCTCCTCCTCCTCCTTCTCCTGCTCCTCCTCCCCTTCCTGTTGCTCCCTGCTCTTAGGGGACTTGGCGCTGCTGAATTGGGACGCGATAAGCGACGGGCGGCCTTTCGGAGGGGTCCGTCCCTTCCCCGAGAGAGCTGCGTGTTTTCTTGTTGCGCGCTCTTGGATGTCGGACTCGCCTTCCCCAAAGACCCAACTCTCCCATGTTGTTTGGCAGTCGGATCTGACTTCCAAGAACACGCCGTCACCCCCTCCTGCTTGGACGGCTTCCCCCGGGGCCGCAGGCGACCCAAGGAGGGGAGGGCGAGGATGGGGATGAGGAGAAGGAGAAGATGGAGGAGAAGGAGGAGGAGGAGGAGAAGATGGAGGAGAAGGAGGAGGAGGAGGAAGAGGAGAAGGATGAGGAAGAGGAGGAGGAGGAGGATGAGGAGATGGAGGAGGAGAAGGGAGGAGGAGGAGGAGGACGGGTCGCCTAAGCTCTTCGGAGAAACCCCCCACTCCTGCTCCGAGGGGATGGGGCGTTTGTTGGTGGGGGCGTAGGCCGGGGGGCGGAGAGAAACGTGCAGCTGTCGTGCTCCATTTGGGCCCTGGGGGTCCCCTTGAGGCCCACTTTCTCCGCCCCCCCCCCTCCCTAAATTGTCGACCCCCATTATGACGAACGAGCAACACGCACCCATACCCGCAGGGGGGGCGAAGGGGGCTATGGGTGCGTGTTTTCGTTGTCTGATGGGGGTCCCCGTTCAAACGGGAGCCTCCCTCAGGGTCCGACAACCCGCACCCGTTATCCATAGCCAATCCTCCTCCTTCCGACCCTCCTATGGGTATGGATGTGCGTTGTTCGTTCGTCACATTACGCAACGTCCGTTCCTCCCCCCTGACTCCGGATCCGCCAAGCTTTGGGTGTGATTTCGTAAGTAGAGCAAGGCGGAAAGGCCAACCCTGATTTCAAGCTCCTTTGACATACATGTTCGCCATGATATACCGTCGCCGTTTACGCTAAATATTTTCGAACTAGCCGTTCTGAGGCGGGAACTTCCGCCATACTTGTTCGCATCGTTTGAGGTGCATTTCTTGTTCTAGTTACCGCCCTCCCCCCTCCTGCTCCCGGCGCTGCACTTTTTAACACCGGGCGATTTCGGGCCACGGACCCATCACAGATCGACCTGGCTCGAAGAGTGCAGTAAACAGATCGGGTCAGGGCTCATGTCGCTATATTTCTCGCGATGCGTCGTTTTGTTAACATCGTCGGCGGATCTCAGGGCCTCCACCCTCCCAAAACATCCGACGATACGGCTTGATGAATCCGAACGTGCTCCATCGATGTCGGCCTTCGGGGCGGCACCCCGGCCCGGGGACAAAAGACCGGGACCTCCGGGGCTGCGGATTGGAATTCAATAGACCAGCGGATGTCAGAGGGGGTCCGTCTCGCTATCACCTCCCCCTCCTGCTCCGAGGGGAGGGGGGCGAGAGGAGAGAGAGAGAAGGATCGAGGAAGCCTGGCCGACGTGCACTCGGTGCCCGCTCCACTGAATGGGCCCCAGGACACACAAATGAATACACACAAATAAAAATACTCCCCACATTTTCCCACATTTTCGGGGTTCTTGTCTTCCCCCCCACTGTCCATATTTTCGCATATTTTCCTGGGGATCGACGATCAATTGTGTCTGTGTTTTTTTCCCCTCCTGCTCCACGGAGCCGCTGTGTGCCTGTGGGGGGGGCAGGCGCGCGGCCGCCGCCCGTGGCCGGCGCGCTCTGCCACGGCAGGGCCACCGCCCCCGCTCCCGACCCGTAGGAGGGGGGGGGCCGCGGTGCTGCGCGGCGCTCGGCCGAGCTAATATCGGGTCGGGCGAAAGGGGGGGATAGCAAAGGGGGGGTTTGATAATCAGCTCACGTGGCTGATTTTCCCGGCGCCTCCCGGCGCCGGAGGCGCCCAGGTATCGAGGAATGGGCCCCTCGGTGGGGCCGAAACCAGCTGCATGCAGCAAATTTCGTATCCCCCCCTTTCCCAATCCCCCCCCTTCGTCCGGCCCGATAATACTCCCGACGCCATGATCTCCCTGTGCGCACCGCGCAGCGCGCCGCAAGGAGCGCCAACGCCTCCCTGCCGCTACTGGCGTCCAAGCTAGCAACGGCGGCCGTCCACCGTGACGTCGGACTCGCGCGCCCTGGTATCCCGTCAACGTCGGCACCGCCGCGCCATTCGATGCACCATCCGTGCTGCGCATCGCGTGCCTGTTCAAATCCTCAGCCGCCCCACTGTGACGATCGACGATCACACGAAATTATATGGCAAAACCTCGAAAACAACAGCCCCCCAGCCGGGCTGCCCACCATCGCAACTTCCTCCGACGCTTCTGGGACCTACTGACAGGCGCCCATGCAAGCCTGGGTCAGTCTGGCCTTGCAAGATCCTGCGAGATCCTGCAGGGTCCTGCACCCAAGCCGGGGTCAGAGCAACCCTGGCTCTGCAAGATCCTGTAAGATCTGGCGCTCTGACTGACCCCCGTTTGCCCGGACCCCCGTCTCTTGAGCCTCGAACGCTGAGAATTTGCTTGACCCAAAATGGGCTACAGCTGAAAGGGGGTGGTGCAATAGATTTGGGACAATTGTATTACAAATGTATTGCGCCAGAGAAATGGATTAGATTGTGTTGCCCTTAATGTATTACATGCGAAAATCCAGCAATACATTTGCGCCCCAGTTGCACGCCCAAATCTTATTGCATCCCACTAATAGATTACACCAAATCTACTGTACCACCCCCTTTTTGCTGGACACCCTTTTGGGTCGATCAGAAAGAAACGCGCCCCACACCCCGGGGCCTCCCGCGAGACCCGCTCTTGATCACGACTATTCTCATCCCAACAGCGCCGGAGCTCAGGGAGGGGGGGGGCCGCCGGCGGGAGGCCGAAAACGGGGAGAGAAACAAAACTTCGCCACCCCAACGGGCCAGAGGCGTGCTAACATCTCCGGTAACTAAACATGTATATTCTAGTTCGCGCGCGCGGGGCCGCCCCTGGGTCCCTGGACGAAAAAAGCCCCCCAGAACCCCCCGGCAAGGACCCGGCACACTCAGATCAGAACTGGTTCTGCCCCCGGGGGGCGGTTTTCGGGGCCTCCAGATCGCCCCAGGAGCGGCCCAAAGAACCTCAAGGCAGCTCCAAAGCGGCTCACTGCCCAAGAGCGCTCCAAGACGCCCAAGATTATGGCCCGAAGACGGCCCAAAAGGCCTCATAGAAGCCCCAAGAGCGCTCCAAGAGTACCCCAAAGAGGGCCGAAAGAAGCAACAATCATTGATGTTCCTTGTGTGTTTCAATTGCTTTGGCGTTCTCGCGTTTTCGGGCTTCGGACGCTCCAAAATTGCCCCAGAGGCCCCCAAGACCGCCCCAAGACGGCCCGAGAGGCCCCAAAGATGACCCCAAGACGGTCCAAGAGGGCCCCCAAAACGGCCCCAGAAGCGCCCAAGATCGCCCAAGAGGGCCCCAAGACGGCCCCAAGAGGGCATACATGAACCACTAATACGAGCTTTCCACCCCCCGAGACCCCCAGGAGGCTCAAGAGAGCCCAGGAGGCCCTTGGAGGCCCTGCGAGAACGCCAGGAGGCCCAAAAAGAGATCCCAAGAGGCCCCCAAACGACCCCCAAGAGGCAACGAACGCGCAAGCAAACGCCTGCGATGGCACAATACGGGCCGGCGAATGAGCGAAGCGATTGAATGTATGAGGGCACCTTTCTCTCAAGACGCCCCCTCCTCGTGGGGAACCTGACACCCGCCGATGTGATTTCTTCAATCCGCAGCCTCAGAAGGCTCGAACGCCTCCCAGGGATAGCCTGTCGCACTTCATATGGCCCAAGGCCCGAGAACCCAGAGGGCCGAAATCCAGGAAGAACCGCCAGCTGGAAAACACCGTATCCTCGAGGATCGGGATCTTCGACATAAACAGATCGTTGGAGGAACCACACCGCCGGAGATCTGGGTTGTGACTTTTGAACAGGGACCGACCGTCCCGGCATTTCTTGAGGCCTACCACGACATGTTCTTCGACCCTATCAAATTCTAAGAACAAAAACAATGCTCTTAGAACATAAGCCAGATTTGGTAAAACCAAAGCAGTCTCAGCCAGAAATGTCCTAAGAACATTTCGCGCAGGCCACAAAAAAGCTTAAAACATCCTTTGCTGGGCGGGAGTCCCGCAAGGGGGAGAAGCAGAAACATGAGGGGGCCCAAGGACACACAAACAAATACACACAAATCCCAGGACTCCCCTTATTTTTTCATATTTTTTGGATTTTCGTCTTCCCCCCCGCTTCCCATGTTTTCCAAATGTTCGGGGGAATCGACGATTCATTGTGTCTGTGATTTCCCCTCCTGAAAACATCAGGAACCCTTTGCCTCACGATCCTCCCCTTACAGTTCCGCCATCGCGAAGAGAGTGCCACATCGGTAAACATCGCGCCCAGAGCCCTGGACCCAATCATATTCTGCGCAATTGTTCTAGCTGCGCGTCGATCTGTAATGGTCCTTGGGCCCGGAACCGAGCGAAAACGCCCAATAGTAGGGAGCCGACAGCGGACGTACGCTCCCAGCTATGTACATGAATACGGCCTCTCAGTCCGCGAGACCAGCCTCGATTGACAAACGTTCGCGCCATGCGTACCTTCCAAACCAACGTGGATTCATCTACGTGTACGTCACGTCCTTCTCCGCTCCTGAAGTACAAACAAATCGCAACGCCCGGATCTCAGGGTTCCTCGCGGCGACGCCGCGCACGCCTGGCGCGCGCCGTCCTCGGTGGCGGCCACCCCCGCCGAGGGTCGCCCTGGGGCAGGACGGCCGCGCAGGTCTTGGCAGGCCCGGGCTTGACCGACTCGCGCACTCGGATCAGATCGCCAACACTGAAGGGGCCCCAGGACACACAAATAAATACACACAAATAAAAATAATCCCCATAGTTTCCCATATGTTTGGGGTTTTTGTCTTTCCCCCCACTTCCCATATTTTTGCATATTTTCCTGGGAGTCGACGATGAATTGTGTCTGTGTGTTTTTTCTCCTCCTGAAACACATCGTCCCGAATCCGAATCGAGATCGGAGCGACGCGCCCAGCTCTGGCTGGCCCTGGGCGAATCGAGCGGGCTCGAAATCGGAGTCGGGATCGCGGCCCCAGCCGGCGAATCGAATCGCTGGGGGCGATGGGGGCGGTGCCATAGAAGCGCTTTGCATGCTCCATCGCCCTCTGTGCGCGTGCGCAACCGAAACCAGATGTAGCTCATGTTTTTGCTCGTATCAAACATCATTAAAAAACCTGTAACAGGTGAGCGTGTTGTTATTCGGCGTTTCGACATTGAGCGTAAAGGGGGGGGGAGGCGGGGGGATCTGGCTCGGGACCTCTGCTTAGCGCGACTGTTTGCAGCACTTGGTCCTATGAGGTGAGACTCCATCCACCTGCTCGAAACAGGCACCAACAAAACAGCCAAGATCTACCCTATTGGGGGGGAGTGGTGGTTTGGGGGCCCGCGCCGATTGGCAAGACAATGAATAGAAAAAGGATCACAAGATGAGCTAGCGTCCCCGACACCCCCCCAAACATCAGGCGCTCCGATGTTTCCGATGCGCGGACCAAGAGGACTGGACCGCTTCCTCTTGGTCGACCAAAAAAGGGGTCCAGCTGAACGGGGACGGTGCGATAGATTTGGGGCAATCGTATGGCAAACGTATTGCGCCGGAAAATTGTATTGCGTTGTATTGCAACGAATGCACTGCACGCGAAAACCCAGCAATACACTTGCGCATCAGATCAGAATGTATTGCACGCCACAAATAGAATGCAACCCCACAAACCTATTGCACCAGATCTATTGCACCATCCCCTTTTCGCTGGACGCCCTTTTGGGTCAAGACGATTCGTTAGGGCCAATGTTTCATCCTGAATCAATTTCTTGACGGCTCCGGGCTCCGTCGAGGGCCCCAGGAAAATGAGAACGGCCGAAAGCCAGCCCCTTGAAGCTGTCTCGGAGCCTCGGATCTCTGGGGCATTCGTGGGAAGTGCTGCTACCGCTTCTTCCCCGGTCTCTCCCCAGGTGCGTTCTTACTAGAATCTCGAAGCGAATCCAGCAGTGGCCACGAGGGCAAGCCAGGGAGGTCCCAGGGAAGGGTACATGTCAGCATCGGCGCCTCAAACCGAAAACGGCCAGAAAACAAAACCAGCAACCGGACGAGACTGGCATCGGATCGGATCGAAAAGAAGCACAGGTCACGTGAGCATCGGCCCGCATCGGACCTCCAGGAAATCGTCATTGGTATCGAATCGGATCAAAATGTGGCTGCGAGCCCCGGGAGAAGTGAGAAGGAGAAGGTCTCTCAGAGGGCTCGGAAGTCCCCCGGCCTTCTAAGAAATGATCTGAAACCTTCCCAGAAGACACAGGAATCTCCTCAGAGGCCGGAAGGCTTCCGAAAAGTCCCGCCGTCTTCTGAGAAGGCCTTCTCCTTCTCACTTCTCCCCCCTCGCTCGCCGCCGAACAGTGGGCTCCCACGGCCCGGCCAGCGGCCCCCCTACAGATCCCCGACCTTGTCATTTTGCACAGCGTCGACCCCCAGAGGTCTGGACCCCTTCCCCAGGACTGGCTCCTCAACCGGAGTCGCTGTTTCACTCAGGAGAGACAAGAGTACCACTACCACCAGCTAGGGGGGTGGCCGCTCCCTCCCCTCGAGCTGGTGGCACCTCCTTCCGGGAACTCTCTGGAGGCATGCCCGAAACGAGGTGCCACCAGCGCGAGGGGGAGGAGCGGGCCACCCCCCTGGCTGGTGGTACTTTTGATTTTGGTGATTCACGGCCCCGTGGCCTGGCAAGGGCCCCCCGGGGGCCGAACATATAGTGAAACGCCTCCCGTCGCGATTGTTCCTCGCAGCGCGAGGGGGTCTGAGGGCCCCGAGCGCGGCGGGCGCCTCGCGCGCCAGCTGCTCGATGGCCGACGCCGTCAGGGCCGCGCCCGCACGGGCGCCCTGCGCGGCGGCCATGGCGGCCCGCGGCTCCCCGCGGCTCCGCCGGCGGGGGCGCTCCTCGGGCGGGCGGGAGGCGGGCTGGGGGGCGCTCCTCGGGCGACGGCGCGCGTCACGCACCCGCGCGCGAAACAGGGGCGCAGGATGGGAGGAAGGAGGACGAAGGAGGAGAAGGAGGGAGCGGAGGGGGAGGAGGAAGAGGGGGAGGGGGAGGAGGAGGAGGAGGGGGAGGAGGAGGAGGAGCAGGAGGAGGAGGAGGGGGAGGAGCAGGAGGAGGGGGAGGAGGAAGAGGAAGAGGAGAAGGTGGAGGAGGTGGAGGAGGTAGAGAGAGAGAGAGAGAGAGAGAGTCAGAGAGAGAAAGAGAGAATGACCCAAACATGCTCGCGTCGTAAACACAAATCACGACGGGATAGATTTGACCATTCTCTGCCTCCGGGGGCCATTTCCAGGCCGAGGGGCCGTCAAAAAACGACCCGGGATGAGAAACCGCTCCTGCAGGGAAGGGGTCGGGGCTTACAGGTGCCGCGTACTGAAACATCGAGACGTCGCATGTCTGGGGAGTCAGCGGCGAGTCCAGGGGGAGAGATGCAAAAGGGGCAAGCTTCCTCAGAAGGCTCGCAAGGCCCCCGGCCTTCTTGGAGCTTTCCGAGCCTTTTTCCAAGACGGAGACGGCTTCTCAGAAGATCCAGCGGCTTCTGGGAAACCTCGCCGCCCTCTGCGAAGATACAAGCCCTCGCCCAAAGACCACTCGCCGGGAAGCCCGCTCGCCCGGAAACCCGCTCGACTGGAGACCGCTCGCCCCGAAACCCGCTCGCCCGGAAGCCCGCTTGCCTGGAAACCCGTTCGCCCGGAAACCGATCGCCCGGAAAGCCCGCTCGCCCGGAAGCCCGCTCGCCCAGAAGCCCGCTCGCCCAGAAGCTCGTTCTTCCAGGCTCCAGCGCGCTAGGCAAGGAGAGTGCAAGTGGGTGCGTAGAGGAGGGGGGTGATGATGATGATGATGATGATGATGATGATGATGATGATGAAGATGAAGATGAAGATGAAGATGAAGATGAAGATGAAGATGATGATGATGATGATGATGATGATGATGGTGATGATGACGATGACGATGACGATGATGATGCTGATGATGGTGACGATGATAATGATGATGATGGTGAAGAAGAGGATGATGATAATGATGATGATGAGGATGATGAAGATGATGCTGCTGATGATGACGATGCTGATGATGATGATGCCGATGACGATGATGCTGATGCTGATGATGGTGATTATGCTGTTGATGATTATGATGATGATGAAGAAGATGAAGATGAAGATGATAATGATGATTATGATGATTATGATGATGATGATGAAGATGATGATGATGATGATGATGATGATGATGATGATGATGATGATGATGATGATGATGATGATGCCGATGATGATGATGATGATGATGATGATGATGATAAGGAGGAGGAGGCAGGATTGGTGTGTGTGCGTTGGAGACGGAGGCGATGGAGCACTCTGTGTTGCGTGGGAGACAGAGGCTGCGGAGTACTCGGTGTGCGTCGGAGACGGAGTGTGTGGAGTAGAGGGTGTTGTTTCAGTGGGGCGTGGGCGTTGGAAAGGCGGGCGGGGCGGGCGGCGGCGGGCAGCGGGCGGGTTCGGGTCTTCAATGCAACCATTCAGGAACTTGTCTTGGAGAGGGAGAGGCTATGAAGTAATGGGGTGTGTTGGAGACCGACGCGCCCCTGCGGGGGGGCGCCGTCCGTGGACAGCACCTTCGGCTCCACGGACTTCGGATGCATTTTGCGTGACCGGCGCGGGGACAGCACCCCGGGGCCGCAGGCCCAAATTGTATGTGCTTAGATGACATGAATTCCGCAGCGCCGCTACCGCGGTAAGCAAGCATCATTGCTAGGACGTCATGTCTGCGCGTCCAAAAGCTAGTACTTTCGAGTACGACGCCATTTGCTGCGACGGCCACAAGCTAGTACTTTCGAGTACGACGTCATTTGCTATGACGTCCAAAAGCACCTCGCTGCCACCGGTCAGACAAGTTTGCTGCCCATGTGTCTCGCTGAACATTGTGCGGCAGCCTACAGCATGGGGAACTGGATCGCGGGTTGCCTGGAGGGAGCCGCGCTCGAATTGGGCGGGGTCGTCGAATCGCTGGGGTCAGAGTTATGCTGGTGTCGCAATGACCTGGGGACGGGGTGGCTTTGGCCCGAATATCGTCTGGGTGCTGGCGTGGGCGAGTACTTCGGTGAGGGCATGGTCACGCTCGGTCGGGGCCCGGCAGCTTCGAGGGGAACCGCTCTTCGTTTCTGCCATCAACCCATTCTCGGGTGAAGCGGCAACTCATCACAATACCGCCCCAGGCGAATACACTTAATTACACCGCGGCCTGTTCCGCACAGTCGATTCCCTCGGAAGGAACGTCAATGTTAATTTCATGCGACGGGGTCCTCTGCGACTCCGGTATCACCAATGTGGGCCACACGAACCCGTTCTTCTCTGCGCCACTTCGGTGAGTTTTGCCCCAAAAGGTTACGTCATGGTTCTGCTCCAGAACTCGGGTGCTCCATTCACCACCATCTTTTTGCTTCTTCTGGAAACCGGCGCGATGAAGCATAAGGTGTTGCGTGAGAGGCGGAGGCAGTGCAGTGATGGGTTCTGTGTTGGAGACGGGATATGTGGAGAAACGAGCGGGACGGGAGGGGCGGTCGGCTGCGGCGGGCGGGTTTCGGCTATGTATTGCAGCTCCTAAGGGAGCCGTCTTGGAGACGGAGGTTGTGGAAGATCAGTGTGTGTGTGTGTGTTGGGGACAGGGGTGATGGAGTACTGGGTGTTGCGCGCGAGACGAAGACGAAGGCTACGGAGTACAGGGGGCGCGTCGGAGACGGACGGTGTAGGGGGTGTTGTTTTGGAGACGGAGTCTGTGGAATACTGCGTGAAGCGCTGGAGGCGGGCAGGCTGGCGGAGGCGGGCGGCTGGCAGGCTCGGGTGTTCAATGCAAATCCCGAGGAAGCCATCTTGAGAACCAGAGGCCGTGGAGATCAGGGGAGGGCGGTGCAGACGGAGGCGATGGAATACTGGGTGTTGCGTTGGGAGACGGAGGCTGTGCAGTATTCGTTTGTGTGTTTTTTGATGGAAGCGCAGGCTGTGCAGTACTGGGTGTTGTGTTGGAAAAAAAGGCTGTGGAACACTGGGCGTGGTGTTCGAAAAGCGAGCGGCGCGGGCGGGGCGGGCGGGGCGGGCGGCGGGTGGGTTCGGGTCTTTCATATATATATACACACACACACTCTGCAAGACACCATCTTGGAGACGAAGGCTGTGGAGTACTGGGGTGTGCGTCGGGGGCGGAATCTGGAGTCGTCGGTCTTGCGCGGGAGGCGGATGCTGTGGCGGGGCGGGCCATCGGGCCCCTAGCGGCGATCAGTGTGCGATTGGCGGTCGGCGCATCCCCCTGCACGGTATCCCCCGGGGCCGTTGGCGACCCGAAGAAGAGGAGGAGGAAGAGGAGGAGGAGGAAGAGATGGAGGACAGGACAGGACAGGATATCCGCATAAAAGGGGGTCACAATCAACACGCCTTGACTGGTGCCTTGCGCACGTCTGCACAACCCCCTGCGATTCGGTTGTGCAACAGCCCTGGCTTCTCACTCGGGCCGGCAGGGGGCATATCTCGAAGCTTGAAGGGGTGAGCTCGGAGGTGGCCTCGTGACAGAGGCTCGCTACTTTGTGAGTACGAGTCCCTGAGGGTCAGTGCGGGGGGAGCAACTGCTGGCCCTTTTCCGCGCGCCCTGGGAAAGGGGCTGCGCTGGGCGATTAGGGTTCCCAAGCTAGGGGGAAGAGACGACGACACGACCACTCAAAATGAGAAAGGGGGAGAATCAGGAGGCCCCTGCTGTCCAAACCTCCGTTGGGGGGCCCAACTATCCGACTCTATCCTGTTCTCTCCTCTCCCTCTCGGCTCACTTCTCTTCCAGATTGAACTGGGCGATCGTTGTCCCATGCGTTGTCGTAACTGTATGATACGCTGTTGAAGTATCCGATTGCTCCCCCATCGATGTGTGGGTAGGGACGAGCATGGTGGCAGTCACGGTATGTTGGGGGTGGGGCCCTCGTGGATGCGTTTTGCTGGCTTTCGTGTTGATCACCTCACCTTTTTTCCACTTCCCCCCTGCCGCAGCGCACCTGTCGGCGATCCAAAAAACACTCCCCAAGACGCTGTATGCGCGAGCTCCCTTTTTAAGGCCATCGCGCCGATTTTGCCCCGTTAGCGATGGCCCCACTGAGTCTGCCCGCCTGCCTGGAGTCGCACTCCGAGATAACCTCGCCAATGCATCTCTTGGCGTTGCCAGTGGGCGCCAGTGGGCCATCTCACTTGCGGCCGATGGAGCTGGCCGCCTCCCCCGACCTGGCGCACTTCTCGACGATCTCGGCACCGTCGAGCAGGGTCTTCGCACTGCCCCATAGCTCCTGGCGCTTTTTTGAACCTTTTTCACCTCCTCTGGGTCGAGAGTGTCCTCGCTACCCAGCTCCTTAACGCAACCTTCATGACGCTGAAGAAGTTCCCCTCGTCACTCTTCGCTATCTTCAGCGCCGACCCACGCCAGCTCTGCACGGCGCAGGCCTTCCTCCCAGCCCTTTCCAACGCGCCTACTGGGTACCTCGCGATGAGATCGCAGCCGTCGGCCTCGTGCGTCGTCGGGAAGGCTATTGGGATCAACTCGAGGAGCTCCCATGGGCCCATCTTCTGGGCGGCGTCGTAGAACTTGCAATGGTTCACCTCGGTGGCGCCCTCCATCTTCTGCGGTAGCCAATCCGCTGCAAGCGCCTCCCACTGCATTCCCGCCTCGAGCCCCGCCACCATTGAAGGCCCCTTCCTGAGCGGTTAGAACACAGACTTGCGCCCGATGCCTGGCCACTTCTCGCTGCCCTCGCGGAAGTCGTTCTTAATTGTCCACCCACTCTTTCGTGAGCTCGTCTCCTGGATGTTTCTCCTGCGAATTCACGAGCTGCGCCCGATCCACTTTGCGCCGGAAATTCCACTGGGAGCCCCTTGAACTGGGACTGGGGCCTCGCCACCGCAACTTGCTTGGGAATGCTATTCCGCGCGGGCAGGCGACGCCATTCTTTTTGCCCCATTCCCTTGCTCCTCCTGCACGCGTTGAACGGCTGCGCGTTGTCGCTCCACTTGTCAACGAAGTCCAGCGCCTTGAGGCGCGCTGCCTGTTGATCCCCCATGTTCTTTGCCGTCTTGTAGTCGGCCATATCGTGCCTCTCCTTCTTTCTTTCCTTCTCCTTTTTTTTTGGGGGGGGGGTGTTTTTGTGTGTTTTTTTCCCCTCTCTCTCTCTCTCTCTCTCTCTCTCTCTCTCTCTCTCTCTCTCTCTCTCTCTCTCTCTCTCTCTCTCTCTCTCTCTCTCTCTCTTTTTCTTTCTTTCTTTTTCTCTCTCTCTCTCTCTCTCTCTCTCTCTCTCTCTCTCTCTCTCTCTCTCTCTCTCTCTCTCTCTCTCCTCCAGTTCCTTCTTGGCGGCCCCGGGCGCATCTTCGCCTCGAACGCCCATGGCCATGTGATTACTTGCGCAGCGGGGCGTCGCATCTTTCGGCGCACCGCAAGGCCTCGGCCATGCCTCTTCCTGCTTTGCTGAAGGCTGCGAAGATGCCCCCCACTCATTTTTGTGCGCTCCAGCAGTGCCTTGGACACCCCCTCGGGCCCCTCCATGACCATCTTGTTCCTCTGATTGCGGGACTTTTCTTTGGTCCTTCTTCTGCCACAGTGGGCGCTTTCGCAAACTGGATCTGCCCGAAGGACTGGGCTGCCCACGAGGCCCCTTCTGCTTTCCTCTTTTGTTTTCGGCAGACTTGCTCTCTGGCAGCGCACTGCTCTCCTCCATGTCTCATCTTTCCTTCGTCTCTCCACTTGGCCCGCTCCTCCTGCCCCAGCTCCAGCTCGCAGTCGATGCGCGCCCCCCTCCATTCGCCCCCCTTGCTTCGTTGATATTTTTCATGCCCGGACGCATTCCTGGCGCGCCCCCCGCGGCCCGCGATCACCTTGCAGCGCCAGACCCCCCTGTTGCGGCGCCCGCGTGGCCATGGCTAACTGCTGCCCGCGAAAGCCACGGGCAGCCTCCGGCGTCTCGCACCCCGCGATAAACCTGCCAGCGCGCAACGCCGCGCACCTGGGCCAGCGCTGAGCCAGATTGGCTGTGGGGGCCGAAGATGATCGAGGTTGTGGCGCATTCCCCATCTGCCCCGGAAGCCGCGCAGCACTTGGCACGACGTTCCCATTGCCCCCCACTGTCCGTGGCCCATCTCCACATTGCGCGCCTGCTGTGCAGCATGCATAATACCCCTCCGCCTCTCCGCATCTGCAATGGAGTATGGGGGGAGAAGATAAGCATCGCGTCGCCATAAGACATGACGTCGGCGGCTGACAGGGGCGGGAGGGCTGGTTGCTGCCGAGGAGGCCTCTTCCCAGAGCGTTTCTCTGCAACGCCGCTACCCGTTTTGCTCGAAACTTTAGGGCCAGTTTGCACATCCCACCAGCCGGGGCAAAACGTCTAAGTTAGAGAGGCGTTCACCGTCCATGCTGATTGACTCTGCTATCCCTTCATCATCCGAAAAATTGTTCTTCCTCTTCGCCTTTCCGCCGTCGGGCACTCCTGCGACGCCCGACTGCCCCGGGGTGGGCCTCCCGAGGGCGGCCCTCTCAGGACTCGATGCCGACGCCGTCGGAGGTGCAGTGAAGGTGCTCGTCCGCGACGGCCGCGGCCCGGCGCTCTGCCCGGGGTTTTTGCACTCCGAGATAACCTCGCCAATGCAAGTACCCCCTCCTTTCTCAGCCACGCCGATGCTGGAGTTCCCGCTCCAACATCCTCTCCAAATCCGACGTGGGCGCCGCCGACTGGGACTTCTGGCCCCCCGCGAGGACTATCAACAACCCTGCTGCCATCCTCGGGCTAGTGCCCGAGAATTGGTCCGGCTTCGTCATGGTATCTTCTTTCGTGTCCCTCGGCGGCGCTGCCCTGAAATTGGGCGCCCCGCTGATTCCGACCTGGATCATGCCGGAGCCCTCCTCCCAGAACTGCTGCTCGTCCTCGTTCGGGTTTTCTTGCCGTTGCGAGCCGCGTAGCTCTCGCCGACCTTGCACATGTTGATCGTCTCTGTGACCATGGAATTGGCTGTGCTCGCTGTTGCCGCCCGCCATCTTTAGGAAGTCGTTCAGCGCGTCCACGGCCCGCTGGAAGGCTGCCGCCCCCGTGCCCGCCTGCTTCTTCTTGACTGGGAATACTTGTTTCATTACTTTTCTGCCTGCATCGCTCCATTTCTTCCACGTCTGATCTGCTGTAGGTCGGTTCTGGAGCTCTCTTCAATATTCCTCTGCCGTTCGCTCTCCAGGGTTTGCACTCCGAGATAACCTCGCTACTGCTCTTCCCGGGAGCTCGGCAGAGTCCTGCTGGAACGCACTCCGAGATGACCTCGCTAATGCTCCTCCTGGAGGCTCGGCAGCGCCCGCGTGGATCGCACTCCTAGATGACCTCGCTAATGTTTCTCCTGGTTGCTGGGGCGCAGTAGTCTCTTCAAGTGGCGATCGAAAACGCCCAACGCTTCCGCTTTCATACGTCCTCTCCCCTGGCAACCCATCAGTACGTTGCGGTGCACATCTTTGCCTGCCAATTGCTGTTCCAGTCCGATGTCGATGCCCCGGGGGATCTGGTCTCTGTGTCCTCTCGCTTTGATGTCCGTCGTTTTGTTGGCACTCTTCCCAACGCAACACATCTTCGCACGCGTGGTCAGGCTCCCGTCGGTATCGCTGTGTGATCGATCCTGTTCGTCCGTATATCGTCGTCTTTGACGCAACAATAAGTTGGCCCGCCATCGAAGGTGGTGGCTACTGATAATAGGCTGTGGACACAAAGCTCTCTGAAAGCTGTGCCGCTGTCATTATCCACCTCTTTAGCCGCTGGTCCCAATGCCACTGCATAGTTGCTCGAGCCGTGTCTGCTTACCACCAAGTCGCTTTATCCGCTGTGTGCATTACCCATTGATTGGTGGTGTCCTCCCCACAATGATGGTAAAGATGCCCCCTGTGTCATCACACTTTCCTTCCACCCACTTCATATTTTTGAGATCGTCCCATTGTCTGTGTACCCTTTCTCTGGTGGTGAATACGTGGCAACTACTGTGACGCCGTGAGCTTTCATACGCAGACTCACCCCCGCTACTCTTCTTTGCAATTGTGCAGGGTGTGTGTGTACCGTGTATGCAAAGCTTTGTCCTAAAACATATCGTTGGACACCAAGAATGTTGCCGAATGCCTTAGTAACACATGTCCATTTCTTCGCCCCGAAATGCAGTGCCACATGGTGTCTATGATTCGTTGCCTTCATGTGCTCTGGCCCTGCCGACTGATGCGTCCCTGACAGCACAATCACCTCCCATTTTCGTCGTGCAACTCTAATATATTCCAGCTTGTCCGTGGCACTCGCCGCCAATGGGTTGTAAAATATCACCGCCCCCGCTCCCTGTCTGGCCCGTGTAACTGCTGGGGCGGTAGTCGTGTGAAATTCGATTCGGGAACATCCTCTCTCCGTCGATTATACAACTGCGTGAGCCTCCAACGCCGACTAGGGGATGGAGGAGGAGGATGGGGAGGAGGAGGAAGAGGAGGAGGAGGAGGAGGAGGAGGAGGAGAAGGAGGAGGAGGAGGAGGAGGGAGGAGGGAGGAGGGAGGAGGGAGGAGGAGGAGGAGGAGGAGGAGGAGGAGGAGGAGGAGGAGGAGGAGGAGGAGGAGGAGGAGGACGGGTCGCCTGAACCCTCCAGACAAACCCTCCGCATCCCCCCCGAATCCATCCCCCTCCCTGGCTTGCGGACCAGAACTCGGGCCTCCGACGGGCGATCGTGACGACCCTGGCACGCCTTGCGCGCCCTGGGCGAAACGAACCTGCTGAAAAAGGCCCACCGAGGCCGGAAAACCGCCGAGAACCGACGAGAACGCCAGAAAAAACTCGCGGCCGCACGGTGGCCCTGGCACGCGACAGGCCTCCCGAGGCTGGAAAACCGCCGAGGACCAACGAGCACGTCCGAGAACTTTTCGGTCGCACGCCGGCCGCCCCTCCGCGGGCCACGTCAGCCGCCGCGCCCAGCGCACCGCGCCGAGGCGGTGCGCGGGCGCCACTCTGCACGGGCCCGCGCTCCGCGCGGCCCCCAAACGAGCGCGCGTGCGCAAGGCTCTTACGGCGCCGCCCGCGGGAGGCGGGTGGCCGGGCCTGTGGTGGGCCGGCGCGGGCGCCCGCGGCGGCGGCGCGCGGAGAGGGCGGGCCGGCGCGGGGCGGACGACGACGACGACGACGGCGACGGCGACGGCGACGGCGACGGCGGCGGCGGCGGCGGCGGCGGCGCGGGCGGGGCTGGCGCGGGGTGGCTGGCGATAGCCCAGATCTCCGACGGCGGACGTTTGCCATCTGGGCGCTCCTCCTCGATTCCGGCCGCGGGGTGCCGCTCTCGGGCCCGAGGGGGGGGGATCCAAAAAGGGGTCCGCGGCGAGAGATTGCCCCCGAGGAGACGGTCCGGACTCCTGCAGAAGAGCAGGAAATGGCATGAGCAGAAGCTCTTGGAGATCCGCGCGAATTCCCTGGATCTGCGGTAGAACTCCCTCCCTGGCGCGCGTAGCGCGCCAGGGGCAGCGCCGGGGGCGCCGACAGGGGGGCCCCAGCGCCGATCCAAGAGACCCGCGCGGAGCGCCAAACTTTCATGTTTATGCAGTGTGTTCTTCTTCGACTCTGGGGCCGCGGACCGAAAAGATCACACCGGCGCATCTGTCAGACAGAAGGGTGGGGGGAAGCGCCCTGGAGTATCAGGACCAGCGAGGCTTTCGCCTGACGCAGTTGGGATTGCTCCCGACTAAGGAGGAGATGGAGGATCGAAGGTAGGCGTGTGAAACTCCTTCTTTCCTGTTCCTACTCCTTCTCCTGCCCCCCCGCGGGCGGCGCCGCGGTGAAGTTCAGCAGCTAGCCGCGCCTCGGGTCCGTCGGAGCTGGGGGGGGTACCTGGGACACCAACACAGTCCGCACTAAGGCTCTCCAACTCATCTCCGAGCCGTCGCGCCGTCGGAGAGCTCGGACGCGAGGCCCCGATGGACCCCTTACGGCGCATGCGCCGCTTGGGTTCCATCGAGGCCGCGTGCGAGATCGCGACGCGGGGTTCGATGAACAGTGAGCTTTAAAGGGCTGATAACCTGTGTGTGGGGTTGAAGTACAAGGGTACAGAACCCCTGATCAGTTGGTAGAGGGAAGGAGGGATAGATGGATGTCTTTCCCTCCTGCGCGATCAAAGGTCTGATCGATCTGTCCCAATACCTGAGCCCAAACGGCCAGGCGCAGGAGAGGTGAGGATAAGGAGTACTATATGAGGGTATTACACGGGTTCTATTCACATCCAAGACGGCCCAAGACGCCTCCCAGATTGCCCCAAGACGCACTCAAGAGGCCCCCACGACGGACCAAGAGAGCCCCAACACGACTCAAGAGGATGCAACCTACGTAATGCAATCTACGCGGTCCAATATATGCAGTGCATTGAACTTCTGTTCGCAAGGAATTGCCCACTCCACTGCTCGCGCAAACATCCCACCGACCCACCCGCAACTTGGTTTGCAAAATCTCTTAAGACCGTGACGGTGGGTACCACATGGCACTTGGCAACAACAGCGACGCCGACGACGACAGCGACAACGACGATGACGACGCCGCCGACAACAACTACGACGACACCGACGACGTCTCCAACGACTTCGACGACGCCGACACGACGACGGACGACGACAACGACGACGACGACGACACCGACGCCGACGACGACGACAACCACGACGACGATGACGACGCCGACGACGACGATAACGACGACACCGACGACGACGACGACGTCAACGACGCCGACGACGACGACGACGACGACGACGGCGACGACGACGACGACGCCGACGTCGACGACGACGAAGACGACGACGCCGACGCGACGACGACGAAGACGACGACGACGTCGCCAACGAAGACAACGAGGAAGGAGGGAGGACGACGACGGCGACAACGACGACAACGACGAGGGAGGAGGGAGGACGGCAACGACGCGAACGACGAAGAAGGAGGAAGGACGGCGACGCCGACGACGGCAACGACGAGGGAGGAGGGAAGACGACGACGACAACGACGACGACGACGACGACGGCGACGAAATAGGAGGGACGACGACGAGACGAGGACGACGGACGACGACGACGACGAGGGAGGAGGAGGAAGGACGACCACGGCGACAACGACGACGGGAACGACCACGACGCCAAAGAGGACGACGGCGACGAACACGAGGAAAGACAGAGGACGACGTAGGCGACGACGACGACGACAACGACGCGGGAGGAGGGAGGACGGCGACGACGACGACGACGACGCTAGAGCGCGCGCGCACGCTTCTGTTGAAAATCCGTGTTGCGAAACCTTGTGTTTTGGTAGGTTTTTTGGACACACGATTTTGAAATCCTTCCGAAACCGATGGGTTTTGAAGGTTTTCGGCATACGCGCGCGACGACGCGCGCGTCTGCACTTCGTCCCATTTTTTCAATGGATTATCGCGACGGCACACGCGTAAGGGCGTTCGACAGATTTCGACATGAGCGCGCGCGAAGCCCGTTTGGTAGCAGTTTGCGAAAATCTTGGAAAACCTATGGTTTTCTTAAGATTTCGGAAGAGCTTTCGGGGAAGCTTTTTAGCAACTCTGTGTTGCGAAACCCTGTGTTTTTGTATGTGTTTTGGAAACTCGATTGCGAAATCCTTCCCGCACCGAAGGTTTTTGAAGGATTTCGGCATGCGCGCGCGACGACGCGCGCGTGCGCACTTCGTCTCATCGTTTGCAAGGAATTCGTGAAAAAGTGCTATGTTAGAGCAAAACAATATCACAGCATAATGTTTTTTTTTTTTTTTACAAAAAGGAATTTCAGGGGGGGGAAACCGGCCTAGCTCGGATGGTATGATTTCATATTTAGGATGGACGAGTGTGCAGAATATATATATATATATATATATGAAATCGTACTATCCCAGGGGTGCGACCACTACTGCTAGTGTTAGTATTGCTGTTGCGACCACTACTTCTCCCACTACTACGATTAATTCTACTACGACGACGGCTGCGATTACTATTACTATGATTACTATTTTTATTACACTTTTTATTACGACTGGGACTACTACTAGTACCACCACCGTTACCACGACTACTGCTAATACGATCAATCACGTTATGACGTTAGTGTTAGTGGTACCGCTATTGTTACTACTACTACTGCTGCTTCCACCATTATTATCATCACCGCTACTATCACGCAGAACATGACAGCCACGACTAGTACTAATGATACTGCTCAGCTATTAGTACGACCGCTACTACAACTACAACTACAACTACACATACAACTACAACTACAACTACTACTACTACTACTACTACTACTACTACTACTACTACTACTACTACTACTACTCCTACTCCTACTACTACTACTACTACTACTACTACTACTACTACTACTACTACTACTACTACTACTACTACTACTACTACTACTACTACTACTACTACTACTACTACTACTACTACTACTACTACTACTACTACTACTACTACTACTACTACTACTACTACTATTAATATTGGTGAGTAGTGGTGCCAGTCGTACAAGTAGTAATAACCAGATATTTAGCACCTCCTGGGCGCGTTGTCTGAATTGCTGGGGGGGCTCGAAATCGACACCCCTCACACAGATCGGCGGGGTCAGGGTCCAAAAACACATGGGATTTATAACATTTCTGAAATTCGGTGCCACCCCTCACGCAGATCCGCGGGGTCAGGGTCCAAAAACACATGGGATTTGCCACATTTCTGAAATTCGGTGCCACCCCTCACGCAGATCCGCGGGGTCAGGGTCCAAAAACACATGGGATTTGCCACATTTCTGAAATTCGGTGCCACCCCTCACGCAGATCCGCGGGGTCAGGGTCCAAAAACACATGGGATTTGCCACATTTCTGAAATTCGGTGCCACCCCTCACGCAGATCCGCGGGGTCAGGGTCCAAAAACACATGGGATTTGCCACATTTCTGAAATTCGGTGCCACCCCTCACGCAGATCCGCGGGGTCAGGGTCCAAAAACACATGGGATTTGCCACATTTCTGAAATTCGGTGCCACCCCTCACGCAGATCCGCGGGGTCAGGGTCCAAAAACACAGGGGATTTGCCACATTTCTGAAATTCGGTGCCACCCCTCACGCAGATCCGCGGGGTCAGGGCACATTTGCCCCCTTACGCAGATCCGCGGGGTCAGGGTCCAAAAGACACATAGGATTTGGCACATTTCTGAAATTCGGTGCCACCCTTCACGCACATCCACCGCAAGGCGTGGTAACCCAAACTGCGAGAACCCTTTAATCGCAAGGTGTGGTAACCAAGCCCGTAAACCATACACGTCTTACCAATCGCCAGGTATGGTAACCCCTCTTGTGATCAGTTGGTTTTGCTGATTGCGAATCGGCTTCGCATGAAGTTTCGATACTGCTTCACGACAGCGCCAAGGCCTCATGACTTAGCTCTTCCATGGCCCATTCTCCGAGAGAGGGGGCCGGCGGCAGGGGGCGAAGATACTATCCCAGGGGGAACCGATTAGTGTGGGGGGGGGTAGAGTCTATTCCCCAATTAGAGCTTGCCTCTGTAGGGGTCCTAGCGCGCGGATATAAAGCTGAGGTGAGGTGGGCGGCCGATTTCGGTGGCCGGGGCCGGGTGCCCGGGTGCCCGGGGGTTCCCGGGGGTGCCTGGGTGCCCAAGTGTGTGGCCGATTTCGGTGGCCGGGGCCGGGTGCCCGGGTGCCCGGGGGTGCCCGGGGGTGCCCGGGTGCCCAGGGGTGCCCGGGTGCCCGGGGTGCCCAGAAGTGCCTGGGGGTGCCTAGCCCAATAGCCCTATATGCCTATGGCCCAATAGCCCAATCGCCATATATCCCTATAGCACTATAATCGTATAGCCCTATAGCCGTACCTATACGACCACCCTTCGGGTGATAAGGAGGTTCGGGGGGGGGGGAACCAACGTCTCACTCGATCGGTCTCACTATCGATCTCAGTATCGATCTCACTATCGGTCTCGCTCGATCGATCTCACTCGATCGATCTCACAATCGATATCACTCGCTGTATCTCATTCGATCGATCTCACAATTGATCTCACAATCGATCTCACAATCGATCACACAATCGATCTCACATTCGGTCTCAATATCGATCTCACTATCGATATCACAATCGCTCTCACAATCAACGTCATCATCATCATCATCATCATCATCATCATCATCATCATGAACAACATCATCAACATCAACATCATCACCACCATCGTCATCATCATGAGGGCACCGTCATCATCACCATCATCAACATCATCAACAACGTCAGCATCATCATCGGGACAGCATCATCATCATCACCATCATCAGCTCATCATCAACATCATCATCAACATCATCATCATCATCATCATCATCATCATCATCATCATCATCGGGACACAGTCGTCATCATCATCAGCAGCATCATCAGAATCATCATCATAATCGGGACACCATCATGATCACTATCGTTCTCATCATCAACATTATCATCAACATCGTCATCATCCTCGGCACACCATCATCATGATCATCGCATCATCATCATCATCATAGACATCATCATCAACAGCATCATCATCATTGAGGCACCATCATGATCATGAGCAACATCATCAACATCGTCATATCATTATTATCATCATCGGGGCACCATCAGCATCACCATCATCATCATCATCATCACCATCATCATCATCATCATCATCATCATCATCATCGGGACACCATAATCATCATCAACATCATCATCATCATCATCATCATCATCATCATCATCAACGCGGCGTCGGCGAGGGTCATGGGCCTGGCGGAGCCGTGCCTGCGCCGCGCGACGTCCGACAGGCAGGCGGACGCCCTCCGCCGCCTGCGGCGCGGGCTGCACCCGACGCAGACGGGCTGGCTCGGGGAGCCCGAGGCGCTGCGCGGGCGCCAGCGCAGCCGCTCACGACGCTGAGCGGGAGGCGAGGCCAGCGCGGTGAGGGCTGCTCCCGCGTGGGTCCAGAGCGGTGAGGTCCGCTCCCGCTCGTGACGTGCGCTGGCCAGGGCAGCCGCGCCCGGAGGGGTGGCGGGCCTTGGGCGGCTTGCGGCGGCTGTGCGAGGAGCGCGTCGTCCGCAGGAGGGGGATCATCATCGTCATCATCATCATCATCAGCATCATCATCATCGGGACACCATCATCGTCATCATCATCAACATAATCATCATGAGCATCATCATCCTCACCATCGGGACACTATCATCATCATCGACACCATCATCAACATCATCATCATCTTCATCGGGATCATCATCATCATCATCATCATCATCATCATCATCATCATCATCATCATCATCATCATCATCATCATCATCATCATCATCATCATCATCATCATCATCATCATCATCATCCTCGCGGGACACCGCGGGACACCGGCGGGACACCGCGGGACACCGCGGGACACCGCGGGACACCGGCGGGACACCGCGGGGCCCCGCGCCCCGGATGAGAAACATTTGGTCCGGCCGCGCCTCAGCCACAGGAGGACACCGCGGGACACCGGCGGGACACCGCGGGGCCCCGCGCCCCGGAAGAGAAACATTTGGTCCGGCCGCGCCTCAGCCACAGGAGACTTTTTCTCGCCCGCCCACGCAACTTCGCCTCGCACGCACGGCACGCACGAACACGAAACCGAAACCGATTTCCCGGTGGGGGGCTCGCCGTTCCACTTCGATCTCACCCACTCACCTCCGATAGCCCTATAGCCCAATAGCCCAATAGCCCAATAGCCCCATAGCCCCATAGCCCCATAGCCCCATAGCCCTATAGCCCTATAGCCCTATAGCCCTGATGGTCCTGAAGCCCTCTAGCCGTATATAGCCCTATAGCCCGAATAGCCTTATAGCCCTATAGCCCTATAGCCCTGTAGCCCTATAGCCCCATAGCCCTAAAGGCTTCTAGCCCTATATCCCTATGGCCACATCGCCCTATAGCCCTATAGCCCCATAGCCCTAAAGCCCTAGAGCCCTATAGCCACCCCCCAGATTCTGTTGGGGTTTTTCTCTGGTATCATTCTCTTTTAGAAAGGAGAATCTATGTGGTGCCCAAGACGGCCACGAAACGGTCCCCGAGAGGCACAAAGGACTCCCACAGAGGTCTTCAACAGGCCCCAGCTCCCCAAGAGGCGCAAACAAATGCCTCAAAAGACTCCAAAACAGCCCCAAGAGGGGTCAAAACTGCTTCCGCAAAACACCCTGCATGCCTCTTAGGCCCCCTGGATTGATACGGCGACGGTCAGAAAATACATATGTACACCTATATAGAGAGCCGTATTGGAGTCCTGTTGGGCTGACCTGGAGCAATCATGTGAGGGTTTCTCGGGCGGCTTTGGCGCGGTCTTGAAGCATTCCCAGGCACGCTCGAAGCGTCGCAAGCTCGAGAAGGCGAAGAACACAAACACAGTGGAAACAAAAACAATGGAGAATCAACATTGTTTGCCTGCTGGAACCATCTGGTGCAGGGTCTTGGAACTCTGTAGGAGCGGCTTCAAGGCGTCTGGAGCCGTCGCTGCGGCCTCCCTGCAGCTTTGCGGAGCCTCTGAAGGCCCTGGGTCGCCGAAACTCTGCAAAAAACACAAGGGACATGACACTGTGCACCTCCATTTGTGGTAGAGGCCGCGGCCCTGGGGGCCCGGGCCCCGGTGCGCCGCTCTGTAGGAACGGCTTCAAGGCGTCTGGAGCCGTCGCTGCGGCCTCCCTGCAGCCTCTGGGGGCCTGTGACGGCCCCGGGTCACCGAAACTCTGTAAAAACATAAGGAAAATGGCACTGTGCACCCCCATTTGTGGTAGAGGCCGCGGCCCTGGGAGCACAGGCCCTGGTGCGCCGTTATATGTATATGCAAACATGCACACACACACACACACATGCAAGCATACATACACTCATGCATGCATGAATGCATGCACACATGCATACATGCATACAACCACACACGCATATATACCTGCATACACATACATACATGCATGCATATATGCATGTAGGCATCATGCATATATACATGCATACACGTATACATACGTATACATATAAACACAAGCATGCGTACGTGCGTCCGTACATGCATGCATACACGCATGCACACAACATGCATACGCAGATGCAAACTTAATACATCCACTCATCGAAGCAGCCATTCATACATGAACGCATACATACATGCATACATCCATACACATACATGCACACGAACACATCCACACACATGCACACATACATACATAAACACGTACATGCATACATACATACAATCGATCATACATGCAGACATGCATACCACCGATCATACATACACACATACATACATACATACCCACACATATATACATACATGCATACATACGTACATACATACACATACATACACACATATATACAATCGATCATACATACAGACATACAGACATACACACGTACATACATACATACCCACATACATACATACATACATACATACATACATACGCACATACATGCATGCATGCATGCATGCATGCATACATACATACAATACATACATATATGTGCATGCCGCTCTTCGTCTGCTGATAGAGGCCAGGGCGGATTGCTTTCGGATACCTGCGCGGATCTCTTGGGCCAGTGCGGGCCCTCCTCCCTAGCGCGGCGGCGCCAGAGGGGCCACCATGGAGGCACACCACGGATCCAGTACATCTGCGCGGGCCCCCGAGAATGCATGCAGATGACGATCTCCTGTGCCTTCTATCGCTTGTCCGCGACCGAGGCGGGCCCCACCGATGGAACGTTCCAACTCGTTTCTTCAATCGCGTGGATTGTTTGACCTCACTCGATCGGGCCCCCGAACATGCATGCAAATGACGATTTCCTGTGCCGTATATCGCTTGTCCGCGACCGAGGCGGGCTCCACCGATGGAACGTTCCAACTCGTTTTTTCACTCGCGTGGACTGTTCGACCCCACTCGATCGCAGCTTTCCGACGGTGCAGTAGCGCTCAACCCCGAAAGGCCCGGGCTGGGGTCGCCGGCGCGTCGACCCGACACGACCCGGACGCAGCCATACTCCGCTCAAACTCCGCCCACGGACCCCTCCTGGGGTCCATCCCTGGAGAGATTGTCGTCCCGGACAGATTTCTCTCGGGGTCGGAAAGGGGGTGTGGCAGAAAGGGGTATGGTGCCAATCGTGGAAATGGCGGTGCTGTCCATCTGCGATAGCAAACCTCGCCAGATTCACCTCTTACGTAAAATTAGCACAGCACCCCTATACATATATATATATATATAGATATATAGATATATACCACATCCCGTTCCTACCTCCAGAATTTCTGACGCCCCCCGGGCCCCAACACGCGGGCCTCTGGAGGCCGAGCACTGCGAAGCCCCTGCTCAGTCAGGCCTCGGACCTCGACCCTCGAGCGGCGTCGACGCCGCGCCAACACGGCACAAACCTGAGGGTGCACGAACAGCACCCATCCACCGTACCATTCCCCAATCAGCACTCGCACTGAAGCGCGAGGAGGACAAGTGGGCGGCGCGGGGAAGAGAAAGCAAGGAACGCGAGGAGGACAAGTGGGCAGCGCGGTAGCCAAAAACGACTGCCACACGCGCATCGGCTGCAAATACATTGTGGAAAAAATATAACATTCCCCAATCAGTGCTTCCACTGAAGGGGCCCTAGCGGAAATTGAAAGATTTGGCGAACATTTCCCACCGATTTTGGTGGCAAGCTGGGTTCCCGGGTTCCCGGTTCCGGGTTCCCGGGTTCCTGGCCAGTGGTTCTGGTCCGATTTCGTTGGGTTCCGGGTTCCCAGGTTCCCAGGTTCCCGGTCGATCTCCTTACCGATCTCTTTATCGATCCCATTTCAAACCATCCACTGGTTGGTGTTTTTCTCCGGTGTATGTTTGGACTCCTTTCAGGCCCTGCGCCAACGCAGTGCATTGTAAAGTTGCTCGGCTCTGCGGGCAAACAAAAGATGCGCCGCAACATTCACGGCCCCGAGTCCCAAAACTGTGCGGCAATCCCGAATGCCCACAGACTCAGCACACGGTGTGGTCAGCGCACCGCTTGAGGGCCGCTTGGGTGCCCCCGAACGACACGACCCTCAGAAAGGGCGGGGGAGGTCGATGGCGTCCAAGATAGGGGCGTCCAAGAGGGGGGTTCCCAACTCGTTCCGCGAGGCATGTGCGCAGACGAAGGGGGCCAGGGGACATGCTGAAATAACACGGGGGGGTTCATCGAATCTGGGAGATATCATGGCCCAGGCTTTGAGATCCCCCCCGAGTCGGGTCCCTCCCTTGGCTGGCCCCGGCGATTCGCCCACGAGCGCCGCTTGAGGGGTCCGCGCGAGACACGAGTCGAAGGGAAGGCGGGCGAGGAGGGGGGATGACTCGAACTAGTCGCCGAACGCGCGCCGCCCTCCAGGCCCCAGGCGGCGCGCCCGCGCGCGCGCGCGCGCTCAGGCCAGATGCGACGCACCTCGTGGGCGCACCGATCAAGGGGGAGCGCCGCGAGGGGGGGGAGGGCAAAGGGCGAGGGGCAACGAGAGGGGGGGGGGGCTGGCGCAATTAGGGGGGGGGGAAGCATCGACCTGGAACGATCGGGGGGGGGGGGCAACGATAGGGGGGGCAACGATAGGGGCAATTATTGGCGTAATTAGGGGCAACGATAGGGGGGGGAACGATAGGGGGGGGGCAACGATTGGCGTAATTAGTGGCAACGATAGGGGGGGGGGGGGGGCGGGACATCGCCGATGCAGCAGCGATGGGCCCCCGACTGTGAATCATTCGGTCCTGGGCGGGGTGAGGCTGTGGAGCCCCATCGACGATCAGCGGGCGGGTGGGCGTCGATGCGTTCCCCCCACCCCTGAGGAGCCTATACACCCCCTCTCGCTGCCCCTGAAATTGGGGCAGGCCGAGGCAGCGAGGGGAGGGGGAGGACGAGGCAGCGAGGGACGGAGGAGGACAAGGCAGCGACGGGAGGAGGACGAGCGGGGGGAGGGGTATGGGGGGCGGGACGGGGGGAGGGCGAGGAGGGACGGGGAGGGGAAGGACGAGGGGGAAGGGAAGGGGGATGCGGGAGAGAACAAGACAGGGAGACGGCGAGGGCCAGAGAGGAGAGGACCGCGAGAGGTGGAGTCCTACTCCTCATGCCATGTTCGTCCCCCCTCTCCCCTCCGGGAAGTAGGAGGTTGGGGTTTCGGGGGGGGGGGGAGGGCAGGGCCACGAGTGCGAGGCGGGAACTTATCCATACCCATCGCCTGGGAGCCGACGTCCTCGCGCCCCAGCGGGCGGTGGATACGTTTTCATTTGTGCCCCCGGGGGCCCGACTATATACATGTAGAAATTCCCGCCTCGGAACGGGACTACCCAAGCAACGTTTTGTGTTCGTTTCGAAGCGTTCCCAGCCGAAACAGGGCAGACCAACTGCAGAATTTTGGCGTGAAGCCGAACGCGTGGTTGGCCAAGGGTGAACCCTAGACTTTCGGGAGCGGCCAAGAGGGGGGTGTCCAAGAGGGGGGGGGTGCAAATCATGACCGGCAGCATGTGCGCGGCCCAGCGGGGGGGCCAGGAACGTAATGAAATAAGAAGCGGCGCCATGAGATCTGGGGAAATATCATGGCCCACGCCATGATATTCCCCCCCCCCCCCCCCCCCCTAGTCATCACCCCCCTCTTTTCCGCCCCCGAGACTTGAAACGGCACGAGAACGAAGGGAACATGAAAACGGTACACGAGACCACCCGATCCACGTTCTGGTCGACCCTTGGCCAGGGCAGGTCAGGGCAAGAAAAAAGCGGCGGACAGGGGCTCCGGGCACGCACGGGTTGGAGGCGACCGCGCCGCGCAGGCCTGCCAAGATACGGGGACGAGGGCGAATCGAATCAAAATTGGTACGCGGACGCTCCTGCGGTCATCTCGCACTCACTCATCAACTCAGTGGCGCGCTGTCCCGGGTGACCCAAAAGGGGGCCCAGCTGAAAGGGGGTGGTGCAATAGCTTTGGGGCAAGTGCTTTGCACATGTATCGCGCCAGAGAACGGTATTGCAATTGTATTGCAACGAACGTATTGCACGCGAAGACCCAACAGTACATTTGCGCACCAGAATGTATCGCACACCCCAAATGTGCTGCAACCCCACAGATCTGTTGCACCAAAGCTCTTGCACCACCCCCTTGTCGCTGGACCCCCCTTTGGAGTCGACCCGAGCTGTGTCCCTGACGCTGCACCGGATCTGAGCCAGAGCGCGCGGGAAGGCCTTCGACCGTGCCGCGGCCGCTTCGCCAGGGCCCACCTGGCTGTTCCCTCCGGGTCCGTTCTCGACGGCCCCGAGGGCCGGACGGCGGCCCCTCTCGAGCCCGGAGCTTCCGTCTTCGAGTGACCTCGAAAAGAATCACAGCAACAAGAAAAACCCAACCAATGGATGGTCTGATCGATGAAAAAGATCGACCAAAAACCCGGGAACCCGGGACCCACCGAAATCGGCCCGAGACCAATAACCAATAACCATGAACCCAGGAGCCCGGAACCGGGAACCTGGGAACCCAGCCGGCCACCAACATCGGCGGGACACTCTCGCCAAATCTTTCAATTTCCGCTCGGACCCCTTCAGTGCAAGCACTGATTGGGGAACATCGACAGCATCTATAGAATGATACCGGAGAGAAACCCCAATCAAAGTCAGAGTAGGGCTATGGGGCTATGAGGCTATTGAGCAATAGAGCGATGGGGCTATGGAACTGCAGTGCTATAGGACCATAGGGCTATTGGTCTATAGGGCTATCGGGCTATAGAGTTGCAGGGCTGTAGGGCTATAGGGCTGTAGGGCTATAAGGCTATGAGGCTATGTGGCTCTGGGGCTTTGGAGCTATAGGGCTATAGGGCCATAGGGATATGAGTCTATAGGGCTATGGAGCTATAGGGCTCTGGGGGTATAGGGTGATAAGAAAGTATGGCAATGGGGATATAGGGCTATAGGGCTGTTGGGCTATAGGGCAATTGGGATATAGGACTATAGGGCTATAGGGCTATGAAGCTATAGGCCTCTAGGGCGATAGGGCTATATGGTCATGCGGCTACAAGGCTATAGGGCTGTATGGCTGTAGGGCTATAGGGCTATGGGGCTATAGGGTTATAAAGCTATAGGGCTCTTGGGCTATCTGGCTATAGGGCTCTAAGGCACCTGGGCGGGCCGCAGAAATCGGTGACACGCCTCACCTAACCATACGAATCAGCTAGGACCCCTACAGATGCAAGCTCTGATTGGGGAATTTCTCGGAGGACGGCGCGGATGTCTTGCATTGCTGGACCCCTCTCCCCGGCGCACGGGGCGCGCCAGGGACGGCGCGCCCCGCCGCCAAGGGCGTTCAGCGCCGAGCCAAGAACGCAATGCGGAACTCCGAGAATTGCTGCTTCTGCCGTTTTGTGCTCTTCGGTTCCTGCTGGCCGGAGTTAGTGCCGAGCCCCCCTCGGACCCCCAGCCGGCTCCAAACGCGGGCACCACGGTGACCGTTTCTACCTTTCTGGGGTAACGGGGGGGGGGCGGGAGGGTAACAACAACGGAGGCCGCGGCGGGCACCCGCCAGGGTGCGTCCCCGCCACTGTCGCGGAGGCCCGGGCATTACGAGCGTTACGTACCCTGTGGAAGAACATAAGATTATCCCGGCAAAGCAACCTAACAGCGATGTGTAGGAGCATATCTGGAAGCATTCCCCTTAAGATTCAGATGAGAATCCAGTTGTAGAACTCTGCTGTTCTCGCAGTCGTAGTCGCATTCGCGATGACAGTCGCAGTGGCAACGGCAGTCGCAGTCACAGCCTCAGCCTCAGCCTGCCTCAGCCTCAGCCTCAGCCTGCCTCAGCCTCAGCCTGCCTCAGCCTCAGCCTCAGCCTGCTTCAGCCTCAGCCTCAGTCTGCCTTCAGCCTCGGCCTCAGCCTCAGCCTGCCTCAGCCTCAGCCTGCCTCAGCCTCAGCCTCAGCCTCAGCCTGCCTCAGCATCAGCCTGCCTCAGCCTCAGCCTCAGCCTGCCTGTGCCTCAGCCTCAGTCAGCCTGCTTCAGCCTCAGCCTCAGTCTGCCTTCAGCCTCGGCCTCAGCCTGCCTCAGCCTCAGCCTCAGTCTGCCTTCAGCCTCGGCCTCAGCCTCTTGGGCTATCTGGCT